>JAOTQQ010000001.1:139242669-139254434 GCA_026546715.1 Gallinago undulata | reverse complement strand
AGCGCTGCCCTCCCTCTTCCCCCCTCTCCCCCCCCTCCCGCATCACCTTCCCCAGAGCCGCTGCCAAGCCCCGGAGTTTTCTGCGGGCGCCCTCGCCGCTCCGGGGCCGAGCCGTGCCGGGACGTGCCCCCCTCTGGCACTGTTCGGCCCCGGGGCGGTGTGGGCGCCCGTCTGGGATGCGCTCCCCGTCGGGGCTGGGTGCGCTCCAGCCATGGGTGCAATGCTGCCATCAGCCGGGGCCGCGATGGCAGCTTGTGTCCGGCCGGTGAGATGGGTAGTTTGGCGAGCTGAGATGATTACTCTTTGCCTGAAATCGGTTAACAGTATTCTTTTTATTTTCTCCCCCCCCTCCCTAAATTTTATTTTATTTCATTTTAACGTGTTAGGCGATCTATATCTCCTGTCAGTAGGGTGCGCGTTCAGCAGCGCCGGCTTATCTCTTCGGTGGCAGGTGTAACAGAATCGCAGCCGGACCAGCCAGCCCCCTTAGTTGAGCTGCTGCTTCCCTCCCAAAGACCTCAGGACGCTGAGAACAGCTTGCACTGCAGGATGCGGGTGCTTATAAACGCCTGCATTGGTAACATCCAGCCTAATAAAACTTTTATATTGCTATGGGAACTTTAAAGAGCATGTATAATACAAAATTAGTTACTACCCCATAAAAGTTTTTAATTACGGTGTTTCTGCCTGTGACACAAGTTAAGGTTATGTCCTCGTTTCAATTATAAATACCAATATTCAGTTTACATCCAAACCATAACGTTTATCTCTGGCCTGATTTCAATCCATACGCACATTTTTACAATCAAATTACATGTTTTATCTATTAAACAAGAACGGGAGAAATAATACTTTCACACATTCAAATGCTTTTTCCTTTCTCCTTGAATGAAGACAAACTTTGGGGGAATTTTCTTTTTTCCAGCAGAAGCGTGCTGTTCATTAGTCTCTTCTGCAAGCTGGCTATTGGAGTTAATATTGAATTTGAAAAGCTAACAATGTAACTCTGGAAAGCTTGGGCTTTGGGCTGTGTCTGGCGATTGCTCCTTTTCATAACCTTTTTAGCATGCTTTTCCGCTGTTGTCGAGCTGCTTTCTAATGACCATGGTCAGCGTAAAGCTCCTGCATGGGTCCAGAAAGGCATCAGGCATTTTCCAGCTAAATTACCTGCTTAAAAATGTCTGTATCTGCGTTACAAGCAATATTGTGGTTTCATAGATCCTGTTGTTTGTTTTCCTCTATAGTTGTTGCAGTTTAGAAGGAAGGTTCAACAGAAGGGCTTCAAACAACTCATTAAAAGCCGTTGCGTAGTGGCAGGCCTGCAGCCACTGCTAAACTCTCATCCCTCTGTGGGGGTTGAACCCCCCAATGTCCGGAGCAGTGCCCAGCCAGGGGGTCACCACCACTTAAGGGGCTCGTGGGGGGAGGAGGGGGTTTGCAGGTGTTTGCATCCTTTTGGAGCGCTGGGTTTCGTCGCTGGCTGGCTTTGGCTTGGAGTTATCTGAGATGACGGGCGGGAAGTTTATCACGAAGCAGCTGTTTTGGCAAATGGCTCGGAAGAGTCGTTTTGGAAAGTCGTATGAGCACTATTAAATAAAAACTCGCTTTCACCGTAGTGAGAGCTCCCACAGTCTGGGGCGATGGCCGGCGGTGCCTCGGTTGCCGCAGCGGCTGTGCGGGGAGGGTCTCGGGTCGGTGTCCCATGGCAGGCAGGGTGTGCGTGGCACGCTGCCCCCTCGCCCTCCTGCCCGCTCGCCAACGGGCAAGTTACGGACATTCTCAGGAAACCCGATTCGGACAACGTACTAAGCTGACCAAACCCAAAGCTTGTATGTTAGTTTTAGGCTCCAAAGGCTTGTCAGGATGCCTTCGGAGGAGTGCAGTTGTTGCCAAAAAGGGAAATAAAATATACCACATAGATAGGAAGTACTTAATGGCAAAGAGCAACACTTAAGAGACTTAATTTTCTCTGCAGTGAGAATGAATGTTGTCCTTTATTCTTTTGAATGTAGTCATAATGGCAATTTGCACACTTAATTTATGACTGAAAATCCACTTTTTGCAGTATTTGGTGAATGTTTTGCTTAAAAGTGCTGTAATTAAATATTAATATGCTGTTCTAAAGTGCTTTTTTTTATTTGGTACGTTCTTGGAAAATCAAAAGAGTATGAAAAGGGATTTCCAGATGAACAGCAGCATGCTAATCAATTCTCATTGATTGTTACTTTTATACTATTAATGAATTTGCTCTCCAATTAATATGTGCTATGTCTTTTACTTTGCTGTAGCATAGAAAATGTAATAATATTTTGTGTCATGGCTGTAAGACAGTATTTAACTAGCAAACTGCAATGGGAGTATATTGTAAGCTGTTTTCTACTAAACAGTAGTTTTTCCAGGCTGTATTGATGCCAATAACACTTCTGCTTCCCAAAAAGCTACTATAATTCATATAGTGAAAGCTGAGTACAAGCTCAAATAGAATTATTAAGAAAATGTACCAGTCTGGGGCATAAACAAAACTTGCACCCATTTGATAAGCTTTTTCTGGAACATTTTGGGATGATCAGCCCAACTTAACTCAAGGTGTCTTACCACTAACACGTTTAACCCAAACACACAGCACTACTGACTTCGAACCACAGCCCCCTCTCCTGTTTTTCTTTCTCCATGCATTTATTTGTATAGTTTTACTAGTCCAGACTCAAGGATGTGGATTCTCCAATGCCTTATAGCTTTGTATTTATTTACATCAGACAAAAAAAGATGGAAAATCTCAGTTAGAGGTTGTTTATATGCCTCTTGTACTGCAGAAAACCTACTATACATGGCAGAAAGCAGCGAATGAGCAGACCAAAGGACCTAATTGGAGTGAAAGGACTAGTTCTGCATTAGAGGCATTCATGTTTTTATTTGCCTTAATTAACAAATCTAGGTTAAAACTCAGCCAGGTCCTTAACTCTGTACTTAAGTTTAGGCACAGCCATAGCCCTGATGAAGACCACTTAGTAAAGGCTCTCCTTACATGTTATGCAAGATACATGCACAGGCTGAGTTTTTTTCCCCGATCATTAAAAAAAATTAGCAGCACTTACTGAGTTGCACCAAACAAGAAAATAATTTTGACTTTAATACGTTTGTTAGCCACAAACAAACCAGTGTTTGTTTAGATAAAAGAAGCCAAGTATGTAATCAGTTTATTTGGTACTTATCTGATACTTCTGGATATTTTGAGTTAGCATCAGTTTTGCAGGGGTTGGATAATCGTTTAAAAAATGTATAGCTGTATAGCTTCCAAGTTGAGATCAATATCAAATGCCACAGTGTAAGGTGGCCCAGTGTGTTTTACAGACCATGTATTGAATTACTGGTTCATTTGCTATCTTTGGGTCTGTTCCTGCTCTATTTGAAGTCAATGAGAGTTTTGTTTGGAAGTTGCTATTAACAAAAAGTGGCCAGACATCCAGCAGTTTTATAAATGAACCTTTTGTAACTTCTTGATCCCTGGTTGTCTAGCTTTTAGTCACTACATTTTATATTTGTGTGAGTCAAGATTTTTTTTACGTTGTGCAGTGTTTACTGGAGACAATTTTAGAAAGGTAATTCTACAAATGCTTCCTCAGTCAAAGTAGAAAATCAAGATAATTATTTCCAGATAACAGCAAACAGGTATTCTGGGAGGAGAGGGGTCACTCTGACCATTCTCTCAGTAGGGTTAGAGGCTGGACCAGCTTAGCCTTTTTATGACAATACATGGCAACAATACCTCCTTCTCACAAAAAATTAAGTCAGTATCTTCTTTTATCTTCTGTTTTCTTTACAACTCTACTCCAGCCTGTGTGATGGACTTTGTACCTTATTTCTTTCCTCGCAGCTCTTAGCCTCTTTCTACCAGTAATGCTTGAAATACTGTTTGTCTCCTCTTTATTTCTATCTTTGTGATGTTTCCCACTCTGCCTTACTCACCAGTGTCAACTCATAGTTACCACCTTCCCCTCATTGAGATCCCATCTAAAAATCTGCTCTTTCTGTGATGATTACAAGTTGTGAGCAAATAATGACATGAGTAATAACTATAGACTGCTCCTTCTCCTGCTTTCACAGCATGCTCTCTTTTCCTGATGCCTGTTTTTTAGGCTGGAAGCCCTTTTGGTCAAGAATTACTTTTATTGTCTGAGGTTTTTTTCTTACATGACTGAACAAATTGTATGTGCTAGACTTTATAAATAATAAGAAGAGCAAGCTTGTTGTGGTCATAATACTTTATAAACATCAGTTGAATAAGAATATTATAAAAATACATCTGTCGTGCCGTGTGAGTACTCATTTGCTGGATGTAATGTGCCACATTCTCCTCATTTGGTTTAAGTTTCCACTGAGTCCATAGGCTTTGCCAGTTTATAGGAGATAAAGATCTGGCCCATCATCTCTGATTTGCAGTACTCAGTCACTTTTCTAAAGAATCATTTTTATTTTTTTTTTTAACCTTCTGCTTTGTTTTTGTCTGGTACATGTGATTTTGATACATCAGTAGGACAGCAGAGTGTGCTTTCATCTCTCCTGCCCCCCGAGGACTGTTTGAGCACCCACGGCCAATAGCATGATGCAGGAGGAGAACAGCCCTTTGGGCTTTCCTCCTAACACTCAGACTTGCAGATTTGTGTTCCTGTGGGTACGTTTTCCATCAGAAGTCAAAGGAGAAACTCTACTAGGTTACTGAAAAGGGATTCGGAAGAGAGCATGAGGTACATGTAGCGTTTCCAATTCTATGTGAATATTTCAAGGAAAATACCAAGTTTCTTAAAATTAATGGAAGAGAAATTAAGGCCATTAAGCAAAAAAAAAAAAAAAAAAAAAGACACAGAAGAAATATTGGCTGTGGGACCATCTTGTCATCCATATATTAGGAATAATATCATATTCAACTCCACAACACTCTCATTAGAGAAAGCAACTGTTTAATTGCAAGGTTTTTAACCTCTTTTAACAAATTAATCTGTTTGCATCATACTTATGACTAGGAAGCAACAAAGCATGGATAAAAAGAGTTCCAGCAACTATTCGCAGGGTGTGTTCAGAGATTCTTTAAACTCAGATTATAACTTTCTTAACAATAGGAGTAATAAAGGAAGATCAATAGAAGTGAAGAAAAACTGATATTACATAGAGCTAGAAAACAGTGAGGTTAAATTCTGTGTGAAATGATGTCTTATCTAAAGACTGATCAAGTTATAACTTCAAAGTGACATCGTCACAAAATGAGATTTCAAAAAAACAGTATTTTCTAGGAAACCCAGGTAAAATTTCTTTGTATATGGGCTGGTCAGCTGTAAGGCTAATTCCGGTGGAAAAACCACAAGTTCGTTGTAAACAACTGGAATATGGAAAGATATAACCAAGCTTCCTTGGTTTTGAAGAAAACTATCTGTTTGTAAACCCTGCCCTGCTGGGGAATGGGAATTGCCATTTCATTGCTGCTGCTGGGGTCTGGATTCGCTGCCTGGCACTCCCTGGGGAGCCCCCTGCTCCCTTCTCTGGCCAAACCTACCGCCTTTGCATCGTTACCAGGGGAGCCACGCACGGGTCTTCTGTCTCTTAAAAATCAGTGATGTTAGGACACCGGTTACACTTGCTGGGGCTGCCTGAGGCCCCGGGAAAGCAAAACCAGGCACTTGTAGTTTAATACCCGGGTAATAATCTATATGATTTCTGGATAGTTTGTGGGTGACTACAAATTTACATTTAGGTGAAAGAGTGAATTAACTGTAGCAACGGTTAAATGAACAGGATGGCAAATATTCTGCACTAAGTGTTTTCTGTGTCTTTTCAGAGGTAAAAATGCATAATATAGCTACTTGTGTTCCTGTTTTAGAGCTTGGTATTTCAGCTTTCCCAATATCTTAATAAACAAAAATTACATGTTAGTAACTTAAGTTGACTGAGTTCTATCCTCTTAGGAAGATTTTAACCTGCCTACATGTACCAAGGACCTGGATATGGGTGTATCTTGGGAAATACGACAGTAGGAATGCAATTTAAACTTATCCTCAGAGAACCTTTATGTATTTTTTAAAAAATAAATTAGTTCCAATGCAGCAGTGGTGGTCTCAGCAGTCAGGAAACACTTAAAATTACGCAGAAGGGACCAGAAATCTTTGCTAAGAAGCTTTTTGTTGCTATGTTTTGTTTCTCAATAAAGATGATCCACAACTGTAAGTACTTAAAACTAAAAAACAAGAGGGCTGTATCTGACAAAGCCACACAACATCTTAATGTAACCCAGTCTTCCCGTGTGGTTGTTTTCACATGTTTTGGACCAAAGAAAGAGTCCTTTGTGGCTCAGCCTGGTTTGACTGAGTGGCAGGAGTGGACAAATAGAGGGATGAAGGTGGTATCTTCTTACACTGAGTATGTTTGGATTGCTTTGAGCCATGATCACTCCTTATTGCAAGTATCACTTTTGAAATCTGTTAGGGAGAAATGGGTGGCCTTCTTAGTCCGTGTATTGCCATGGTGGTGCAGTCTGGGTGCGAGGGTGTTTTGATGACCTGTGGTGGGATGAAAAATGCAAATATGACAGGCAGTCAGATCACTAGGATAAAGCTTTGGGGAAGTATGCATTTGCAGGGTTCAGATTCAGAAGCCACCCCAGCAGTGGTGTCTCCTACCATCCATCTCCCTGTTTCTATCCTTGCCTTCTTTGCTTTTGGTCACTATGAAGGTTTTGGGGAGCCTGTTCTGATGTACGGGTGTTGGCAGATTTCCTAAACCTCCTCTGTGGGTGTCTAGCTTTTGTTCTGATGTTGCTAAGTGGTGTCTACCTCCTAGCAATGCACCAGGAGAAAGTTGATTCTGTCATTGACTGCTTCTGATTGACCAGGAGGATTCATCTCTCAGGTCTGTCAATGTTAGGAGGGAAGGATGTAATTTTAATGTTTTTGTGCAGCTTTAGTAGATGGTTGAACACCAGTCCAGAAAAAAGGAACAGAGTTTGTTGACAGAGATACTCTGGAGAGTATAATTATATTGATATGCATCCAATAGAAGACACTTTTTCACATTTTTTGTTTCTGAAGTAGTCAGGGAGGGAACCTGTCATGTCATCAACTGTTTTTAAAGGACAAAGTAACAATAAAAGCTAAGTGTGCATTTCTTCATTTGTGTTTGGCAAGGAGAGTGTAACATTTTTTGCAGGATGATGACCTTGAGTTAACGAAATGTCGCCAGTTTAAAGAGTAAATTAATGTTACAATGTTCTTTGTTTGTGGTTAGGCCTGAAGACTGTCAGGAATTTCTTAATACAAAAGGTGATTGTGTGCTAGTCCATTGACTTAGGCTCCCTGCAAGAAAATCACCATGATCCCAACTGGTCTGAGTTCGTATCACCACGTTGCCTTGTGGGCTTGGATATACCAGTGTGCTTGGAGCTGGCTTGTGGTTCTCCACTCTTTTCACTGTGTAGATGGGTCCAAAAGGGCCACAGGACTGCACATTTCTCCTAGGTCGTTGGGTCAGACTCCTGCTCTCTCAGATAAATTAACCTCTTTCTAAGAAGAAGTCAATACCTTCAAAGCCCAGTCATGGTCTATCATAAATGTGGCAAGGGTTCTGGGTTTGAGTTTTTTGTCACTGCCACTAATGATGAAAATCTGTTCCAAACCCATAGCATCTTTAGAAAAATGTATGTATTTCCAATATATGTGGCTTAGTGTATCCTTGACCATTTAGTACAGTCGATTCAGCAACAGCTGAAGTAAAATGGTGTTGACGTAGCCCCAGTAAAGGAAAACATACATAAATGCTGTTGCTTTGGGACCTGCACTGGCTTTTGTAGATCCAGGCAGAGTATCTCTTTACGACACTCTTCAAGGTTTCACAGTGGCCAAGAACTTAGTAGCTTGGGTGCACGGTTGTGCGAACATGAGTACATACAAAGTGGTAGAAATGCAACCTTTTTTGTTGTTGTTTCTAGAAGTATATAAGTAGCAATATCTTGAACTAATTACAGCTGATGTAAAGCACATTTAAGGAAACCCATTAGCGGAGAATTAGAACTAGAGCAGATTAGCTATTCTTTAATGGCCTTGACTGTAGATCTTTTGATGCCTTGGTAGCTTTTCTAACGCTCGTTGCTCATCTGTCTTGACTAAATGACTGAGAAGCTTCTTTCAAGTCACAGTCTGGTTGTAATGTGAAAAAATTGCTGTTTTCAGCTGAAAAAATGATTATCTGGAAAGGTAAACTCTACTGAGTTCTGTACGGTATTTGTTGTTGAGATTTAAAGTATTATTTTGCTGTTCAATGTGACTGTATAATAGAAAGAGCAACCTCTAATATGCTTCCTTGGAGCTATTAATTATTTACTTTCTTGAAATACAGATCATAGACAATTCTACACAACTTGCCTTCTTACAGACTTTCTTGTCTCTCTCTCTCTATTTTTGTATGCTTTGCAAATGCCTGTAAATTCATTTTCACCAAAAGGGAAATAAGTAATTTAGACTATTGCAGCTGTTTCACAATTAATTAATTTCAATTTAAAACAATCAAGTACTGCCCGTCCATTGTTCTGTGTGCTTTTCTGAGGCATTAAGATTCACAATATCAAAATAAGTTCCAGATGGAAGTGCATACTTTATAATCAGAGAAAAAATACTGGTTTTGTCAAAAACCTGAAGAGTTCTCCCTTGATCAAAACAGAAGATATTACACTTAAGCACATTTTTCAAGTTTTGAGCAATTTCTTTAAGAATTGCTTAAAAGTACCCATTTCAAATGTTATATAGGGCATTAGCTTATAAATAGAGCTATAGAGTGAGAGAAACTGGTGCAGGACAATTTATTCATTTGTTTCCTCAAATACTCCTAGCATCTGTTAAAATGTAACAAGGCTTAGCACATTTCCCCATTTTTGGCACTCTGTTTTCTATGATAAAGAGAAATATTTGCAATGATAAATCATATATTTGCTAATAATCAATAAATAACACATTCTCCTGAGAAAAAATGTATGGTAAAATGAAATGAAAAATATTGAGCAGGAGGAAAGATGATCAAAATAGTACACTGAGAAATTCTGTATGTTCCTATGCTTTAATAAATATTAGGGTTTGCGGAAGAACTTTCAACGTGGCAGTTTGCAATAAGAATAAAAAGTCTTTTTTGAACACGAAAGACACTTATGTAAGAGGTTTATATTATGTAAATGTTACTGTTATTGGCAATAGCCCATTATAAAGGAACACTTTATATTCAGATAAACATTTGCAAATAATGGGATAGATGCAGCAGTCTCTAGGTCTAGCCCTGACTTGGACAACTTTCTCTTTTGAAGTCAATGGAACTTTTGCCTGAATAAAGGTGGAAGGAATTAGCCCATTCATTATTATCTGAATTACATCAAGAGCTGACTGCTAAACAATAAAATCATGATTCATAACATAACGGCTTCACTTAATTCTTTTGTAGTCTTAATATATCTCATTATATGGTACTTCTGTTCTTTCCTGTCTGTGCAGTATTCAAATTAATAACAACCACCTTTACATAACTGATGGTTAGACATGTTTTGCTGCCTTAGCAAGATCAAAGGATTTTATATACCTTTTTTGGATAGATAACAAGAATGGGGTGATCAATCTCTTCTGTAACCATTAAGCACAGTGTAAATATCTCAGGGTACCCAATTAGATAGAAGTGGTTTGCCAGATGCTGAGAGCATCACCAGTTGTCAAGAGCTTCCCAAGTCTCTGGGACAGTCCAGGATTTATTAGGGATTAGTGGTGGTCCGAGTTGTCACTCCACTGATTTGTGCTCATTCAGCTGTGCCCTGCTGTAAGCAGCCTGCATGATATGTGGAGATAAGGTTCAAGAGACAGATACTTCGCTTCCCCCTAGGCACCTTTTGGTGGGAAGGAGTCAGGGACGGGCACTGGAGTTCCAGTTCCTCTCCTGTGACCAGAGAGGAATGGGGGTTGTAGAAAGTGAGGTAGCAAAGAGAAGGAGACTGACGAGAACAGCCCAAGAAAAGGGACCCCCAAAAAGCTTTAATACGGAGCTGGACTTAACCCCTCACCAGGAAGCCATCTGCAGCCTTCAGGCCTTAAGAATTCTTTTTATCTAGAGATGTAATTGAAACAAGATGTGTAACAGCTGCAAGATGTCAGGTTTGTCAAAGAAACTAGAAAAAACTGAATTCTGTAACACACTCGTGCACGTAACCTATAGCTAAAATAATAATAATAAAAAAGGAATAGATTATCATATGGATTAAAAAGAGGAAGGAAAATGGTCAAATAATGAAAATTGCGGTTAATTCCGGAGCATGGGTGGTTTGGAATTAAACCACAATGAAGGTTCTCCAGAAAAGAAATCCTAACTCTTTACCCCAGTAGAAACAATAGTGTTGTTTGTCATGTTCCCATCATAACCATATTTCACTGATGGACTGGAATGGCTAATGCTCTGCACTGACTCCAGGAGAGGGTGGCAGCTATGTTATTTTGCCCTCCTGCCTGTTGCTGTTGTTACTCAGGTGCATCAGCATTGGACTTCGCATCTGTAGGTAGGGACCCAAATTTGCTGCACTAGATGCTTTTCAGACACAGGATAAAGAACCAGTAGTGGGACCAAAAACTTTGCAGACTAAGTGAAAGACAAAATTAAATGATGGATATAGGCAAAACCGGTCAGAAAGAAAAGACCGAGTATTTTGATCACCCAAATAAACAGCAGTCACAGCAAACCACCAGCCTGACAGTGCTGCCAAATGCATGAGTGTGAGCATGATGGGAAAAATCAGAACTTTCTTTTTAAGAACCTCAAAAAGAACAATGAAGCGATTTTGTGCGTGTTTATGAGGACTCCTCCCAGGCATGAGTGACAGCACAGGGATACCCTGAAGGTGCTAGTTGGAAACTTGGAGAGTGAATTGCCCACATGGGTGAAGAGAGGTCTAGAGTCAGCCTTTTTGTAATAACTTTTGGTAATGATTTTTCATAATGATGAGCACTCCTAAAGAGTGGTGCTCAATGGATTTAAATCCAACTGGCGGCCAGTCACAAGTGGTATGCTTCAGTGCTCAGTGTTGGGAACATTTCTGTTTAACATCTTTATTGATGATCTAGATAAGGACATAGGGTGTATCATCAGCAAGTTCGCAGATGACACCAAGTTAAGCAGGAGTGTTGATTCACATGAGGAGAGGGAAGCTCTACAGAGAGACTTAGATACATTGGATCATTGGGCCAATGTTAGTGGTATGAGCTTCAACAAGGCCAAGTGCCAGGTCCTGCACTTGGGCCACAATAACCCCATGCACTGCTACACGCTTAGGGGAGTGTGGCTGGAAAGCTGCATGGCAGAAAAAGACCTGGGGGTTCTAATTGACAAACAGCTGAATATGAGCTGGCATTGTGCCCAGGTGGCCAAGAAAGCCAATGGCATCCTGGCTTGTATTAGAAATAGTGTGACCAGCAGAAGTAGGGAGATGATTGTCCCCCTGTACTCGACACTGGTGAGGCCACACCTGGAGTACTGTGTCCAGTTCTGGGCACCTCAAAACAAGAGAGACATCGAGGTGCTGGAGTGAGTGCAGAGGAGGGCAATGATGAAAGGAGGGCAATGGTGAAGCGCTTGGAGAACAAATCATATGAAGAGCGGTTTAAGGAGCTGGGGCTGTTTAGTTTAAGGAAGAGGAGGCTGAGGGAAGACCTCATCACTCTCTACAACTACTTGAAAGGACACTGTAGAGAGGTTGGTGCTGG
>JAOTQQ010000001.1:139213666-139242569 GCA_026546715.1 Gallinago undulata | reverse complement strand
TTAGGAAAGAATTTTTCACAGAAAGAGTGGTCGGGCATTGGAATAGGCTGCCCAGGGAGGTGGTTGAGTCACCATCCGTAGACTTGTTTAAGAGTGGTTTAGATGTGGTGTTGGGGGATATGGTGTAGGGGAGAACAGTAGTAGAGTAGGGTGGATGGTTGGACTCGATGATCCCAAGCGTCTTTTCCAACTGAAATGATTCTATGATTCTATGATTCTATGATAGGCCACAAAGGGCCTTCATGGTGAGAAAAGTGGGAACCAGTGAAGAACTGTAGAAAGAAAGGGGCTCATATTCAAAGGATCCTGCTTGGGAAATGCTGTTTGCTGCGGCATCTCAGCTGGAGCTGGCTCTCATCTGTGAAGTTCCAGTTGTGCAAACTGAGGTTATGTGTAGCAGCAGAAAAATGCCCTTATCCAAAGATCTCAGTATATGGGTAAGCGAAGTCTCAATCAGTAACGCATTGTAGTTTAGAGCTACCATAATGCCAACGTGTTAAAGTTCTGCAGGTTCCCTGGTGTAGGATGGTGTATCTCAGTGCCAGGGAGTTATTTGTGGGAGGATTGGAGCCTGAGGTCATATGAGATCAAAGATATGAGTGCACATGAGCAATCTCCATGACCTGACACAAAGAAATGCCGCCTCCATGCACACGATACTGGAACCTGCAGAATTGCCTAAAACAACTGAAGGTTGTCAGGCTGAAGGTAACGGGTTCAACTGGAGGAATGATGGGGAAGCCAGGCACTTGTGCAGTGGAGGCAGAAGACCTTGTTCTGCGGGCAGAAAACCACAGGCTGGGTGAATGAAACAAGACCCCACTCTGGGTAGGATCAGGAGGGATGGTACCTGAAGAAGTGTCTCAGGAGTATAGGACCGCTCCCTGGGGCTGTAACCTGGAGATGCAGGTGACCTCTCTTGCCTGGGAGCTCTACCACAATGAGTGAGGAGAGGGACTCCTCAGGTCTTAGTTGCTTAGTCTTAGTATGCTGATAACTGTTGGGTATTCTTCAAGGCACTCCAGCACCTCATCAGAATACGTGTGGCACCAATGGGAACTAATTAAATTATACCTATTACAGTGCTGCTATGGAGTACTGCTGCAGTACTGCTGCTTCGGATCAGAGCGAGTCTTGGAACCCACACCTGGATGCCAGTCAAATATACCTTAATTCCCACTTTCAGAAATGACTTGGAAACATACCTCTCCTTGAAAGCCTTGAAAATGGAATTCTGATTTTTTTTTGCACAAATACGTAACTCAAGTGTTTTGCTTTCCTCAACTCATATTCACATGCAAAACCAGCTAATAAAATTTCAGTGGTGCTTAGACTGTAATTTGGTTGGCGGAAGAAAAGTCATCTGTTAAAGCTGAAGTCATCATAACTCATTAGGTGCTAATGTATCTGCTGTGTGGTAAAGAAGCAGGCCAGCTCTATTGAAATGCTGCTAGTTCACCCTTATCCACAGACAAGTACAGAACCAAAGTGAATCCAGAAGTTTGGGTACGGTTCCCGTATTTCCTCCTAGGAAGTCTCAGGAGAAAAGGTGATTGTGTGCGCTCGCAGATGTCCCGTGTACGTGCAGTAAATCCAACATGTTCTGAACATGCTGCTGGCCTCGCTGCATCTGGTAATAAACCATGGCAATAAATCAGGTGATCTGCACATGCATAATAAGTCTGATGCACCTGAATTCAGGCATGCAGGATGGACATGCTGTGCACAAACTGGCTGGTTTCCAGCTCTTCTGGATGTCAGGCTTCCACTGTGACTGGCTTGCTTGGGAGTCCTGGCAAAACTGCTGACTTCCTCTTTTCACAGCAGAATTTCCAGGGCATGCCCAGTGGGAGTGGGATGTGTGGGAGACTAAATATTGAGCATCATTTTTCCATGTGCCCGTAATCATTCAAGCCACAATACTACCCTGGAAATATAAACAACCCCATACCCATAAAGGCTCTCTTTCTGTCAACTTATGCGTTTTTTTTGCAAATTATACCCCAAATTCTTGCAAGTTCAAATCTCTTCTCCAATTTCTTTGCATGAAGGTTTCGTGTGTGTCAGGTAAATGCTCTTATCACTTCGTGGCATCAGCATCCTGAGTGCCCTCTGTTTCCATCAAAACATTTGCTTTTGTATGAGAGCTTTAGTTTAAGAGCTGTGAATGTGCAAGGACCTTCTTGAGGGTGATGGAGGTCAGGGTGTCCCAGGCAGGGAGAAACTGGAGCCTCATAGTCCCATGCTGTGATTGCATATAGTCCTGCCACCTCTGAGGATGTTTAACAGTGGTGAACTTCAGGCCACAGTGGAGATACTAAAACAGGCCAAGGGTTGCTTCTCTACCCTGTAGGCCAACTAGCTTGACACCAAGTATCTCCATGCAGTGGAAAACAGGGTGGCCACATACAAATTGCCTATTGGAAATGTATCCTCGCCACTTGCCGGTTGGAAATGCTGAATGTCTGCTCAAGGGTTTGAATTTTTTTTGTCTGAGTGGGAGCAGGAACAAGCCTCATTGAGAAATGGCAGCAGAGAATTGCAACGCTGACCGGATCAGTGCTTCCTCTGCATTCGTTTGAGAGGGAAAGGACCTCAGCCCTGCAAGACTAGGTGACTGATTTTATAAAAATGAAAACATCTCCTTCTTCACTTTCTCTGGCAAATGAGCCTTCTTTACCATCATGATACGGGCTGCATAGAAATGAAGCTAGGGACTTTACTGGATTGTAAATCACTGTGCTTGTGTTTAAATATAAGGAGTATATTCAGAGCAAAGATACTAGCTTGATTTCAGTAAACCAGAAAGTGTTTAAGATACTACTAGACTCTATGGAGTTATAGTCTTGCATCTCCCTAGGACTTTCTCACAGTGGTTTTCTGTGCCAATTCAGGACACTGCCTTTAAGCTAATTAGCAATTCTGAGCAAAGTTGGAGGGAATTCATGTTTTTCTTCGGCTGGGCGACAAGCTTATCAAGTCAGCTACCTCCAGTCTGATACAGCAGGCTGCCAACAGACTTGTCACAATTTATGAAGAAGGTTTGTGGTGAAGATGGAAAGTATAATGAAAACCACATCCACCAATTAAACACCTACATTCCTTTTAGAGTCCAAACAATGGATGGCTTTCTTTTTGCAAAAGAGACTTCTTAAATCAAAGCAACTCGTAGAAGAAATATAAATTAGGAAGGAAGCTTTGAGTAGATCTTTAATGAGTCTCTGGCACAATGACATAGTGAGGCGTGATGCATTCATGAATATGATCTACTTGCAAAGACTCAGCTCTCAGCAATTGAGTAAAAGTAATGCAACCAAATATGGGATGTGTTTGGGTCAAGTCTTTAGTACATGTGGTATCAGTCTTTTTCTGTTAGGTAAAGAGTACACCTGATGCTTTTCTTAGTGTGTGATACATGGTTTTAACACCAGCAAATTAGAATCAGTCACATTTTTACTCCAGTGAACAGAATCTGACCTTCTCTTAATAATGGCAAGACGCAGAAGAGGATCTTTGAAAATAAATGTGGATTTGTTAAGCAGAAATCAGAGGATGAGATAGAGCCTGAATATGACACATTCAGCAGTAGTGCAGCTAGAGGGGTAGCAACAGGAGTTTGGGGAGCTATTTTCTCTGAAGAAAATCACTGGTATCAAAACATTTCATTCCAAGGACACAGAAGAACAGAACAGACACTTCAGAGAAAGGGTGTCAAAATTAATTTTACATAAATTTACTGACAACACTCAATTACCATACAGTTGATATGGGCCAGATGCATTGAAAGACATTACGAAAATACACAGGGTGATGATAAAAAACAAATTATATTATTATTATTAACACTGGGGTTGTATTTACCTCAAGTAATGTTCTGTGATATGTGGCACCAGTTGCACTGAACATCATGTCAGTAGGTCTGTAAGCAGTTCAGCTGTGTTCATAGGGAGGAACATCTGAGTCGATCAGCAATGTTTTTTTCAGGAGGAAAGATTAACTATTTTGGGTTCAACATCATAGAATCCTAGAATTTTAGAATCACAGAATGGCTTAGGTTGGAAGGGACCTTAAAGGTCATCAAGTTCCATCCCCCTGCCATGGGCAGGGACACCTCCCACTAGAGCAGGTTGCTTAAAGCCCCACCCAGACTGGCCTTGAACACTTCCAGGGATGGGGCATCCACAGCTTCTCTGGGCAACCTGTTCCAGTGCCTCACCACCCTCACACTAAAGAATTTCTTCTTGATATCTAATCCAAATCTCCCCTCTTTCAGTTTAAAACCATTACCACTCATCCTATTGCTCCACTCCCTGACAAAGAGTCCCTCCCCATCTCTCTTGCAGGCCCCCTTCAGATACTGGAAGGCTGTTACAAGGTCTCCTCAGAGCCTTCTCTTCTCCAGGCTGAACAACCTCAACTCTCTCAGCCTGTCTTCATAGGACAGGTTTTCCAGCCCTCTGATAATCTTTGTGGCTCTCCACTGGACTCGTTCCAACAGGTCTGTGTCCTTCTTGTGCTGAGGACTCCAAAGCTGGATGCAGTGTTCCATGTGGGGTCTCACAAGAGAGGCAGAATCACCTCCCTCAACCTCCTGGCCACGCTTCTTTAGATGCAGCCCAGGATGTGGTTGGCTTTCTGGGCTGCCAGCGCACATTGCTGACTCACGTTGAGGTTCTCATCCCCCAACATCTCCAAGTCCTTCTCCTCAGGGCTGCTCTCAATCTATTCTCTGGTCAACCTGTGTTTGTGCCTGGGATTTCTCTGATCCAGGTGCAGGATCTTGCACTTGGCTTGGCTGAAGTTCATGAGGTTCACACAGGGCCATTTCTCAAGCCTGTCCAGGTCCCTCCAGGTGGAATGCATTCCCACCAGTGTTTTGGCCACACCACACAGCTTGGTGTCATTGGCAGTGGTGATGGTGCACTCTATCCCAATGTCCATGTCTCCAACAAAGATGTTGAACAGCACTGGTCCCAGTACTGACCCCTGAGGAATGCCACTTGTCACTGGCTTCCACTTGGATATTGAGCTGTTGACCACAGCCCTTTGAGCATGGCCATCCAGCCAGTTCCTGATCCACCGAGTGGTCCATCCATCAGATCCATGTCTCTCCAGTTTAGAGACCAGGATGTCATGCAGGACAGTGTCAAACGCATTGCATAAGTCATCATGTGAGTATAGCTATGCTTCTCCTAGACCAAAACCTATCGGGCTGCATGGTGCTATTTGTGGATCCCCACTTTGGTGTCTGTCAGCTTGGGGATCTCTGTCCTGCTGTGCTGTGTACACATGCCCAAACATTCCCAGAGGATGTAAGCCAGATGAACCTGTTTTTTTTTTTTTTGTGGGCATGGGTGCCTGACAGACCTAAAAGGACAGAGGTGGAACCAGAATTATTTGTGAAACTGTGTTTCCCCTTGCACGATAGAAAGTCAGCAGATTGTTCATTGTACAGTACTTCATACAGCAATGCATTTAAACCTGAAGTCTGTAATCTAAGTTGTGTGATTACTGAGAAATTCAGTCAGTTAAGGCAATATTGCTTATGGTGAGTACAAGCTAAGGGAACACAAAATAATCTTAGGTCTCCAGTGAGAAGAAAAAGCAAGGAGTTCTGGAAGGTGAAAGTACAGCAAGTAATCCACAAAGGATGCTTGTTAGCAGGCTGGAGACATACCTAGGCTGGAAGCTGAATGTGGTTCTAATGTACTAGCTGCCTATCTATCTGAACCACTAAAAATCACTTTCATTATATCTATCATTTAATATGCCTAACAATTGCCACATCAGGCAGAAGTTCCTCTGAGTTATTTGAAAACTGGATTTTGATTTTGTTCGTTGAACCAAGCAGTTCAAGTTCATGCCAGGAGATTAATTTAGCTGGTGGTGTGCCACCAAAGCAGATCCTTACTTCAGTCTTTACAGCTCTTAAGCAAGGTGCAGCATAGTGGTTTATGTGTGCAGTGTAGGCAGAGTTAACATAGCAAAACCCATGATCTGGAAACCCCACACAACCCAACTAGGCTCCTAAAATGCTATTGTTTTCTGGCAGAAGCATAGGTAGACTTATCTCCAGCTTTGCTACTGCACATGCCTAGAGGCAATTTGGAGATTAGCAGACTCGTTAGCTCAGCACATATGGGCCTGGAGAAGTCTGAGATACTCTATGGCCACACGCTGTCTGTAGTCCTGGTGTGTCCCATATTATACAACTTTGGGGTGATACCACCCAGGGAAGTCAGGACTTGCCTTTTCCAGCTGAATCACAGAATCAGAATGTTTCAGCTACTTTCCTCCTGGTCTCGTGATCCCTCCATTCCCAGATCTATACTGGGGCCAAGCTCCAGGAGGGAGGGCTTGTCACCCAGAAAAAGCTTTGGCCTAATAAGTAGTGCATGTTCCTTGGATGTAAACCTTATGCTGCGGAGATACTTGGATCTGGGCTTCACATTTTCTCATGTTGGTGCTTTGACCACTAGGATGTTAGCAAAACAATGTGCTTGCCTGCATCCTTTGGTTTTCTTTTCAAAGAGAGGTGTACCCTCCTTGTCTGCCCTAAATGCCCAAGAGGGCACATGGGTGGGTCTCAGGTTATGAGTCCTGCTTTCACGGTGGAGTCTTATCACAGTGAAAACCGTAAGTTCTCTTTGACATTTTTGTTTGGCAGGCACGGGGTTTGGCTCCCAGCATGGCCTCTGGGTGTTGAGAAGCTGGTTGTTGGGTGTCAGTTGCTCCCCATCCTTAGTACGGGGAGCTTTGAGCGCAGTGAGATCCCTTTTGGGCACTGGGTGCCTGACTCTGCACCCTGCTGTGCAGCTCATCCCTGTACCCAAGTCTGTTAGAAGACTGTTTAGATCTTAATGTCATTACATTTATTAAGTTTAATGTCATCCCACCAGATTAACTGAAGCCAGCTGCTTCTCTCTAGCGAGGACTGGTAAACGTTATTTCAGAGACAGGAACATTTGTCCTATCTTTTAGCTTTTCAGAGAAAGCATGTTTGCGTGGAAAATATACCCAGTTTTGTTGTTAATGCCAAGATGGTCTAAATAGACAGGAGGTAATTCTCATCTAATCTAATCTATTTAGAGTATTTCTTGAGAGCCCATTACTGGTGTCGGAGTGACGAATGACGGTCTGGATTGCACCTGCCAGGTATGTGCCTGGGGAAAAGGCATGTGCAGCACATAAGGGTAAAGGCATGCGTGTCTTCATGCTCTCATGCAGGAACCATCCTCTATTCAGTATTTTCTGGTGAGACATACAATAATTCCCAATAGACAGCTGGTTGGATTTCTAAAAGAGTATCAGTAACTATGGGCTTGTCTATATGGGAGCAAGCAAAATACATGAGGATGTAAACTGAGTAGCCTGCTGTACAGTCTGCAGGGTCCTGGCATTGGTATGTGGAAAATTACACACATATGTGCAGTTATTCAACTGAATTCGCTTGTATAGATTTAGAATATAGCTAATGTGATGCCCGTACCAAATTCTAGGCATTTCTTGTAAGAGTGAGAAGTACCACTATATGGCAGAGCAGTCAAAATTAGCAGCTTCTATCCAAATTTTGAAGATAGCCTTTATCTGTAATTGGCAACTTCTGTCATACCCCTCAACCTGGTGCAGACGTGAGCATGATGCACAGATTTCAGCATTAGCAGTAGCAGCTGAGTTCCTTCCAGAAAGAAGATGGGGACAAATAAGTGTCCTGTTCTGTTCCTGTTGGCAAGAACATTCCTGCTGCAGTTGCTCGTTCCTCAGGGCCACTCACACCAAACAACACCAAGCAAACAGTATGAGATTTCACACCTAAAGGCTTCATCTGTTCCTCTGCAACCACCTCTGGGCTGTCACAGTGAAGTCTCTAGCTGGTCCAGCTTTCTGCTCCCTCTATCAGTTGTTTACATAAACTTCATTGACTTGGTCCTCATAGGACCAAGGTCTAGGACTGTGTTGTGGTGATCAAGTGATCAGGGAAAAGGAGGATGTGGTGTACAGGATTCCCTTTGTGTGACAGAGAGTGGGAATGTGATAGTGGGAAATGAGGGTTGCTGAAGGCCAGGCCACCACATGACTGCCTTGGAGGGGCTGGCAACCTGCCCTCCTCGAGGGAGATGCTGACAGCTTCTCACAGCAAATGAGCTCAGCTCCTCTTCTGCTGCTCCTGACCATGCAGGAATGGCATGATTACAGAAAAGGGTTTTATTCAAGGGAACAAGAAGGCAAAAAGGCTCCCCACACCCTTCAGGATGTTGGCAAGCATCACTTGTCTGACAACCAGAGAAAATGGTGGAGTGAAGGGGGCTTCAGATGTTACACCTCATCTCTATTCTCCTCAGGCTCAAGAGGGGGAGGAGAGGATGGCTGCCTACAGAAGGTTAGCCATCCTTCATGTCCCTCACCTCTTTGGCCCTGGCAAGGATGAGCATTTCACGAGGATGGCTGGAGCTCAGGGGAGAATCTCACCTGTTGCTGCCGTGCTGCAGCGTGCCCCTCGCCTCCCACCCCCAATATTCAGTATTTGCGCATCAGTGAGAAGCAGATAGGGAGCTGGGCAGCAGCAGAGCTTAAGTCCTGGAGCTGGGTGCTGTCAGAGGGTTTCTTAGTGCAGCAACCTTATTTTTTACTGGTTGTGTCTGGTCTCTCTGCGTACGCAGCGAAATGGGGATTCATGCTGTTAGCATGCATCTTCCCTAGACCCCAGCCTGCGTTCACGGTCGCCGGTTATTTCTGGAACCGGGTACAGTGCAACATGTATACATTAGCAAAATCAAGTCCTTGTGCTGTTCAGGAAAATCTGGCTCCGAACTCTACAGCTAAAAAAGCTATCTGTCTGAGCTACTTAGAATACTGCACAGTTTTTGCCAGCTAAATAAAACCAATAGCATTTCTCTGAATAGAAAGCTTTTGACAACAGTCTTTGAATTATGAGTGGCAAGAACCATTCTCTTAATCTTTAACTTCTAACCTATGATGTATAATGTAGCCTTCATTTGAGGATAAGAGGTTAGTATCTTATTGACTTGGCTTTAAATTGCATTTCATTGTATTAAAGAGTATCTGTCTTTTTTTTTTTTTTCTGTGGAGCGAGATGTACTGTACTGTATGAAATATTTGACTTTCACATAGATGTAAGGCTAGACTTTGCAAAACATTAATCTACAAAGCTAAGATGGTATTTAGTGAAAACATCCCAGAAAATTATGATTTTACAATTACCTTATTGGTAGTTTGATTTTAATGTAGTTTTGCTGATAGCTACCTTTGTACTTAAGGATTGTAAATTAATTAGACATACTGCTTCATCTACTCAGGAGGCAGGAGAAGAGCTGAGCTAATAGCTATGGGAGTGCTGTAGCGATTTGAGACTGAGGCTAAAATGACATGATAGAGGGAGAGGTTAGTCCTCTCCCAAGGTTGTCACTCCTGGTCACATTTTAATGTGAATTTATTGGACTGAAAGAGGTTAAAGAGGTAATTCTGCACAAGAAGAGAGAAATTTCTAACATAAAATGGAACTCATCAATAGTCCTAGTGTCTACGGGGAGTTGTCAGATTCCATAATATTAACCATGTAATTAACAGGATATATAAAGTGATGTGCTTTCAAATAATTTATATTTCAGATGCCTTTCGATGTGCTAATAATACCTCTTTTTTTTTCTTTTTTTCTCCAGTCTCTTGGAATTGCTGCATTCCTTTTTTTTTTCCCTCGTCTGTATAAAAACCCTTCACATCTATCAGAGAGTTCTAACTAGTGCTCGTTCCCAAGGGTGACTTAATGGACAAAGTATGGATAAATCCACATGACAAATCCACTTTACAATATGACACAGCTGGCATTCTCTGCTCAAGTTCAGCTCACAAATAAACTTGTATGGAAACAGCACTGATGCAGAGTGCAGGTCAGTGCATCCTGCTTCATTGTGTCCTGGAAATGACCTCTCATATGGGTGGTGGTGATGCACCAACCTTTGCATCTCCCTTTCAGATGAGTCTTGGTGCGAGGGGTCATTTGCAGAGCACTTTGCAAGGGAGCGTGTGTGTGTTGGTGGCATTGTTGTTGCTCTTCGGAAATCTCATTTTTCCATCTTTAGTGATTGGGTTTTGAATACTTACAGAGTCTAACTGACAATTGTTAGAACTCGGTTGTATTATTATTAACCTTTTGCAGAGGAATTACCAAAACCAGACCACAGGTTTGTGTCTTGTAGCCCAGCAGCCCCACTGCATAAACTCTTTGCCAGTGATGGCATCTCCCTCGTGCACCCTTTCATTGACCTGGGGATAAAACACCAGCGGCTGGGCTGGTTTCAGAGCTGTGCCTGAACTGCACGGTGCTCACGTGCTGATGGACGGCTGGCTGCCATCAGCTCGTGTGGAGAAAGGACCGAGCACTGTGTAAACAACTGCTGATTTTCAGTATGCTAATTTTCATTTTTGAAACCTCTGTCAGGTTTGGTTGAAACCAATTAGCAGGTTCTAAGCAACAGCCGGGGAAGAAGGAATAGATGATGGGGAGACACCACAGTCTGACGTTTTGCTTCCCCAGGAAGCTCCGCTGATGGTGCAGTACTTATCAATCTGTGCAACAGACCCGAGTTAAAGAAGAAATAATAATTAAAACAATTTTTTTTAAAAATCTTTTGTGTTTCAAAACCATATTTACTTGGTAGATGGGAAAAAAGTGCAGGTTGAGTATCTGGCGGTGAGCCCAAAACACATACTCGGAGGAAATTTCCTGCTGGAGTAAATGAGGTCTTTCAGGAAAGGCGGTGGGGGAGGCAGCTGCAGCCTGTGAAGGGCAGTCGCTGCGCCTGCGCTGGACTCGGTGCAGCATCTCGCACCAGAAGAATTCTGACCTCTGGTATTCACAGTTAAAATGATAGAAAACTACAAGAAGTTGAAGGAGAGAAGAGGGTGAAGCCTGGACCTCGTTCCGAGACAGCTTCTCTTTCCCAGTGCATGTTCAGCAGCACGACAAGGGCCAAACCAAAATCTATACCTGTAAACTTTGCATGTAATATACTGGATTTATAAGCTGACCTGGATTCTGTACAGTCTAATGATTACGTTATGCTGTGATCAAAGAGGAAAATGTCTGGTGTAGTTGCAGGATGCTGGCCTAAAAGTAGGTCCATGTAGAAACATGTATCTGCTTAGTGGTATCTGAAGGGTGTCCAGCTATGTATAAGAAGCATATGGGAAAAAATACTGTTTCCATGCTCGCTTACCATAGCAGAAACATTTTTCTCTTATATCCTTAGTACTTATAACTGATAAACATAATGTAATGGCATTTTAGGCATATTCTAATAACTGAGTTTGTATTTCTATCAAACATTGTCAAAGAGGAATATTTTATAGTAACATTTACAGTTTATCAGAAATTGAAGCATTTTCTCCTCCTGTATGCTGGCCATACTATTGTGAAAATTCACTTATACAACCACTTACAGCAACTGAACATAAAACGTTTCCATTCACCCTACAAGTTCATTTTATAATAATATAAAACTACCCGTTATAACCAATAACTTTAGTTCTGGAAACCAGTACAGCAGTTATAAAGTCCTGGCATATAACTTTTCATGGAAGGCAGTGGTTTTATCACAGCCATGAACACAGAAGTGACCTGGGGCATAAAATTACTGCTCAAAAAAAAAAAAAGACCTATCTCCAGAAAATGCTCAGATATCTACTTAAAACAATTACAACAATGATGATTTCACATCTGTTAGGCAGACAGTTTTAATCTGTAAAAGGTTAAGTATTTGACAGTTACTTGTTCTTACATACAGATTAGCTGCTTGAAGGTTTAACCTTTAGATGTACTTAAGCAACTACTCCTTAAAATTTATTGTGTAAAACCACCCAAATAGAAGTGTTCTCATCACTTGTAACTAAAGAATACAGGAGGTACGGGAGACTTTTTCTTCCCTTCTTACCAAATTGCTTAGCAGGCTTTGCTTCTTCCTTTGTGCCTGAAAATATTTACAAGCACGTCGCTTTAATTTCCACAGGCACTGCTTCGTAATTAGAGGATAAAAGGAAGATTCTGTGATTAAATGTGTGGAATTGGTTATTTTGACTCAATAAAGGATTCTGCTGAAGAACATGGTTCTTCCTCCACGTTGAAGTGCCCTGAAAAGCTTGGGAGGGAGAGGAGGGAAGGAGGAGAGACATAGAGACATCTTCTTGTGGCTTTTGCACTTCCCTGGGAGTGGAGGCACGGGGATTATTTACGTAGTAGCAGAAAGATCTCCAGATTTCTGTAGGCTTTTATTAACATTCCCTAAGTATCATAAAACATGGGATGTTTTAAACCTCTCATATGAAAATGAATTAAATTAAAAACTATCATGTGGAACTAGGAGGTTTTGGTTTTTTTTTTCCTTTTCAGGCTGGCATTTACCCAGCTCCAGCGTGTCAGCGGGAAGGGCCTTCTCATTCACAGAAACTCGGCTGCCCGTCCCTCACTTTTTCCTTGAACAGGCATACCAGACTATCTCAGTCTTCCTTTCATCCTTCTCACAGTCATGAACTTCTTGTTCTCCTGAAATGGCTAGAAATGGGGTCCCTGAGAATCTGGCCTTTGTGGCATTACAGGGACAGTTTTTATGGAAAAAACCTCACCTTCTGGAAGAAGGTTTGCAACATATTTGGCACAAATAGATAATTGTTTCTAGTATCAGGCACATAAATGTTCTCTGTCAGTGATTTGCTGGGGGTGGGTGGGGGGAAATGTGGGGATATGAGACAAACACTCTTCTTGTGGAGAGTGCATTGCTTTCCCTTTTTCTCCTGGGTGGTAGGACTCGGTGCACAGGGAAGGCAGGTTACCCCAGTGCTGGGTGTGCGCAGAGGCTCACACTTACTGCAGAGAGGACAGTTACACTATGTGTTGGGTGAACTTTCCATACAGCAAGCGGTCATGGTGGGCATACAGCTCACAGAGTGGAAGCAAGCCCCAGCATACACTCTGAGCATCAGCTGTGTTGCTCTACAGACCTTCTCGTCTCCCACCCACTACTGACTCTTGGAGAAGACTGAGGGAGGATATGATCAATGCCTATAAATACTTAAAGGGTGGGTGTCAAGAGGACAAGGCCAGTCTTTTTTCAGTGGTGCCAGGTAACAGGACAAGAGGAAATGGGCACAAACTTGAACATAGGAAGTTCCATCAAAACATGAGGAGGAACTTCTTTACTCTGAGGGTGGCAGAGCACTGGAACAGGCTGCCCAGGGAGGTGGTGGAGTCTCCTTTCTGGAGACATTCAAAACCCACCTGGACAAGTTCCTGTGGAACCTGCTCTAGGTGGACCTGCTTTGGCATGGGGGTTGGACTAGATGATCTCCAGAGGTCCCTTCCAACCCCTACCATTCTGTGATTCTGCGATTCTGTGATTCTGTGATTCTGTGGCACATTCTTGTAGACCTCAGCTTGGACATCTGTGCTTGTGGAGACTGGCCCTTGCCTGTGCAAAACCATCTGTAAGGATACATGCTGGAGAAACTGGAGGAAGCAATTTCTTTTTATTATTATTATTCTTGCAGTGGCATTAACCATTGTGTTTTTATTCCCCACTTACCTTGCGTCATTGTAAAGCATCATGGGACTGCAGTAGGTCTGCCAGTCCCATAATACTGTAGAGCATTTCCAACCCATTAAAGTCTAATGGATATCTAGTGACTGCAAGTGTGCTGTGTGACAATTAGAATATTTAAACTGGGCAATAAAAAGGAGTTAATAAAATCACCTTGGAACTTGAAAATATGATTGAAGGTAATGCACTGTTTTTTCTTCAGGTGTTTTTAAAACAAAATTGATCTGTCACTTTTTAAAAACCAAGGAACATGCAGAAATATGTCGTCTTTCCCTATTTTCTCTGTATATTTTGCTGTATATTTAGCAACCTAGAGAGTCTTTTCCCCATCACATTATAATGAACTCTTTCAAAACTTGATAGCTAGTGGAGTCATATGCTTAACTATAGGTTTCATTCCATATATAGAGCAAGAACTTCACTGAAGGTACAGAATGCCAGTGGCATGAATATTTAATGGTTGCACTTTCAGAGTTTTTTCATCCTTCTTTCTCTCTCTGGGATTGCCAAACCCATCTGTCTGCCCTCTAAACCTGTGTACTGGTATCTAATTTTAAAAATAAAAAAGACCTTAGTTGCAATTTCACAATTTTAAGATGAAAGTGGGGAGCGCTCACCTTGTTAACTGAAAAGCAAACAAAAAAATATTTTTCATTGTTTTGGGTTTCTGGTGGCATGGAGTGTATTGTATTTTAGTTCAAGGTAAGAGATGCAGCTAGTGGGGAGCTCCAGGCCAGACACACACTGGTACAAATTGGTAAAGCTCCATTGACTTCCATGGAATTAGATCAGTTGGTTGATGGTAGCTATGGCTGTGGCCTACATCTTCATCGGAAATCACAAAATTCATACATTAGCTATAGTTGTCATGTGTGGAAGCTATTATTTAGGTTAATTGAATTAATTAAAATAAATATTTGTGTTTTAAGCAAAACAGTTTATGTTCTAATAAGATAACAGACACATTTTACGCATCTTTTTCTTTGCTGGATTTTCTTCCCTACAGATAATGATCTTTCAATCTCTGTTCCATAAATATGCATGTCATGTTCAGGTTTCTATTTAATGCATGCATGAGTAAGTAGCACTGAATTTGATTAACTTCATTAACGATAAATAATGAAGAATACTATTTTAACTATTTTAGGACAAACACTTACTCACCTGGCTAATGTTACTTGCTTGAGTAACCTTCTTCATTCTAATGGGATTGCACACAGGGGTAAAGTTACTCCGATATGTACGTGTAGGTTCAGTCTTTTATTATGTAGCAACCTTTAGAGCTTTTACTATCTGGCAAGCAATCATTTATATCCTTTTTAAAAAATATTTATGGCTTCTTTGACTAATTGCTTCTTACATGACTTAGAGCCTTTTGCATTGGTACCATTTGTTAAAACACATCCAGAAGCAGGCAGAGCAGAATCATTTTTCAACTTTTTAGTGTCATTTTTATAGACAAATAACACTTGTAAATGATGGATAATAGCCAGCAGAATGCTGTGTTGTATAAAATGAGCATGAATTATATTTGCTGGGAGATAGAAGGTTAACATGTCTATGAACTAATTGAGGAGCCTCACGGTAAATGCAAAGTGGTGCATGCACATTATAAACATGACTTGAACTAGCTAAAAGGGGGATTTAGGTTAATTCAGTGTTTCATTTATTTTTTTGCATGCTACCCGGTGTTTTCTTTAAAAATAAACTAAAGCCCTAACGAATCCTAATGAGCCTGTAGGAAGTCCAGAAGGAGAGACAAAGCAGGTGTTTTTAATAAGATGAGACATTAACCTGTCGCAGTCTTGGGGGGGAGCAGGGGGAGGGATCTTGTGCTCCTTCAAGTCTCGTGCAGGCTTGGTCACTTCCATTTGCAGTTTGGACCCAAACATTTGTTTCTTGTCTTGTAAAACACTGCTTACTTAGCCAGTATTTGAAAAGTCATTACATTTTTTTGTGTTCTGCAGTTCATAGTTTACACTTACACTGTGTTTTATGGCGGAAATCAAAATAACTGCCTTTCCTTTACTCAAGTAATATATGCAGTTGCATACTACAAATGCATGCAACTGAAAAACTTTTTCATAGGAGAGTGCTTGACAGATGCCAGTTAACATCAAGGGATACAAATGCTCAGTGCCAAGTGATGGCAGGATACACAAATCAATCCGGTTACAAATTTTTTCTTCATAAACAGTGCAAATCTGTGACCTAAGAGGACCCTGTGCAAATGTTTAACTTCATGCACAGGAGGAGTTCCAGTGATTTAAATGGAATTACTCAAGTCTTCAAAATTTGAGTGCTTATGTGTTCATGAAATGGGGGCTGCATGAAGTAAAATCAGAGGCTGGGCTTGGAGGTTCAATAGAGATCTCTGTGGGTGTTCTTCGACTCTCCCTAAAAATCCAAATATTATGGTCACTTTCTTTCTTACTAGAGGAGCTGGATCCAATTTGTCAGTGCTACCTTACGCTTTGGGGGACGTTGCTGCAGAGCAGAGGTAGTCAAGCTTTGGTCTTGTCTGATGATTAGAGACTCTTCATCTCCTTTGTTTTATGCAGCTTTTTACTGTTTAGCTACCTCATTGCATTGACTTCTTCAGGTATGAGAAGAGAGAAAGCTGTAGACCATCTAAACTGTTCTGGTGGTCTACAGCTGGCTCTGTCTCAGGGGTGGGCAGCATCTCCTCCATGATATGATCAAACATGCCTCCAGCGTAGCCAAAACAAAGGCAGCACCCTTGGGTGACAGCCATGTGCCAGCTCCTGTAATGGGCTGAGCTTTCTCATGCTGGGGCACATGTAGGGCCCACAGTGCGGCAGGTGTAACCCGTCATGTGATGGGGACCAGCCATGTGCCAGCTGTACGTGGTGGGAGAGGAGCTGTGTAGAGTCCTCCTGTGCCCACCCTGGCTGCAGGGTCAGGCACCACTTCTGTAGACTCTGTCATCACGAGTCCTTCCTTGGGGACTCTGTGTGCTCTCGTAAGCCTGGCTCAAACAGGGAGTTTGGGATGACCTCGGGTCTTTAATTCATGTTCTCAAGAGTTTTCCAGTACTTTGGTAGGGCTAGCTTGCCCTTGTGGGTCATTGTAAATACTTAACATTGTATTTACACATCCTGTCTTTAATTTTTGCAATGGTTTCAATTTAACTTTTAAATAAATATTTAGGGTGGGGATAGAAATTAAACAGTTGAGCTCTTGCCAGCATCCATTTTTTTGTCCTTTTTCAAAGGCACTCATGAGACTCAGATGTAAAACTCTGGATAATATCCTTCCAGTTAGGGCATCTGGCTTCTTGGCAACCTCTTTGAGAAGTTGGCAGGCTTGGTGTTGCCTTTAGATCCAAAACTAGCTCTCTGGTAATTTTTTTAAGATGCTTTCTCCTTCTGCTTGTCATTTTTGCTTGCTTTACCTTTGATTCGGAAGAATTCATGCATTAGTAATCGTTTGAGTCCATGGTGCTTGCCCAGTTTTCCATGCTAGCCAGAATCTTATGGTAAAAAAGAGGTTTGTTAATGGTTTTAAGAAGGGCACTTTTATCTATTTTAGAGTGGCCTCCAACTGTGTGCAAGAATCTGTTGTTTTTTGTTTTTTTTTTTTCTGAGTGAATCAGGGATAAAGGTAATCGTAACTCCACTGGACTATGGTAGCCTGAATGTTGTTTCAGTAGCTTCTTTATCACTACAGTAGCACTCAGGTCTATGTTTTTGAAGTGTTAGCTCTTTGGAAGAGAATGTAATGGTTTTAGTAAAAAAATCGTTTGCGTAGGGAATATTTGAATATAGCTGCTTTGCAGATATAAGCCACTCTTTTTTTTTTTTTCTTGCCATTTCTTTTGGCTTTCAGGATCCCTGTGGATACTGAGTATATCTTTCAGTCTTCTGTAACTCCCAGTTTTCCTTATTTTTTTCCCCCATTGTGCATAATGGCCAGCTGTGTATGTGTGAGTTTGTGTATGTGTGTGTGTGTGTGTGTATGGAGCAGCATTGCCTCAGGGTAGCTGGCAAGCCTGTGGAGGGGAGTGTGTTTGTGCACACACACACTTGCTGTGGACTGCTATGGATAGCACCAAGTTGCTGTAGTCCCCATGCATTGCAAATATTCAAGAAATCAGTGTCTTTGGTTTAGTTTATGCTGCTCCTTGATGCCCACTCTTTACCCAGGTGGATCTAAGGGAGGTGAATCCAACACGGCACAGTTTCACCCTAGTCTCAGAGAGAGAGGATTTAAAGTCTGTGATATTTCCTTTCCTGCCCAGGGAGAAATATTCCCATGCGGAGGTCAGCACTAATTGAAGCCTTTCACACACCAGCAGCAGCAGGAGCGAGCACCAGGTGGGCTCCCCGGGAAGCAGCTCTGTCTTTCAGATAGTGTCAGATCACAGCCACGGCTTCATGGAGTCATCGCTTATCTGGCAGCCCCGAGTTGAGGATGAGAGCATTTTCCCTCTGCGCTCTGAGTCAGGCTTAAAATAATATTGCTCTCTATTAGGAACAATAAAGAACTTATGACTGTGTCATGTGTTATCTGGCTGTTTGTGGTGGTGGGTTTCCACTGGACGAAATACCTTCAGTTCACCCCCTTCTTCTTTTGGAAAAGGCAGTCACGTCTCCATCTTTTCTTTTTCTTTGCTCTTCTTTAGGGGCAAGAGGAGTGTAAATGCAGTGCACCATACCCAGACAGTTCCCAGCTGCACCAGCAAGGCAGAGTGCCTGGCTGGCTGGGCTGAGCTGGGGCTGATGGTCTGCTTCCCACTAAGTGAGCCTGAGTAAAATTACCTGCTGGATGTTGACTAAAAGAAATCAAAAAGCTCTGATCGGGGCCAGCATGGCAAACATTGAGGAAAATACCAGGCTTTACTATGAGGTGTGGTTTTTTTTTTTGTGGCAAAATAAGTTGTCGTGAAGCAAAAAGAATGAGAGCAGGGTGAATACGTGGTCAGAAAAGCAGTATCGTTGCTCTTAGTTGCTGCACATAAGAAAACCCCTTTTGGGGGATGTGTATTGAACAAACATAGAAAGAGACCACGGTTGCAAGAAGGTGTATGTCAAAGGGAAAATATTAGAACGAATCGATACATTTCTCTTATAAACTAAGATTCTTCTGAAGTGTGCTTAATTTAACACCTGCAGGCCCCCTTTTAAAAGGCATATACCCGCTTTCCATGTATATGTCCTAGCACTTCAGAACTCAGATTCATTACAACTGTATGTACCATACAGTATTTCTGACTTCAACAACATAATGTAACCATCATTATTTCAGTTTTAATTGATCTTCCCTCTTCCCTGCTGTTGCAAAGAGAGCAACCTAATTACAGAGGCAGTAACAACATACTGTTTTCAGCTTTTCCTGACAATGTCCCAGCAAAGATAACTAAGTCCATCACATCAGTTTCTTCTTTGGAAAAAAAACCAACACCAACATTTATAGTAATTCAAGTTTTTTGAAAGCACAGATATTTTAAAAAAAGGCACTTGAAGAAAGGCCAGAAGTTGCTTGTGTATGGGCTTGATTATGTTACAAAACACTGATTTCTCCATTTTAATTATTGACTTCATAATAAAGGCACTGTTCAGAAATTTTGACTAATTACATTCATTTTCAATTCCCATTTCTTTTAATTAGTTATGACTCAAACTTGATTTGTTATCTTACCCTTCATTATTAAAGATAGTTAGCTATTGGAAATTGCCACTGCACTTTGTATAACCTCCCCTTCCCCATGCCCCACATGAAAATAAAAGAGAAGATGCTGTTAGTGAAAGGTCAGAGACGGTGTCCATTAAGTCAGCCTTCGTTATCAGTGACCACGTGGCATGGATCAAGGCAATGCCAGTGCAGGGGAGGTACTAAATGTGTGAAGTCAATCTGCAAACTTTAAAGTGTGTTAAATCCCTGCATGAACGTGCTTGGTCTGGTCTCAGGTGATCTTACATCAGTACAGTTGATCCCTTTTCTTCTTGGAGGAAGGATAAGCTGCCATAATATATGTTCATCTGACTGGGAGCTGACTTCATTCCCTCAGTTGATTTGCCTTGACTTTCCTGAGAACCCCTGTGAAGACAAATCTTCAATTGCAGCAGTATTTCTCTCCTCTTAACCTACAAAATAATTGCCTCAGCTGAGAGATTTCTCTGTTAGCTTTTTTCAAAATGCTGACTTTTTAATAGCAGCTTTTTACTGAATTATATCAGGCTTTCTATTTATACACTGTTTTGTTTTCTGCGTTGCGGTGGATTAGGAGAAGGGAGCTCAGTGGTCTTTGGCCGCACCAGATAGGGGCTTAATACTTATTTGAAGTTTAGATTTTCATCATTCTTGTTACACTCTATATGTTAAAGAGAAATTTAACTAGGAATGAATTCCCCTTGCGGTGCAGGTATAAAATGTGGCCCAAGCAGTTCAAAGTGTAGCCATGTAAATTCCTGTATTTGATCATTATAGGTAGCATTGCTGATGCACAGAGCTGTTGCACATCATTCCACAGGCAGCAGTTGCCCCTCTTTGGGAAGGTTTAGCCCAGTTGTAGCCCCTTTGACAGCTTCAGCTGCACTCTTTGAATGTCACACAGCTGCTGTGCTCGGGCAGTGACAGTGAGATAGTGTGTAAACGCATCAAACTTGATGGCTGAGTAAGGCATAGAGCCCTGCCAGGTAGAACTCATTGGGGTTTCCCTCTGGCTTGTACAACTTTATCTTCACTTTTATTTTTCAGAGTACTGAATTTTGTTGTACTGAATAATACTGTTGTACTGAAATAACATTATTCCAAAGGCATGGTGTGTCATACTACCTGCCAATATAATTTACATAGATTATGAGCAGCAACTATCAATTAGAAATGTAACTCTTGCTTTTTTCAATCCTCACTTCAGATTTAAAATGTAATACCAGGAATGAGCTTCAGGGAAGTCATTTGTAAAGAGTTTTTATGGCTCTCCTTTGTAATCTGTGAGAGTGGATAGATAATACAACTTTCACTGGAAAAACTACTCAAAGAATCATATTTGTAAAGGATAAAGACATTAACTTTCTTTTTGTTCCCCAGAAGTTTAACTTGCACTTGGTTTGCAAATTTACAAGGCACTGTGCTATACATAAGGCTAGCTGTATGTATCAGTGGATGAGTATCGATAGTAGTTTCATGTTATGTGGATAACTGAATGAGCTGAATGCTTATATTGTATTGATTCTGAGTTTATGAATGCTCAAAACCGTTCTTCATGTCACTGGTTTAAAATCTTTGATTAAAACAGTTGGACTCGTTGTTTAAATAGAATGTCATTCGGGTAATCTGCAATTACTGAATAAGCTTTAGCGAAAATAGGAGAAAGCAGTGAGGTCACATAGAAAGCGATACCCAGTCACCATATGTATTTATTAGTGTCACCTATGAAATTTATGAGGCAAAGTAGTGCTGAAAGAATTCGCTGTCTTTCTAAGCAGTGCTCATTTGAGGAATTGCCTAAGATAAATGGGTTTGGCTAATTGAATCATACACTTTCACAGTGTGCTACATATAAAACTAGACTAGGAAATAAATATAATTAAAGTAAACATGCCCTTCTAATTAGTAATTGTTTCTGCTGTTTTAAGCAAATTTCAGTGGCACAAAGTAGCTGTTCCAGTGTAAACCTAATAACGGAGGCTTTAATAACAGGTGTAAATTAACACAATGGAAAACATTTACAGTGTAACATTCTAAATTAAAAATGACATTAACAAGTCTGATTTTTAAAAAGCTGTATAATTAACATTTATTCAACCCCTGACAAATTAGTGCAATACAAATACTAGATGATTTTATTTATATCTTATAACATTTTTAATGCTTTATTTTTGTTAAACAGTAAATGGAACAAATGTGGTTCATTTTTCCAAGAACTTGTCATATAAGGGCACCGAGAAAGCAAAGGCAAAGAAAAAGAGAAAGCAAAGATAGTTACCCAAAGACATTATTTTTGTAAGTGATGTGCAGGAATTGTTTGAATACTTAACAATATCACCCCAGTCAGTGTTCTTGGTCATGTATGCCCAGAAATAAAACATTGTGAATGGTTTGAGTTTGGAGGAATGCAAGTACAAACAGAATAATATCTATTGTGCAATAAAATACTTTGATTCCCCCAAGTGCATCTTCAAAAAAACATAATGTACTGCTAAGTGCTTAGCATTGATGTTTGTCTCTGCAAATAAATATTGCAAATAGTATTTTCTTTTTATGATGGCACCTAATAGAATGCCATGAACAGGTAAGCAAAAATATCCAAACCAATACAGAAAAAAAAAAGTTTTTCCTTAATTTGTGACAAAAGATGCTATGACTTTCACATTGTAGAAAATGTCACATCAGATCCCCAAATAGATTATAGTATATCTACACCATACAGACAACTTGTTTTCCTCTTTCCTGATTTTTTTCTAAACCAGTAAGAGTAAAAAGAGTTTGCAGGGAGTTGTAATTTTTTTCAGCTTGCCTATCAAAAGGGAATCAGCATTGTTTATTTTTTTTACAATGTCTTCTGAAGTGTCATTAACTGTAATGCTTGGTAGGAGAATTAAAATATCATGAATTCCTGTTCCAAAAGCGAATTTTTCAGAGTGTATTCCCCTGTATTTGCTAATCCTGAGATAAAGTGAAAAAGTAGTCTTTTTAGTGAGCAGTCAATGGTGAACTTAAGCTCCAGGACTCAGCTTTGAGGTGGTTAGCTTCTTGCCAGCCATGGTTTTCAGCCATATATCCTGAGTGTCCCCAAAGTCCACACTGATGAGAATCTTCCTGAGTTGTCTCTGAAAGGCTGGTGCTTAGTGCTTGGATTTATGTATGTACAGTTGGGCGTAGTTAAGATTGTGTTCCATTCTTGTTTTATGTTTTGATCAACAATGCAAGATATTTCAGAAAAGCTCTGTTTTTTGTGTGTTTCCCTTTGCATGCCTCGCGTGTCTGTGTAGCAGCTAAGCATGGTTCATTTGGAAATGGTGGAAAATATGTTCTTCTCTCACATCTTACAGATCAGTTTCTGAATTCAGTGACTGAAGAAAGGAAAAATTATCTGTCTTTTAGCTCATATATTAAAAAATCACAACTAAAAAATTATTCCAAATTCTGGGCTGCATAGAGCCCTTACTCCATCCCTGGGCTCTAAGGCAGGAGAACCACACCTAGGCCAGCCTGACAGACAAGTGTCTAACCTTTGCAGCACGTATGAGTCACTTGAGATTGTGTCTTCACTGTTGGGGAGAACTAGTCTGTGCTAACAGACAGTTAGTTACTTATGGAGGAGAGGCATCCCATACAGTAATGTAAGGAAACACTGTTCCTCATCTGGAAGGAGGGAAGGGAGTTCTGATGTTCAATGGATGATGATTTCCTACTCTTGTTTATTTTGTGTATTAAACCAGGCTGAAAAGGAACAAAGGACAACTCTCTGCTGGTAGGGACAGGGTCGAGGGGAGGACTGACCAACCTGTTCTGAAATAAAGAAGCCATGAAGCAGGCTATGGAGCAGACAGCCAGCCTCTTCCATCCCTTCCTTTTTAAGTTAGATAGTATTTCTAAAATCATATCTAAATCTCCCCTGCTGCAAATTAAGTCACTTGACCTAGCAGACAGAACACAATTCATCGTTGTCTGCTTTGCAACAAGTTTTATAGGTGGGAAGATCATTATCATGTATCTCCCAGTCTTCTCTTTTCTAAACTAGACAAACCCCATTTGTCCTTTTTCATACCTCACTCCTTTATTCATCTGTCTCTTCTCTTCTGGGCTACACCACCTCTTTCCTACAGAAGAGGTCTCCAGGCCAGTATGTGCATTTTCTCAGTGCCCAGCTGCAGATCACTTTGGGATGAAGTTTGTTATCAAAAATACATGGGCAATGGGAATAGACTGAAAGGAAGACCTGGAGGATAGGAGAAGTTTTGTGTGCTTGGTTTGCTAAAATGGGATCCAGATAGGACCATGAATCATTCAGCAGGTTCTTCTGCTGCAAGATACTTTTTTGGTCATATCAGGTTCAGGGAACCTACTGCCTTGGACCTCCTTCCAAAGACCAATCTATTTTTTACAAGGCTGGTGTATTTTAGCCGTAAGTCTTGCATGGCTTTGAAGCTGCATCACATAGAGGTGGCTCCTCTTCGCAAGCTTTCATGACAACAGACATCAAATAGGCTATGCAATGTGATGGTTCCCACATTGGAAGTGGGAGGCTGTTAAGTCTATAAAGTGCTTTCCAGGAATTGGCTGATGTTTGAGGGTTATGCATTTTCACAAGCATTTGGGCCAAGTAGATTCATTAAGGGAGATGAAGTTCTGGAATTTCTGTTTTGTTTAATTAGGCCCTGGGGAGATACACAGAGCAGTATGTTTTTTTCTGGTTTATGTATATAGAATGAGGTATGTCGTAAAATGGTAGACCTGGGCTTTTAAATCATTAGAGAACAGATTAATTTGAGATGGATAAGTTTAAGTAATATTATCTTCAGCTTAATACTTATGTCTACCCAACTAGTCAATTCCTTATCCCTTTCATGGTTTCTTACCTGAGATTCTAATAAAGTTTTCTTTTTCTTTGTCATGATATGTCATTAGTATCAAATTAGGTAGGGTAGGTATTCCCGTGTCAGGAACAGCAAAATTATTTAAGATTAGATAAAAATTCAGAAATCTTTGACAAACCTTTGGCATTGACTTACTAAGGTACTATTTTGGTTCACAGCAAAATAGAACATGGGCATTACAATTATTTCACAGTTTTCCAAGAAACAATCCCAAACTTAAAATTGAACTAATTCACTGAGCTTATTTTATATGTAGTAAAAAACCCAAATGGAATATCTTTACAAAAATGTTTTTCTTTCCATTACCTAGAAGGAAATAATTCTCTGCCATTTCCTGTGTTACCAAGAAGCTATTATCAGGATTCCTGCTTAGGAAAGTTTTAAGGAAGGCTAAATGTAGTAGCAGTTTTCTGCTTAACACGGCATGCTAGCAACAAAATATTCTCTTGCTAATAACAGCTTCTGTTTATTTTTTGCACTGGGATATTCCAGTTACCAAGTGTGAATTATACCGTGCTTTGAATGGTTTCAAATAAAAATCAAGTTCACCCGCAGTGGTCTTGTTTCATGCTCTCTCCTACCCTCATCCATGTCATTTTCTCCCCACAGTGTGCCCATCCAGCAGGGTTGGGAGGGGACAGCCAGCAGCTCTTTCATCTTTATGTTCAGTACTATTTCAGGTTTCTGCCAGCAGGTAACACTGATGGAGTAACTCCACCGTTCACTTGTGTTACAGCCCACTCCAGAAACACCACCTCTCCATGTGCTGGCTTTTGGTGGGGAAAAAAAAAAAGTGCTATTAGATCTATCAGAGTCATCCTATGTCTTCAAAATGTTAAACACTTTCCATGAGGTTCAAATGTTACTTCTTAACAAGAATTTCAGTATCTAGTTTGGGGGCTTTGATTGTCATCACTTTTAAGACTAGAGAGCCTGAGAGCATGTGAGCAGCTAAATCCAAACTGCATGACTAGCATTCTTACAAGAGCGGGATTTTAGCAATGCGAAGATGAGTTTCAGTGGACTTCATGGATAGTGGTCAGGGCAGAGCTTTCCTTTTCTTCAAAATCCTATTTTAGGGTTATAAAAGAGAGCACCAGGGGCTGATCTTCTCCAACAGGCAGCATCTGCCTCTGGCATTGTCCCTGCACAGGACCTCTGGTGTGGCTTCTGCATCTACTGCAACCATTAAAGCTTCTGGGTAATCTTTTGCCATTTTTATGTCATTTCCTTCAGGTTTGGAAATATTTAAAGACATTTCAACCTGCTTGAAAGTGAGGCACATGAACAGTCACACTGTTCCTGTGAGTTAAAATACAGGACCTTATTTGTGCTTTATTATGTTTAGAGTTTTGTACTCCTGATGTTATATTTTGTTTTGGATTTGTGGCATTGCTGTGTCACCACCACTCTTAAGCAGAAACAGAGTGTCAAGAGAGGCACAAACCAAAAAAAAGCTGTGGTTTTTTTTTTTTTTTAAATGGTTGTCTATATACTGAGAAATAAAATACTGAGAAATAAAATATATAATATATAATATATAATATAATAATATACTGAGAAATAAAATACCTCACTTCCCATTGCATACCACTTAAGCATGCACTTCTCTCTGCAGCTCTGAAGGTGGGCAGCATGAGCTGTGATATAGTCATCTTCATAGGCAGAATGAAGTGGGACTAGCATGTGTAAGCAGCTTACATGAATTACACCAGTCAAGGGGCATCAGAGTTTTAACCTTTTCATAATTTTAACATGTATACATTTTTATTCATGATGAACATATATTATTCTTTCATGCATGGGTATGCTGGTTTTGGCTAACTTCTCTTCCTAATTTTGACTGCCTATCCCTTGGGACTACATGTCAAAATATGACAGTCACACAGGGCAAGCAGGTTACAATGAATAAGAAACTAAAAGTCATATGGTTTGTGTGCTGTGCACTTTTTTTGTGCAGGTTCCAGGGACGTGGTGAAATTGTTACTTCGTCAAGTATAAACCTCAGGTCCAGTTCTCCATTTTCAGAAGAAAGAACTGGGAAGAAATTTGCATTTTGCTGGAGTTTAAATGTATACGATGTATGTTACAGAAGCTAGCTCGCTGTATGGTGCAATGCAGTCTGGTTGGCTGGTACTAGTTTCTTGTGAAAAGAGAGTTAAACATCCTCTATATAACATTTTTTTTTTCCCTGTTTGTAGATTAAAGTTGCATATTAACCACAACTTTCTTAGGTGCTTGAACCCACACTTCTTACAGTGGTCCTTTTTTTTCTAGGAAAAAGGTTTATGTAGGTACTAGGTAGATAGATTTAGATTGTGATTTAGGTTTAGGTTTTTATAGATATATATCTCATTCCATTTTCTAAATGTTCTACCTCAATTGAGCAGAATGAAGGTGGAACCTTGTAACTCTCCATAACAAGATTTTATACTAATAGACTCTGATACAAACAAACTGTTGCTAAAAACAATCACAATTTCTTCGTATAGTGAGCTACATTTCAGGTGTTCATATAAACAAAAGCATGGCCTTTAGTGGATTTATTATTTGGGCATTTACAGTGGCTGATTCTTTTTGTATTTGTACAGCTGGCACAGGTTTAACTACTTTAGTCGTTGCTTTATCCTCATGTGCAGTTATTAACATAATCCAAATTTGGTTTTGTCATGTAGACAAGCAAACACACATCCATTTAAAACTCAGTTCAGTCTGAGTTTTACACCTGTATGTAGTGACGGCTTATCTGTAATATATAAAATGCTATAATAGGGTCTCCATCTATCTATAAAATAGGAAAGAAAGCTAAATTAAAGCAAGGCATCTCAAAACATATTGATTCTATTTCTACAGAAACCAAACTCGGTGACTGTCCGCTGAAGATCCCAAGAAGTGATTTTCTGCAAATGCATAAAAATCTGATGACTTATGCACTGAGTTGTTCATTTATATTTTTTTTTCACACAGGGGCTGTTGTGTGGTTTCCATAATGCTGTAAATCATGATTAAACACATAAAAAAGATTGTCGCCCAAGATCCATTTTAAGCCAAGTGAAACATAATACAATATAAAATTTACATCATTTTCTTGATTAACCCTGGTGAACCTTCAGTCATTATCCATTATAGTAAGAGCAAATTGGAAATGTTGCTTTGTTAATAAAACACGTATAGACATTTTCATGAGTCATATATTTGATGGTTGCTAACAGCTGACACATTCATAATGAAATACTGTAGTTTGGCTTTCTGTGAAAGTACAATACTACATAAAGCTGCAATCCTGTGTCCTGCTCTGTATTTTGGTGCCTTTTGGACATCAGATAGTTTTGAATGTTGATCTAAAATCAAGTGCACAGAATATAAATATAGGCAAGAGTTTTCACAACCTTTACATTTAGATACTGAATCTCTGTATGTCTTTCATTTATGTTTCATAGGGGGTTCTTAGCATAGGGGGTTCTTAGCACCAAGAACATTTAACAACTTAAATTGAAACTACTCATCTTTGTCATCTATGGAAGTCTGTAAAGTTTTGCTCCTTTTGTTACTGTGTCAGAATGTTTTCTAATAGATACTTCTGTTATCTCTGTAATGGTGAAGTGCTCTTAGATCTGGCCGTAACGATTCATTACAATCTTTGCTTTTGCTACTTTAAGTCAAGTTGCACCAGGGTGAATTGCGTGATAACATTTTTCTACCAGTTACAGAGCTTTCAATTTTTGTGTGCTATGTGAAGTATACCTCAGTGTGCTTCTCAGTCCTGCAATTAGCTATGCGTAGATGGGTCACCATTCAGGGCTCTGTCGAAAGAACAGGCAATTTAAGTTGCTAAGAAAGAATGGGAGCAAGGAGGCGTTTGATTTTTTTTCTGAAAGACATTTATTCAAGAAAAAGATCATAGAGGCAAAACATAATTTTTGGATACTTGTTTTCAGGATACTTGCTTTCATTTTTTTTTAATACTGAAACTAGTCCTGAAGATCTTTATTGACTGAAATCCAGTTTTCAGCAAACACATCAATAAAAAGCTCAACAAATATTTTGAATAAAGTATTAAACACTTGCTGCAAAATGTCAAATATATTTTTAAAAGGCCAGATTTTTTTTTCATTATGTTTTAAATGTTCGGATCATCCCTAGAAATCATGCAACGATAGCAGTAAATTCAGTTTATTGGAACATTTAGTCATAGAATTGCCAAGGTTGGATGGGACCTTTCAGATCATCTAGTCCAACTGTCAGCCTAACACTTGACAAAACCCATCTCTAAACCATGTCACTAAGCACTATGTCTACCCATCTTTTAAATACCACTAGGGATGGTGACTCAGCCTGGGCAGTCTGTTCCAATACTTAATAACACTTTCAGTGTAAAAATTTTTACTAATGTCCCATCAAAACCTCCCCTGGCGCAGCTTGAGGCCATTTCCTCTTGTCCTGTTGCCTGTGACTTGGGAGAAGAGAACAACCCCCTGACCACCATCCTTTCAGGTAGTTGTAGAGAGCGATAAGGTCTCCCCTCAGCCTTCTTTTCTCCAGGCTGAACAACCCCAGCTCCCTCAGCCTCTCCTCATAAGACTTCTTCTCCAGACCACTCACCAGGTTCGTTGCCCTTCTCTGGACCCGCTCCAGCACCTCAATGTCTTTGTTGTGGTAGGGGGCCCAAAACTGGACACAGTACTCGAGGTGGGGTCTCACCAGTGCCGAGTACAGGGGGACGATCAC
>JAOTQQ010000001.1:139124699-139213566 GCA_026546715.1 Gallinago undulata | reverse complement strand
ACACTGTTCCTGATACAGGCCAGGATGCTGTTGGCCTTCTTGGCCACCTGGGCACACTGCTGGCTCATATTCAGCTGGCTGTTCGCCAACACCCCCAGGTCCTTTTCTGCCAGGCAGCTCTCCAGCCACTCTTCCCCAAGGCTGTAGCGCTGCATGGGGTTGGTGTGACCCAAGTGTGACCCAGCACTTGGCCTTGTTGAACCTCATACCGCTGGCCTCGGCCCATCGATCCAGCCTGCCCTGATCCTTCTACAAAGCCTTTCTACCCTCAAGCAGGTGAACACTTCCACCCAACTTGGTGTCATATGCAAATTTACTGAGGGTGCACTCAATCCTCTTGTCCAGATCATTGATAAAGATACGTCTGGCCTCCAACTGGATTTGACTCCATTCACCACCATTTTCTGGGCCCGGCCCTCCAGCCAGTGTTTAACCCAGCGGAGAGTACTCCCATCCAAGCCATGGGCAGACAGTTTCTCCAGGAGGATACTGTATCAAAGGTCTTACTAAAGTCCAGGTAAACAACATCCACAGCTTTTCCCTCATCCACCAGGTGGGTCATTTTGTCATAGAAGGAGATCAGGTTAAGCAGGACCTGCCTTTTATAAACCCATGTTGACTGGGCCTGATCACCTGGGTGTCCATCATGTGCCGCAGTCTGTAAACTTTTCAGGTTATGCACCAAGACTATATGAATAATTTGCCTATGTGTGCACATCCTCTACAGAGATGAGCTGGATGGCTGATCAAAAAAACCCAGCCTATCATTTTTTACTAATTATGACTGTAAAGAAAATAAAGAAGAACTTTCTATGGCAAAAAAAAAAACCCAAACACATAAGCTTGGCAGATGATAACTGGAACAGTTTCCCATGCATAAGGTTGCCACAGAAAGCAGAAAACCTTGTGGAGAAGAAACAGACAAGTGGGGCGTTGTGTCTGACATCTCTGGCAGGGAAGCAATGTAAGAAGAAACTGGATCAGATATAGGCATCACCAAGTTAGGTAAGACCGTGTGAATCTAGGGAATTCAGCAGTGTTAGGTTAGGCAGAAAAAAAAAGATTCTTTATTGATCCCCTCAGCCGTTGTGTTTTTGAATTACAGTATAATAGTAACATTAACAAAACCAAGTGAAAGGGACTCACTGTGCTTTGACTGGTTTGTGCTCTTCAGTCTTGGTAAATTTTTTCTCTCCACTTGCAAAATATGGATGAGGATACAAAGGGAATACTTTGCCCTATCTCATCCACAGTGTCTGTTTCTTGACAGCTAAGATCTCCATTTAATTTCTGGAGATTTTAAATATAATTTTGGATTGTGGAGAAAAAGAAACACCTGTTGCAGGTGTAAGATTATTAATAGTGGTGAGTTTGTAACTTGAGAAAATACTTGCAAACAGCATATTGTTAAAACAATGCAAAATTAAAAGTAATAGTAATGTTCTGTTTCTAGTTTGGCTCAGTGTCATTATTAGATCTTCATTCATCTTTGGTATTTTTGCTAGCAGTTTTAGGGTTATAAAAGAGAGCACCAGCACTTAATAGCAATAAAGTAAGACACTGAATATAGAATTACCCATTAATACTGAATGGTGGATTTCTTGATAACTGTGTATACTGTAGGTATGGACTGGTAGATTTGTATAATATGATGTAGTTATTTTTCCTGAAAGTAAAAAAAAAAAAAGAGGAATTATGTCTAAGTTTTTCTCTCAGTTTTTCTCATTGAGCAAAACTTTTCTGAGGGAAGAAAATGTGCATGTTTCTTCTGTAGCAGAGCTGGAAGAGGTGCTCTTTTACAAGCAGGTGTTGAACTAAATTAGATTTTTTTTTTTTAATGTTTCTCTGTTGTGATGTTTACTGCTCTGACTCAACAACCTAGATCCCAGTCTCAATTGCAACCCTTGGTTTTCTCGATATTTCAATACATATTTAAATTCAGTCAGGTTGCATGCAAAGCACTCACATTTTGTGAATGTCAGATGTAAGCACCTGTAAGGTAATAACTGCACCCACAATTAGTCTTTCCTTGGCTCCTTCCAGTTGCCCAGCGTGAGCCCTTGGAAGACCTGCCTTGAACTCTCAGATGCTGCTTTTGCAGATATGAGATGTATATATGCATTCATTTGGTAGACGCGATATATCTGCTCCTGAAAATATAGCTTCCAGTTTTCAGACTTGGAATTTCCAGGCAGATAATTAAAGCAATCTTGCACCTTCCAACCGGCACCTGCCACTGCATGAGCAGCCAACCCGGCTCATCTCTCCCTGATCGTATTCATGTTTGGACGGTAGTGTTTCACGGTTAATACAAATCATAAACAGGCTGTAAAAGCTGAAGCCTCAATGAATTCTAGCTTTTAAATTGCTGGAAGCTAAAGTTTTAAAACTGATACTGCAAAGTGAAAAATGAAATTTAACCAGGCATTTTGGTGAAGGAAAAATAATTTATTGGATGTAGGATGAAAAGCTGTGAGAGTAAACATCAATCTCATCTCAGACACATGTCATTGATTGATGTTTGCTCTGTGCTGCTGCCTGGAGGTAAACTCTTTGAAATAGCAAAGTAGGTACTTTATCTGTCTGTGGATAGGAGCACAGTTTGTTAAGTTACTGCTTTTTTTGAGACCCTGCTACATCTTTATGTTCAATCAAAGTGAAAACAGTAAATCAGAGTAATTGCTTTACCCCACAGCATTTCTGTTTGTAAATGGGAAAAAATACTGTAAAAATCCTCAAATTAACTTCTGCTGTTTAAGCTAGATAAAAAGTCTAAAAAAGTCAGTTGCAACCTAGGAAGGTACTTTATTGATTATGTCACTTGTTCATCAAAAGCAGCCCTTTTGTTATAATCGAACTGACAGTTCAAATGTCATTAGGGAAAACATTTAATGCTCAAAAATATAAGGTTGCCATCTCTAAAAGCTCCCCATAACCCATTAGCAATTAGTTCCCAAACAAGCATTGCTTATACTTAGCTGAAAATGGAACTGGTACCAAGAAACTGGCAAAGGGAAACCATGGACATGAGCAGTAAAATAAAAAACAGGCATTAAATGATAGCACTTTCATGTTAAGCACAGCAATACAGCAAGCAAAATAACCTGAACTGTTGTAATTAAATTGTCAGAATTAAGACTGTTTTCTAAAAATGTTTGGGGCTATTGCCTTCACAAGGTTTCAGGCTGGTTAGTCTTTTTGTATTTTAAAATATTGCAGAAATATGGGAATGATGGCATGTTTAAATTCAAAATCTAATTTCCATTCTGAATTTAGTTTCATAATACTCTCCTGCATCGGGGTTGGACTGGGTTTTTTTTTTTGTTGTGTAAGTTTTTCCCTACAGTTACTCTGTTTAGCTGCTTTGGCATAAACTGGTAATTCAGAGGAGAATTAGACTATTAAATATTTAAGAAATTGTCCTCACTTCAGCCTGAAATTTAGTATATTGATTTGTGTGCCAGATCACAATTTGTGGGGAAATGTTGAGAATAATCATTTTAAAATTTATTTTCTTGACATATTGCCTGTTTTTCATGGTTTTGAAGCAGTTCCAACTTTGTTCATAATTCAGAAATGACTGTGTGCTAAAATTTAATTTCAAAGATATATGTGTCCTCACAGAAAACTTGTTCACTGGTCTAGTTTTACTCTTGAAACACACGTATCTTTTGGTCACTTATGGTGTGGGTTGTGTTTCTGGTTTGGGTTTTTTTCCCCCCCTGTTATTTTGGAACATGATCAGCTATGTGTGCTCTCAGGGGATATTCAGGGGCTCCACCTGGCAGCTTGGGGATGGTATCATTTCCACCATGCTGAGAGTGGGTGTTGCGGGCCAATGGTGTTTTGTATGGAGCCTCTTAATCTGATTATGAAAGAAGAGGGGTCAGTTTGGGCACAAATGAAGAAGTCGACAAAATCTGGGAAAGAACCTCAGCCCTTGCAAATGGGATCTAGGTCTTCCCTAGAAAAGGCCTGCCAGGAGCCTGTGGGAACTGTGTTTTTGCCAATTTAAGAAATCATGGCATGTTAGCGTGAGGCGTCAGCTCTGCTTTTGTTATTAATATTTCTAGACTTCAGGTTCTGAAAGTTTTGTGCAAAGTGCCACACGTAGCTGCTGGGGTGAAGGAGATCGACCTCCTGGATCAAAAATATTAACTGCAAGTAAACAAGCTGCTCCTGCTACATCTATAGCACAATATTTTGTGCGTGGGAAGGTAGAAGGAAGGTTGTGTGTGTGGTGGTGGTGGGATGGGTTGCAAAGCCCTCACTATTCAGAGAGTAATGAACTAAGTCTTTGGACTGGAAAATGATATTGGGAGGTCTGGAAAGGCAAAGGCGAGATTGCAGGTTACTGCAACCTATAACGAGTTCAGTAATTGTCACCAGGTGTGTGTACAGGCACAGAAGTGACTGTCCCCTTCCTTTGCCAGAAAATAAACTGATGCAAGGCAAAGGGAGTGCCAGCAATCTCACCCTTAATTTACCTATCGGCATCTTTGACAGCCTCAAAGATACCAGCTTTTATGAGGGTGCTGGTCTCATATCGAAATAACAATATCTTTCCTGAATTGCCCCGTAGTGATGTGGCACTTCTGTGGCTTCTGCAAAGGTCAGGCAGTGTTGTTAATGCACACCATACGTCTGCAAAAGCATGTAATTCCTCAGTTAAGGTGCAGTGCTCTGTTTAGTGGGAAAGGACATCTTCCTGGAATGCAAAACTTGGGTGTTCCCTAAAGCTGAACGACATGAGAACATAGAATCATAGAATTGTTTGGGTTGGAGTTCCAACCCCCCTGCCATGGGCAGGGACACCTCCTACTAGAGCAGGTTGCACAAAGCCTTGAACACCTCCAGGGATGGGGCATCCACCCAACATGTTGGTGCATTGTCTCCACCCAGTTCATCATGAAGATTAGACCTTTTTATTTGAGTTTGCTCAAGACCTTTATTTGAGTTTATTTGAGTTGTTTCAAGCAGTGATGTCTGAGGGAGGTAAATTGAGTCAGAAATAGTGTGCTTTAAAACAAAAAAAAAAAGAAAAAAAGGAGACTCTTCAACGCTTAAAACTTTAGGCTTTTTATATGATTGCTTTCAGCCTAGCCTGAGACAACATAACTCTTTGGACTTTGTAGGAGATTAAATCCAGCCCCAGGTTTTTTAGGTAAGGTTATTGCTCTGCTCCTCAGCTGTCCCCTGAGCTGTCTCTGTCTATTTCTAATTAAGGACTAAAGGAAGCGGTTCCTTCTGATGTCAGGAGTAGAATGAAGAAAGCTATGAGCATTTCTGTCAGTACTGTGGGGAGGCTGGTGCTGCAGCCGCCCTCCCATCAGGCACCAGTGTGCCTGAGCTCTCCTCTTCAGGCTGGTCTCATGGGGAGCCACGCTCACCTAGTGCGCTGCCGAAGAGTGGGTGGCCATCAAGGTAATCTTCCAAAAGGCAATTGGAACAGATTGAAATTTATTAAATAAACCTATTCTGAGAAGTTTGGCAAACTGTTGGTATTCTGCTCTGTAAAATACCTGAGAGTGAAATTTTTCAAAGTATCCTAAGAAGAAGCAGAGAAGGTAGGGCTGCTGTTACAATATGGTGGTGATGGTGTTCTGGAAGTGCTTTCCTGAGCCTGAGACACTGGTATTTAGACATAATTCATTGGTAAGTCCAGTATGTCTCTTGTCAGAGCTCAGGGCTGAGATAAATCACAGTGTGGTTTTAAACCAGTGTGCTAAATTTGAGATAGTGTAATTGTTGTAATACATTATTTGTCCATATGTAACTTTTACAAGTGTTTTGTCTTGTTGCTCATGCTTCAGTTCATGTCAGTTTGAGCATGAATTTGAAACAGATGCAGCATTTTAAAAACAACAATACACCATTTAAAAATGATTAAAATTCAGCCTTTTGGAGTTTGACCTGTATGAAACAAATATAAATGACACTGACTTTTGAGAGATGAATGGTTGCATGTTCTTTGGTTTCCAAGTCTTGCAAAACTGCTTCAATGTTTTGGGCCATACTAGCAAAACCCTTCATAAATAAACTGATGTGTGAGCATGCATATAACACATATATGTGCATACATCACCCACATACACACACATGCCTCAATGAGGAAAAAATCTTGAAACTTTCACAAACCATTTCTTCATGGCTTAGCTATGGAAAAGGCACACACTGTAAATGATTAAAAAGGTACATGTACATTTGAGATTGTTTTAAAGTACAAATTTTAAAAAAAGAAAGAAGCAAGAAAACTATTAAAAATAATAATTTTCCATTAATCGAAGTGTTTGCAATAAAAACAATTGTAGCAGTTGACAGTATTCTCCTTGAACCAAAATAAATAAATACATTTGGTGACATACATTCAAGGAAATGTGATTGTTGCAATGTTCATGCAAATAAGGAGCAGCCTCACAAATGCTAGAGATTTTGCCATCTGGTATTACCAAAGGAATACATTCTCAACTTGTAGCTCTTCCTAACTTACTGCTTATAGCTGGCATATTAGGCATTGTCACACAGTTCTGCCATTTGCATAATCATTCTGAATTATTGCAGGTTGTGTATTGCAGTGCCAAGAGTGAACTTCTCACTCGGGAAAGGGGTTCAGAGATCTAATGATTTGAATGTCTTCATCAAATACGTCTCCATCAGATAAAGGGGTAAAAGTGTCCTTCCACTTCAGGAGTATCACATCAGTACATTTTTAAATTCGTATGAGGCCCAGTGAAGAATGTTGCACTTGTTTACTTCCAAGAAGCCAGGCAGAGATCAGTAGTATAATTAATCTCAGGGGAGCTGCCCATCTCTGTTTGACTGCGGGCTAGAGTCCCATGCAAAGCGTCTCAAAGAGTCAAGAGGTTCTGGATGAGGAAACGTGGCCAGGGATGGACTTACAACTTTACCTCTGCAACTCCAGAAAAACTTCAGGGTGCCAGAAAGTCTGTTAGATGTGGAGGTTGTTAGAAAGTCTTTCACCCTGACTAAACTGATGTGAGTATGCTCAGATAGCATGGTATCGTAACTGAGGACCATGGCTCGCCTAGCAGTAAATGACAACTGCTCTGCCTCTGGCCTTGGCAGCGTGTGCAGCAGATGACCTTCTCTTACAGGGACCCCATGGTGCCTTCACTATCTCCTTCTTCCTGGAGGAGGGCATTTTCCTGGCCCAAAACTCCACCCCTATGGTTGCCTCTTCATGACACTGCTTTTCAAAGAGAGGGTGTTGGCATGAGTAACATGCGTTATTCATGAAAAATATGGAATGAACCCCAAAAAACTAAATCACCTGTAAGTGGAATAAACAAACTGGTGGTTGGAAGCTGCCTCCAACCTGCTGTACCGAAACTCTGTGTTTCATAATAAACCTCTGTGTTTGAGAGCCTGGCTCAGCATTTGGCATCTGCCCTCAGACCTCTCAGAAGGGTACTCTGCAGTCCAGTTCGAGTTAGCAGCATTGACAAGGAAAAAAAAAGAGTCTGTGTTTGTTTGGTGACTGCTATGGTATTGTTTTGAAATACTAATAGCGTCTAACATATCCCATGTATTTTCAGTGCTCTCAAGTCTTGAATTAGAATCAGATAGCTGTTGGCCTTTTGACTGCCTTGCCTGAGGCATACTAGGTAACATCACGTGGGCAGCCGATGCAACATATGTTTTGCTAACTAGGAAGCTGGTTAGCAAGACAACCTTTTTCTTATTAACACATGGTGCACTTATGCGACATTAATATATATTTCTACTTTACAGATTTACAGTGCCAGAAGAAAGGCAGTAGCTGAGCTAAGCAAAATAGGCAATCAACATACTCGTCACATTGTCCTGAAATAACACATAAACCTTGTTAGACATATTGGCTTCCTTTGTGAGGAGAATAAAACGTAACAGACTGCAAATGTGCAATTCTGTGTTGTTCTGTGGAGATTCAGGGAGAAGATTCTCTGGTTTATGTTGTCATGCATTAAAGTAGAATTTTAGGGGAAAAACAAAATGTTAATTTTTATTCTTGATGTCTATATTGAAGATTAGCTCATTTCTAAAAATTAATACTGTTGTGTAATGCAGTGATTTTATTCTCTCTCCAGCTACACTCTACCAGCCATACATACACTGTCATGCCAGTATTCATTTATTCATGCTCTGAAGTTGTGATAGTGTCAAATCCATCAGAAAGAGGAATTGTTTCAGTAGTAGTTTCACGACTTGGCTGATTAACAGAGATCAGAAGAAGCAGCCTAACTGTGGAAACCACTACAGCATGTAGTTTTAACAGCTCTTTAGGGAGCTAGTTAATGAAAGAATCACTACAGAAACACATCCATGTGAAAAAAGGAGCATTCTCATACAACACTCAGAGGATATGTCATAAGTGGAAATATGTTCATAATTTCTATTTACTCATAGCTGTAATTACCATCTGCCTTAAGAGTACTTTCAGTCTTTGTCAAAGTTGCTTAGATATTTCCTTTGTCACATTTCAAGCAGAGAAGTTCTGCACAGACTAGATCCTGCCCTGTGATTTCTTTTTTATTCTTCTGTAAGAATTTAATTATCTATTCTCTGTGTGAAGAAAGCACCAGCATTCCCAGAGACCTGAGCCTCCCCAGCCTGCTTGGACTGGCATTCATCTGATTCATGTTCTTGCTTATTTTTGCCATCTGTCTGCAAACCAGAGTTATTCACTTTTAAATTCATGCTGGTTTATATGTTGCCCACTAATTTTTAACTCTTAAAAAGCTATTCCTCTTTTTTGCTGCAGTGTCTACGAGCCTGATAGAAACGTGCTACGAAGGAAAGAATGGGAAAGGAGAAATCAGGAGGCCCAGCAGGAGGATGGCACGTTTAACACGAGTTACTCCCTCTTCAGTGAACCATATAAGGTAGATGCTTCCCAGCTGGGTGGCTCATTTATTTATTTATTTATTTATTCAACAGTACAAAAATGCAGCCTGCAGAAGGCATTGTCCAGGTTTCGGCACCCTCCCACGAGTTCTAGCCTCACAAAATTCACAGAGAACATTTATGGTTCATTGAGAATCAGATTTTGTAGGGGGTGTATAAAAGCTTCTTACAATGTTCAGCAGCACACGAGAATAAAATAAACTAGAAATATCCTAACAATATTTGAGATGGAATAAAAACTAGGAGGTGAAGGTGACGGTGCCCTGTTTTTGCAACACTTAGAAAAAAAACAATTGTGTTAGAATTGTGTGTGAAGGTCAAGCAATACAGTAAACATTATGCTCTGGCCAAGGTTAATGCAATGAAATATCTTAGTGTTTGCTTTTTTTTTTTTTCCTGTAAACATTACCAACGAAATTTGTCAGCTAGACATGTTTTGCCCTCACCAAAGGTGTGAGTAACTTATGAGTCTCAACTCTGTGTTTTATTCCTCATGGTAACAGTAGTGTGCTGAGGTACAACCATCTCTTCCCACTTTCTGTTCAAAGGGTCAAGCAAGTTCCTCTGCACCTTGCAGATGCCTGCAAACCACACCCTTGTGGCTTCCCCTGCATGCATCAGTGTATCATCATCTACTCTGCCCTTCCAGTAATGTCCATGTTACTGTTAGAACCACCACATGGTGAAGCCTTTCTGTCCACGCAACAACAGTTGTCCTTGATGCTTTGGGTGCTTTAGTGCCAATTTGCAGGAGTCCTATCTGGGACCTGGCACTTGGCTTCCATAACTGACTTCCACGCTTTTGTGTTTCTGCCCATGCCCATCCTATTCAACAGCTTTTAACTTGCTGTTTTTCCAGAATGTTGTTTCTTTCTATTCCCTAATAAAAAAGAAAGATCTACCACTTTCAAATTATGTCCCTTGGTAGAGGACAGCTTTGTCTGCCTCCAGCTGCCCAAATTTCAGATTCATTACAAAGGCGTTTGGAAACCATGGGAAATGCCTTGAACTCCTTAAGGCTCTACTTGAAATGTCTACTGTGAGAGCAATCAAGGGCTAATCCATGGAAAAAAGCCTGAAAAGCTTAAGTCAGCTGTGTCTTGACATTTTGTGAGGACTCTGCTGCTATGGGGACTTTAATTTTCCATTCGGTGAATCCAATCAAATTGACTCCCCACAAAAAGAGTCTGGGTCCTTGGTACTGTTTTGACTGTGGTACCTAAAGCTGGTAATGGTGAACCTCAAATCACTTATAAAAGTGGCATAGTTGGACTATTTTATGCAATTTGATTATTACCTGTCTGCCAATATACAGGCTGTCGTGTTACAGACTTCATGTATCATGGACACACCAGTAGTTTCTGAGTTATGATGTCTGAAGGCACCTCTATACAACCATAGTAAAATTCCATCAACTTTAATAGGAGTGATGAAAAATCATTGCCATCTCTAGAAGAAGAGAGGATACCGAGTGGGTATCCTTTGGGGAGATCAGAATAATGGCTCTGTCCATGCTTCATATCTTTAAAGTCTATGTCCCTATTTTGGACAAGTGTGTAAAGAAGGTGCTGCAGAAATACATCCTACAGCTGGCTTTGTCAAGGAAACGTGGAGAAGGGTGAAGCTCAGGACAGCAGTACAACTCACCCACGGCTCTGTTAGTGTCACAGTCACAGCTGCTTGGGATGACCGGTCATTCTGAAAGTATTGGACATCAAAACAACAGCAGTAGCATAGTCTGAATGTCATGTGTACACTGGCAATCGACCATTGCGCTGTCTGAACTCATCCAAGCATTTGTGAACCTTCAGTGTGGGGGGTGCAGAGCTATGGCTTGGGCTTTTTGATCTTACTGTGTAGAGAGGCTGACTGAATAGAAGAAACCTTGTGCGAAAGCAAAACTGAAACCCCCTCTTACTGTCTTTAAAGAGCATGTTCAAGTTTTAGGTGTTTCCAGAGGGGAATTAAGGTACAGCAGACACTCACTGCAAACTCTGTTTAAATTCAGTATTCCTCTCCACAGCTTGAGAAACATGAGCTAAAGCCAAAGGATTTGCCATTCAGAAAGCCATATCTGAAAATCAAAGGCAGACTGGAAATCTCTTAAATCTTACGTCCTCTCTCGCCTTGACACGTATCACTACTCCTGTAACATCAGATTTTCTGAAAAATCCTGACTCTTCGGGTTGCCCCTTATTCTCTTCAAAGTATCCATAGCAACCCTTTATGAAAGATTACGGGAAATCCAGTATCTTTTACTTAAAATGTCTTTTACAGGGGTAAAAAGTAGGAGTTTCATTCCGGATATTTCCTGGACAGAATACTTTATTAACCATATCAGTATTTTTAATGAAGAAAAAAATTCTGATGACCTTCCATGCAACCATCAGGTTTATTTTTAGACGTGTTGAATCTTGCAGTCTTCAAATGCATGGATGCATTTTGCATTGCAGAAGAATATCAGAGCACTGTCAGTTCTAAATGCTTGCACAGAACGCTTTTCCTACATACTCATTTTGTGATCATGTTTTCCCCTATGTGAATGACTAAATAAGGCCAGCAATATTTCAGAGCAAATAATAGAACAAACTAAAGTTCATAACAAGTTACCTCACATCTCATCTTGTTTGCAAAAGGATGTAGGTGAACTCTTCTGAATGAGATCAGATCAACACAAAATATTCTTACCTCGGGTTGTCTCCAGTGTATCCAGAAGGAATAAGCAGCGTCAACCAGTTACCAGCATGTGCCATGCTACAGGCATTAGCTTGGTCTGCTGCAATTATTCTTGTGGTTGTCTGGGATCTCTCAATACAAGGTGTCTCTATGTGACCTTCACATCACAACCTTCTAGAAGAGAATCTGCTGACTTCTCTGGTCTAGCGATTGTCTACAGATAATCAGAAAAACTTTTATTTACTTCCCATCCAACTAGCAGCCATCAGAAAAAACTGACCTTCTGTTAGGGAAGTTGGACTTTCCAGAGGCAAAACTTGCACATAAATTCTCCTACATTCATGGACCTAAAGGCAGCCGGGTGCAGAGCTGCCCCACAAGCTGTCTGTGCTGTAGGAGACTTGTGGGTGTCAGGAGCCCTGTTCCATTTGGTGGTCCTTGTCGTTGTGATCCTGGCAGGGAAGGAAACCTCACACACACAGGCTGGCTGAATCAGGCCTGCAGCCCAAGGGCAGATCTCTCCCTAGCGGGAAGCTAGAAACACATCTCTCTACAAGGTACCTACATGAGGCGAAGGATCCACTGGAAGCATAGGAAAGATCCACTGGGTAAAAGGGTAATTTTCTGTGCCTTCTGGAAAGTAATTCTGCTGGTCGAGGTGATGCCAAAGTGTAGAAGCTATTACATTGACCCCAGGAGACACCAACCTTTTTTCTTTTCAGATGTATGTGATGCTTCCCACTTTTGAAGCCTTGTTAATAATTTCCTCTTCTTTAGGGCATCAATATTATTCCTGTGAAGTGAAGGAACACCCTTTTTTTTTTAAGTAACTTGCTGTCTATGAATTAATGCTTCATATTTATTTTCATGTCAGGTTATTGTCCTTGTGACAACAACAGCTGCATATGCAGAGAGAAGGTCAGGCTATAGTGGTTGAGCTGTCTTATTCCAAGTTTGCAAAGCAATGTTTCAGATGCAACATTTGTGATTTTTTCCCTTCCCACTTCCCTTCAATATATATTATTGATATATATTCAACTTTGTTAACATTGTAACAAATTAATATCAAAAATCTAGGTTTAATGTATTTGACATAGTTACAAGGTAGTATCCTTGACATTTGGGGGGACAAGTTTCAAGCAAGACAGGACTGCTTTTAGTGTCTGACTTAGGAATGCTACCACTGTGGCCCTGTGAAAGTTACCACGTGGGAATCACTGCACTCATTTTCAAGGCGTTTTTGCTTGGATTCAGGATTTTTAATAGGAAACCCTAAAAAGCAGATTTGGAACTGTTTTTGTTTGAGTGACTCAATTTTATTTGAAGAGTTAAAAATATAAGTACCCCCAATTTTCCAGAGTAACTGGTGTTGCTGGGACATCTTTTGTATTTTTTATATAACTTTAGGAGGGGTCTTCTTCACTCTATTTACTCCTTTCTCCTTCTTTCTGTTTTCCTCTGAAACAGAGAGTCTTGAGATGAAGGCTTGGCCTTCTGAAGCCAATAGGAGTTTTCCCATCCAGACCCCATGTCTGGAAGACAGAAAGGAGAACACCACTTGCTCATTACTGTCTTCCTCTGAAAATGTAAAGCAAAGAACAACACACAGCTGAATCTTGGCAGGGTTCAAGAAAAATCTCTGCTGCATAAATGCTAATCCTTTTGCTTACAGTGGCTTTTTAAAGCAAGAGTTTTCAATCTTTTCCAGTATGTTTTATTTGCTTGTTTTATTTCTTTATGGAGCTTCTGCCTTTTCAGTCAGGAAGTAAATGGATGATTTTAAAGACAATGATTAATCTTAAAGGGGAGGGAGGGTTGCTGTGTTCTCCCTGCTGCACACAGCAAGCTCTGAGCAATGTGAATAATTTGGGGGGCTCTGTTTGCCTCTTTTTTTTTTTTTTTTTTAAAGAGGAGAGTTCCCTGGAGTGAGCATCCTGTCAGTTTATTTTCAAAGAAGGGGCATAATCATCTGTAGTTTTCCCATTGTCTCATGAGCTATCTTCAAATCACCTCAGAGTATTTGGTTGGCTAAGACTGGGGAGTTCACTCAGTGCTTACGCTGAATGTTGTGTGTCTTCCCAGATGCCATGTGAAAACTTAGGCAGGCAGAGAAGGAAATTGGGAATGCAGTGTTTTCATTCATGGTTGAAGGAGAGCTTGCACTGGGCTATAGAAAAAGTTTTATCATGGTCAGATTTAATCCAAACCATTCTGTGTAGTCGCAATAATAAATTTTCCAGTTTCCAGGTAATATACTTTAACTACAGCATGATACCAGTGATAGATTTCTTTTTTTATATACTCTAAGGCCCTTTATAGCTTTTCCAGTTCAGGGTAGATTTAAGATGTTGACAAGTGTCTTCAGAGACAATAAGGATTTTCGATTTCATCCCTCAACACCGCTGCTGAATAAGGCAGTGCTACTTCAGTAAGGATTTCAGCAGAAGCATGCAGGGAATTTTGGTTTTCTTACTCTGACTTTTGTAGAACACTCAGATTTTTGTTTTGCAGACTAACAAGGGGGATGAGCTCTCGAATCGCATCCAGAATACACTGGGCAACTATGATGAAATGAAAGACTTGTTAACTGACCGATCAAACCAGAGCCACCTTGTTGGGGTTCCAAAACCTGGGGTTCCCCAGACATCTCTCCCCAAGCCTGATGAACATCTTGTAGCAGACTTGAGACCGGCACCTCCTCCTCCCATTTCCAGCACTACTTCTTCTATACCAGCAGCCCTGTCTGCCCAGCAGAGCAAAAGTGCCACGATGGGTTGGCAGAAGACCGGGCACACTGCCTCTTCAGATGGCCAGCAGAGAGCAAGCAAGCACGGGCACCGGTCACTGGAGTCACACAAGGGTGACTTCAAACTGGCAAACCAAAAATCCAGTCTGGAGAAACTAAAACGCTATGCATCGAGTCCCACCTCTTCCTCCTCCTCCAACTCTGCCCAGCAAAGCTCAGTGAGGGCCACGCTAGGAAACAATGTCAACAGAGTGCAGCAGCCAGCGAAGCTCAATTGTAGCTCAGAAGGAGGAGCTCAAGTGCAAGAGAGGCCAGCAAAGAATGGTGGCGGGCACTGTGTCCAAAACTTCCCACCCTCTCTTGCTTCAAAGCCCAGTCTGGTTCAGCAGAAACCAACAGCTTATGTAAGGCCAATGGACGGTCAAGACCAGGCTCCTGATGAGTCTCCAAAGCTGAAGCTACCAGTAGAGACAACCAAGTCGTATAGGGGAGTGCCTTCAAACAAGCCTGATTCGGCCAGGACCAAGTCAAAGATAGCCAAGTTCAGCATTCCTAAGCAAGAAGAGGTAAGTGTTTTTATGCTTTTTATGACATACCCCCTTGGATGATGGGTGATGCCTTAGAACTGCAAATTGCATGTCTCTTTACACATTTTTATCATATTAGTTTGCATGTTGATTTTTTTTTTAATGTTGACATACTATATTGCAAATAGCAGCCTCACAGTAATATAAAGATATCTCAACAGTGAAATGCTCAGTCTCCAGGACCATAACATTTCCTATGATGTCACATTTTATAGCACTAGATATTTTTACACTGACTTTTCCTGAGTGTCCACATGTAAAGTATGGATTTTTTAATTTTTTTCTTTCCTAGGCAGATGTATTATTTCTTACTGTTTGTATTTTGTTAACTTTTTTCTCTTTGGCAATGATTTAATTAAGTGCTTGTAGTCAGAAGTAGTTCTGCCATCCTCAATGGTGTCAAAGTAGCTTTGCAATCTAAATAAATTACTTGAACAGTATGAAATTTGTGGAATAGATGAGAATACAGCAATGACACTCTTCTTTTAGTTCACAGTATCTGTTTCTGTTTTAAACCAATTTCTGAGAAGGCTAAGATTTGCTTCCTAAAGAATCACCATCTGTAGAAACCCAGTCATGCTACAAGTATGAGAACATGTCTGAAAATGCTTCTAGACAACATTTCTGTTATCAGCAGCAGAAATGAAAGATTTCTACTTGGACTTATTTTATGTTAATTTATTTCACATTCCTTCTATGCCAGTAGGTTACCTTGCTTTGTCATTTATACAGTCTGTGATTTTCTGTTTGATCTCTTTGGACGAGGAGGAAATGGTTGGTTTGGGCAGAATTTGGTGATTTATTTTTTTTTTCCCTAGGGTGCATTCAGAGGCCTGTATGCCAATACAAAGATGGTCACATCATCCTTTCATGCAAATTGGTAGAGCTCCCAATTTATAAACAATTTATAGTATTAGTAGAACTAAGCAACTTTATTTGGCTGAATCACTGTGACTTTCTCAGAGCAGAGACAATGATTGTTTACTCTTATTTGACGGTTGTGGTGTGTCTTGAGATGTTTTTAGTCTTAACATTTTTGTTTCTGGCATGGTTAAAGGAGAGGAAAAATCTCATTTTTGGTAGAGTTCTCTGACCTCTTAATGCCTGTTTTTCAGAAATGGAGTTTACTGTTGTATTCCCTCTTTGGTTTGGTTTGGGAAAGAAGTCTCTCTGGAAGCAATTACTTCTCTCAGCTTTTTTAGGCATTATACCCATGTGGTTTTTCTCTAAGTTAAAGTTCCATCAGTTCCAAACAACACGTAGGTGATGTGTTGTTCTGAAGAGGGGTTGGTTGTTTTAGGCTCTTAAGCCAGATTTGATAAGCAAATTTAGCATTCACAAACTGCTGTAATTGTGCACGTAGATCAGGTAATGGCAGATACTAATATCCATTTAGCTATTATTACCTCTTTCAGACTTGTGCTTCTATATGCAAGTGGGAAGTGTTGTTAGAATTAAAGATGCCAGTGGCAATTGTCTAGATCTTTCAAATTTTCCCTTAACATGTATGCAATACTCTAAGGACTAGTTTGGAAAGGCGTTTTGATAGGCAATCATTTGTTTGTCTGAAATTCAGGATGTACCATTTGCATTCCAAATTCACCTACCTCAGGAAAGAAAGCTCTCATTTGTTGTATGTAATCCATGCTGATGCATAAGGGTAAATTTATACTGCAGTTTATAGACATCTAGATGTACTTGAGATACTGCTTTGCACTAACTTGCTTAGATACTCGTGGCAATGTAGGCTATGGTAGGGGAGAGCAGACTGGAGAGTAGCTACTGAAGTTTTCACTAACTCCACACAGATTTTATGTGATGCAGTATTAATGAAACAGTATTATTATTATTATAATGAAACAGATAACATAATATAAGCATTTAACTGAAGTTGAAGGAGGTGGACTAAAAGACATCGTCTGGTAAATTAAAAAAGACTATTCTAAAAAAAGATGTACAAATTACTCAGAAGAAAAATACTAGATCCTATAGGTGTTGGAAACTGGAGCTAATTAAAGACAATATTTAGGTTTTTATGTTGGAGGGGTGAGAGTCCTGGTGATAGAAATGCCTATCTTTTTTTCCTTTATCCTGACATTTCCTTTGTTCTAACATTTTCCATCCCAAGTGGCACAAGATGAAATTGGTTACCCACTGGTATTGCTACAGGGAGAGATATTGACCAAGACTGAAAGTTTTTTCAGTCAGTATTGCCTAATCCACCCTCCCTTTAATTTTCAATCATACTTCTTTTTATGTCAAAATGTTTTTCCATTCTTGTTATTTGTATCATACATCTCCTAGTACAGTTTTGAAAGAATTTCCATGCATTTTTAAAATTTCTGCTTTCAAAACTTCTCCTTTGCATCAAGTGTTCACTGTCCCCTGTTAGGGACAGAAGTTTTAGCTTCTCTGAGCACAAAAGCTGTCATGTTCCTGGGAACATTTGCAGGCAAAAGGAGGCCTCTGTTGTTCAGGGTGGGGCTAAAGGCGATGGGCAGGAAAAAAACCTGTATCCCTAGTGGCTATGGGAAGAGTAGAGATGCCATATAGGATGACTGTGAGGGAAAGCAGGCTGACAAGTAGGCCATGACAGTGTCTAGGAAGCTATGTGGAAACAGAAATGAGAGTGGCAGAAAGCTCCTAAGAGCAGCCAGGAGAATACAGATAACATAATATAAGCATTTAACTGAAGTTGAAGGAGGCAGGAGAGGGGCAGAGTTGGGGATAAAGTATCTGGACTGCAGATGGTGGAATGTAGCTTTACATCTGCTAAAATAAAAAGTGTGTGGCTGAGATGGGCTAGATAAGGCCATTACTGTGCTCTGGGGGTTACTGTAGGAAGCCCTGTGAGGTGTTGCTGGCTTGTGGTCAGCTTGTTGTCCACCAGGACCACCATGTCTAGCCAGTCAGCTCCCAGCCTGTACTGGTGCTGGGTTTATTTCTCCCTCTGTTCAGGAGTTCACATTTCCTCTTGTTGAACTTCTTGAGGCCCATTTCTCCAGCTTGTCAAGGTCCTTCTGGGTGGCAGAATGACCCTCTGGGCTATCAGCTGCTCCTCCCAGTTTTGTATCATCACCAAATGTGCTGGGGGGGCACTCTGCCCCATCATCCCCATCTTTAATGAAGACATTAAACAGTATTGGCCCCAGCATTTGCTGTGTGAGTACACCATTAGTGGTTGGCCTCCAGCAGGTCTTTGTGCCACGGATTGTCACCCTTTGGGCCACTTTTATAGCCTTTGCTTTCTGTCTGCAGGCCCAATTTTGTCATGATGCATTTTTTTTTCAGCTCTTAAAATGTATTCATAGTGATACCATGGTCTGAAGCCTTATTTTTAACTTGGCCTCGACAAGTTCTACAGCTGCTTAGCTGAACTGAACACTGAACTGCAGGAGGCTGTAAGGGAAAAAGATGCAAAGAAGAGAAGCAAGATGTGGATGCAAGGTGTAGATGTGAGATAAAACATGAGACTCAAAGGAGGAAAAATTGGTGACCGGCGGTAGGGGAGAAGTTGCCTAGTCTCACCAAGCAGAGAAGTGTCTGGTGAGAAACGACCATTTCCCCAGCTCCTGCAGATTTGGGGCACACAAAGTGATGAATACTTCTGTGTAACGTTTCAGTTTTATATTAACTCTACGTGACTATAGGCAACTTCAGGTTTCACAAATAAAACCATGAAGCAACAATATATTTTTATAAATCTCCTGATTTTCAAGTACACTTACTAATGCATTCAAGTCCTCTGTTTCCATGCACTTGCATTTAGCTTATAGTACTTTCCCAAGTCTATCAGTGTATGTAATACCTATGCACTTTCATTTGTGCTTACCAGTTTGACGGAACCATCAGTAGAAAAAGCAGCACGCGATGAAACAAAGTTAAGCCTCCCTTTAATAACTGAAAAATAAGAAGCAATGTCATGCAAAGCGTGTGTCTTCAGCAGGTTACAAAATCCTATTCTGTACATCCCTTGAGGTTTTCAGAGAAACAGGGCACAAAGTTGGCTGCAGTATAATTATTATTCTCTGGAAATAAAATCACTTGAATACAAATTATAGACCATTACTTTTCAATACATGAAAAAAGGTTGATTTTTAATGTAGTTCAATACCTCATTTACTATTTTTAATCAGTTTTGGAAAACCTTCAATATCTTGACACAGACTGAAGCTTATAATTTTTTTTAATTGTTTTAATGAGAATAACTTGGATAGACCTGTGTGTAGAAAGGTAGCAGTTACTCGTTTGGGAATTTAATCTTTAGGAGCCAGGTTCATCAGTGTTAATTAGAATCCATACCCAACCTCCTGGTCCTTCCAAAATTATCATACTGCTCTGTGGAAATGATAGCTCGTCATCTCAAGTACTGCTATTTCACATTTTGAACTACTTAGAAATTATATTACTGTAGGTAAAATCCCACTGTATTGGATAGAAGGAAAGAGAAATTTGATACCAGGGATAGAACAAAAGAGGAAGGAAAATCAAGTGCCTCTCTTTTCTAAAATCTTGTTGAGTGAGACAATAAGAAAAACCTAAGATGAAAAATCATGTTCTTTACATCTGTTGTTTAATTTCATCTTATATGCTGCATACTGCTTTTTTATTACATTGAAGAAACCTTATCTATTGTCCTTGCTTACTTCTCTAAGGGTTATGGAGCAAGGAAATTGAAGTTGTATTCAAGAATGACTAGCAGTCTAATGGTAAAAAGGATAGATTTGGTTCTGTTAAATTTTGGAACGCATTTATGTGAAATGTAGATAGGATCATCATGAGGACATGTTCCTATTCCACTTCATGGAGTACTTACACAACTTCTTCTGCAGCAGAAGTAATGTACAATAGATTAAATGATGATTTATTTTTTTTTCATTTTTTTCCCATTTTTGCCCCAATCTTACTTAGGCAAAATACTATTTGCCTGGATAAGATGCTCTCTGCAGTCATCCTCATTCAAGTGGCTATATATAGCTATCAGCATCTGGCACACGCGCTAGCAAGTATTCTTTAAATCTGCAATCTCTTTTTTGCCTATCAGTTCTATCCCTATATCTTAATGAAAAGCAAAAAACCCCACAACTCTTTCCTCCCCTTCTCCCCCCCCCCCCGCCCTGCTCTGAAAAAACCCTCCCAAATATGGACTTACTGTCAGGAATTTGTTCAAACCCTAAGTCTCTTAAGGAGAGCCTTGGTGCATAGCATGTATAATAAGTAGTTCCATTCCAGTTTAAAATTGAAGGTGGAAGTTCATGTGTTAAAAAATGGGTGCAGCTACATCTCATTTGACAATAGAAGCTCAAGTATAGAATAAATTGGGAAGGTGGTCATAATTTCCTCTGGAAATTCTGCATATCTGGATCTACAGCAAGTAGAGGGGAGACAACGTCTCACGAGGAAGGAAAAGGGTATAGAGGAGATCTGAGTAAACTTTTCCTCAGAGGCACCACGCCACCTTCCCCTTGCTGTGACAGAACCTATTGAACTGTTGCAGGACTAAGAGTTGAATCCGGTTTTCTCTTCTCTGCTTCCCAGGGTGTTCAATTCTGCCCCAGAAAGGCAGAAATGAGAACAGAAGAGCAGTTGAAGATGCTTTTAGATAAAAAGGGAGGGAGAGATTGAATGCATTAGCAAAAAGGTCCAGACTTCATCCGGCACCGTTCTAGGATGCGCCCAAAGAATCTGGAGATATAAGCATAGAATTAAGTGTGTTGTTTTTCCTCTACCACTTATCAACTTTATTGAAGAATTGCAGTGCTTGAGAAGCCAGTTAGCAATCACAGCACTCAAGTACTGTAAGTACTGTAAGTATGAGCCAGTTGTAGATGTTTTCTTTCCCAGATGTTCATGGGAATGAGTTAGCAAGCTGCATTTACAAGAAGACACAGCTCAATTCATCCCTGTAATGGTACCACTGACCTTCCTCACAAATAAAGGATGTTTTCCCACGTTAAACAGGAAGAACTGGACAACAAGAGCAGTGTGGTGCAAAGATCCCTGCTAGTCGTGAGTTATTCAGGACCCTCGAGTGTGTCTGTGGGAGGGCTGTGCATTACGGCCTGTTTTTATGTACGGGAGTTCAGCAGACTAGGACTGCAAAGAAAGAGTGTATTAAATAGACAGGGAAGTGTTTGAAATGCTCTTAACAAACACAGCAGAAACCACAATGCGCAAAGACAGATTGGATTTTCAGTGTAGTTTTCAAATCGTGACACAAGCCTCTGCTTTTCTCGCGTTCTGCAGTCTCCGAGGCACACAGCGACTATGTGTGCGGGCAGATTCATCGAACACAGTGGGCCTAATCTCTCTGGTTACTCTTCCATGGCAGCTCTTGTAGAAGGAAAATACTATTTAGATGCCTTTACTTGACTTTTAGAGCCTCCCGAGTTTTACTGTTTCTACCCTCAGAAAAACAAGGTTTTTTCACTTTTGAATTAAATATCAAAATCTTTTTTTCTGGGAAGGCACTAGCTAAACTTATCTATAGGTTTTTGAAAATTAAAAAAAAACTATTTACATAGACCGTAAATTTTTCTGTATGGACTGATTGCCATATGGTATGTGCTATGCATTTGTTGCTATGGTGAATCATTTGTTGTTCCTGTTTGTTTTTCACTGGTAGGATGACTATCATCAGAGAAAAAATCTCTTGAAACTGGATGTGAAGTTATGATTGTCAAGGGAATTCCTTAATGCATGCACCTGCCATTTTGCAAGTTTTCCCTGAGGTTGTTTTTGTCTAATTATTGAAAAAATATTTTGAGCAGTTCATTGGGTTCTCTCATAAGCCAGATCCTCCCTTTGATAAAACTAGTATTTCCATCTTTTGAAAAGTTGGAAAAGTATCCACTTTTGGGATAAAGAGAGCTTAATGGATGGAAGAATATGGTTCATTATGAGAAAAGAGTATTCCTCTTGCCTTTTTTTTTTTTTTCCCCAGAGTGGATGGTTTGGTTTATGAATCAGCTCTGGAGTTCATATAAAAATGGAGGCATAAAAATGTCCACAGCCCTGTATAACTACTTCTTTAGTTCCTTTTGGTAAGCACTGAAGTTATTGATGAAGGAAATAAGGTTTCTAGAACTACAAAAAAAAGTTTTTAATTGCGCCTTTTGTCTGATTTTTTTGAATCCATTGTAGTGCTTATGATGATGATAACTGGATATAATAAAAACGCTCCCTACCAGAAACAAAGTAGTCTAATAGACCTCCTTTGTGAAATGTGCCTCAGAAGGTACATGGCATAGCTGTCACTTTTCCACCTTTGGCCCCATTAACATGGATTGCTCCCAGGCCTGGAAGGGTATTCAGCAGTTGGAGAAAGCCGTCCTTCTCTGGATGCGCACTGCGGCATGACTCTCCCGCAAGCATGAGAAGCTGTCCTCAGTGCGAGGTTTCAGCTGAGCATCTCCTCTCCATCTGCTTCTTGGCTCCTGAAACAGAGGTGCTTAGAAAGGGTTAGGGTATGGACAGAGAGCAAGGGTGGGCTTGCTGTGGATTTGCGATTACCAGTGAAATACTTAGACACAGTCTGCTTCTCAGACCTTACATTGCACAACACTAGAGCCTTGTATCAGTGTGCAGTCAGGTGTGGAGTCCAAGGCCTCGTTGTGCCTGCAGAGCAGTTATTAATGCCAACTCACATTCTCCTTTCCAATAATTATAGCAAGGTAGAGCATTTCTGTCTACTCTTTGTCTTCACAGCGATCTACAAGGCATCATGTAAGATGTAAAGGTCGTTTAGGATTTTTTTTTTGTTTGCTTTGTTTTTTTTTTTAAATATCCATGAAAAATATTTTGCTGCTTTGTTCTGTAGTTTCCCCAGTCTTTCATGAATCAGAGTGATGTAAAACTGTCACCACTGAACATACTCACGGGGGTCAGTTATGACTGATGAGCAAGACAACCAAAGGAAAATAAAGTGAGCTTCACAGATCACTGTTAATTCCAGCTAAATAAATAATGTATATTTGCCACTTGATGTGTAAGGTTAAAGAGGTCAGACCTCCAGTAATTGTTGTAAATGCATCCAGCCAGGCCAGAAGCAGTTAAATTCTTTATTGTTGGTCACATATTCACTTACAGTAAATGAAGACAAATATACCCTTAAATATCTGCATGTAACATACTTTATTCACCCGGCACGTCGTAAAGTTGTCATTTCCATAGCACTTCTGAGTATGGAAGATCTATCCCTGTGGTATCACAAAATAGCTTCCTAGAAAAGTAATTAACAGAAGGCTTTTTTCTTTTTCTTTTTTTTTTAAGTTCAGAAAAGATAAATAACGTAGGCGTCTGATTTCCTGTCACTCTTGGTTAACTTTGTATGAAAATGGATAGCTTCCAAATTAAAGCAGGCACCGGCCTGTCTGGAGAAAAATGCATCTGTAAAAAAATGTGTACATTACATATTCATGTAGTTCCAAATCTCTTAGTTGTATTTTATATATAACAATTATTGCATGTTCAGAAATATGGTACCTTTTTTACTTCATGAGTTAAAACCAGCATGCCAGAAAGGCTGAGGTTGCTTCTTGCACGGTTTAGTATAAGCATTTCCTTTCCTAAATTCCCTCATACAGGTCCCATTCTCTTCCCTCCCCACCAGCATGTTTCTCTGTGTGATGGAGGCTTGGTGTGAGGTGGCTTTACACCACATTTCATTCAGAACATAAATACACAAAAAGCATTCCGGCCAGTGAGCCACAGGGTCAGGAATATTGAGATGCAGCATTTTCTCTCAGAACCAAAAATTGCTATTTATATTCCTCTGCATTTGTTGCAAATGGCTGTAAGGGAAGCTTGTGTAGCTAGAAAGAGAGGAAAACCAAGAGTATTTCTTGTTAACTCGTATCACTAACACATGTTTAAGGAGAGATGGGATTTCAAACACTCTCTGCTTTGTAGCTATTTTGAAATGAGATATTGAAGATGTTTTTTTTTCTTGCACGTGCTAGGGATTATTGCTGTTTAAAAACCAGTAGCATAATGTATTGTTAATAAATTTTTTCATTTATTTAAAGCTAGTTGCACAATTGCATTCAGATGCAGAGGCAGGTACAGTTTTATGTGACTGCTACAACTTCTAGAACCTGAAGTAGAAAAGGGGAAGACAGCTGTGAGATTATTGATTACAAACATGGTGAAAACTGGTATTAACACAAAGTATATACAGAATGGCCGTGATTTGGCAGTTATGCATTATTTTCTGAGAGGCCTTCTCTGATTTTAAATACAATCTCAGGGACAACTGATGCAAGAGAGCACATTAGCTCATTAGTTTCTGATTTCATGGAAGTACCAGTCCAGAGTGGAGGTATGCAGCCTAGAATAAAGGCATGGGATGGAGGACCAAGTGCAATGTGAGTCGGGCAGTTTCAAAAGTACTGTAAACTAATAATGAATGGCTTTCTTGCACCAAATCACAAATTTTTAGCATGCAGGAAGAGTTAAACATACAGAGATAGAGAGGACACAAGAATGAGCTGGGCACCCAAAGAGAAAAGAATGAAATAATGCTTTGAGAAAGCCACCAAAAAGGCAGGGTTACTCATGGTCTAAATTTTTGTCCTCATGGGAGGACCAAGTGCAATGTGAGATGGACAGTTTGAAAAATACCGTACGCCACAGTCATAATCTATGTTAAAGTCTGCATGCAAGATCTTTCAGTAGCTTAGAGATGGCTGAACAGGCCCCAAAACTTTGGGGGTTTGCTGCAGTGTGTTTGTTCCCGCGGGGAGCCTTCCTTCCTGTGTAGTTCCTGCTTCCATATAGGAATGGACCTATTTCTAGAGGACACTCCTGACAAAGAATCTAACTGCACAATTATTTCTAAAGAAGCTTGTCCTCTCCCATGAGGATGAGAAGGACCATCAGCTTCTTCACAGATGTGATAACGCCGTCTCAGAAGGAAAATGCAGTACTCATCCCCACAAGCAGTATGGCAATATGCACAAAGCTGGGCTGAGATATAAATGTAGCATCTGTGGCAGGTGGAAGAGGTAAAACCTCATGCTCACATAGGACATTCTGAATGTCTGTGAACAGCCTTTTATACATAGCTGGAGTTTTCTGGTACAGAGCAGGTCTTTTTTTTTTTTTTTTTTGTTCTTCCTTTTCCCCACTCAGAGAGTTTATAGCCTCTGATAATAGTTGGTTGCATTCTTGTCAATAAACCAAAACCACTGCATCTTTTACTGCTGTAATCTCTTCCATTCAGGAGTTTCAAAGCCCTTCGTAAGCATTAATGACAACTCCGAAAAGAACATATTAAATCTGGTTACAGAGGAGTTAGCTGAGGTGCAGTCAGATGGGGACATCTTTCTCAATAGCATAGCCAGCAGCTACACCACAGACCAGGCATGCTCCCCTTGTCTCTGTTTGCCAGTGGTCCCTGCTGAGGAACCAGCTAAAAAATTATGAGGGAGGCTGGGGCAGAAGACAGGATGGCATACCTTATCCTGTAACTGGAAGTTACGCAGCAGCATAAGTAAAGCCTTCTTGCTGAACTCTGAATTAATGTTCCTTGCTGTATTTCTTCCTACCATTTAGGTCACTTGTGGCAGAGACAGTTCCTGAGTGATTATGTCACTTATGGTTTACCACTTCCATCTGAGTTATTCGCTGCACATGCTCCACTAGAAATTAATAGGAGTTTTGCCATTGCATTCAGTGGTGGTGAGATCAGGGTTTGAAAGGGATGAATATTTCTTTTCCACATTGTATGAACTTCCTTTGGTCAAGAAGATACTGCTTGAGAGAAGACGGTCTTTTTTCTTCAGTTGTCGTTTTGTTCCAGAAATGGAGATGTAATACTTGTGGTTGTTTTCTGACATTGTTATTACTTTGAAGGCAAAGTCAGCAATAGTAATACAGAATAACAATTGGTGGCAGAAAGTGGCATTTGAATTCAGAAGTGCTATGCTGTGTTAATCTATTAACTTCAGGACATATCTTTAGAGCATCAAAGGAGCTTCTTGACCAGTCTGAAGTGCCGGAGTAATTTTTTCTATCTTGTAATTAAAATTTCTAGCTCCCTGTTCAGAATAAGTTTCCTCACCGACTCTTCAGTGAATAAATCTGTGTTAGTGATTTCCTGACAGTTGTACATTAGGAATTATGGCATATCCCTGCACATAACTTACAGAACTATCTCAATACACAGAGAGGAGACCATAAAATACACCGAATGGGGATTTCTCAGATATGCTAATTGCTGCTATATAAAGAGCACGGGATGAAGAGCTGACACAGAGGAAGTTCAACTAAAAAGTACCTGCCACAAATCTTTGAAGGTTCACAGAGGAGCAAATCCTGCTGCTGCCGCTTCACGGCAAAGCTCCGCTGAGCACAGCCTTTGTAGCTCAGTGAGCTCAGGTACTGAGGGCTGGCAGTTCCCTGCAGGCTGTGCAGGGGCTGGGATGGGGGGTCTGCCACCTCCAGGATCTGCTGCTGGCCACGGAGGGCCAGTGGGCTCAGCAGTGTACCAGTATGGGAGCAACTCCCACCTTCTTGGCTCCTCGGTGCCTGGATGCAGTGCCAAGGCGGGGTTTTCCTCTGTGCTAAAATAGCCCCCAATAGCCCCTAATTTACCTCTTTTGAAATGGACTGGATGGCATTTCCCGCTCCCATCTTCTCTTGTCTATGGGCTTGGCTCTCAAAGTAAAGCCGCTGTTCTCCCTAGACTGAATTTTTGCTTGTTCAGAGCGTGGGCTGGTCTAACTAATGGATATCCACTACCTCTTCTGTGAAGGTTAGGTTTGCCATTCAGTGACAGGAAGATGCTGTCCAAGTAAATGATTCTCCATATTTTTTTTGTGATTTGTACTAAACTGACATCCATGCCAAACTTTGCAAATGGGCTCTGTGTTTGTGTAAAACACCACAAAAGAATTTTCAGCTTAGAGGGAGAGATACAATTCAGCAAATGTGCATGTAATCAGGTGTGAGGTACATACTCTTGTAGCTTTTTTAGATGATACCATTTATATGCTGACTACAGATAGGTATTTTTACACTCAGTGGAATGGGGCAAGATCACTGAACTCATTTTAAGTAGGCCATTAAACAGCAGTGCTTAATACTGATTTTTAGCCATTACAATTGAACCCTTTGCCTTAGGTTGACCCCGCAGACAGAAATCAAAAGTGCTGTACTCCAGCAGCTAACAGCTGCTCTGCTACTTCTACCAATATACCTATACCCTTTTTTTTAAACAAGTTTTCTGTACTATCTGCAAAATGTGTATCCTACTAAAGATAATAATTAATGTGGAAAGATGAAACCAAATAGTTATTATACAATAATTTTAATATAGAATACTTTTCTAAAATAAATCAACTAGACAAATCAAACAGTATAGAAATGAAATGTACCTTTGCAGGCCCTGTGGGAAATTCAGCTAATGAACTGAGGAGTATCAGGTTCTAGACAGGCAAGAAAGTCTGCTTAATTTAAATAAATAAATTCAACTTATTTTCCTCCTTATTTTAAAATCATGGTTTTGGGCATGATCACGTAATATGAACAAAGTAACTTCAGTGCAGCCTGTGTGGTTTGAAACACCAAGCAAAATACAATTAACTTTAAAATGGCAAATTGTAATGCTATTAAAAAAAAATCTTCTGCCTTCCGGGTGTGACTATCTTTTAAATGTGATGATGTCACCCTTTGAGCCGTTAAACTGTTATCAATGAGCAGGCTGTGCATTTTCTAATGATTACTGTGGAGTTGAAAAAGACTCTATAATGTTCCTTCAGTTTGTTCATCATTTTTGTTTGATAATTGTCCTAAAAATCAATGACAGCTACTGAGTACAGAAATTTGATTGAACCATGTATAAATATAGGCAGCAATTTAGGCTGTTCTTACTCAATAGGAAAATGTCTTTGGATAATAAGTGGATTCCTATCTAAATTCATGAGTTCTTTTATGACATTTTGGGTTAAGCCTGAAATAGATTAATCTTTTTCTGATAAAGTTGCATAAGCTGTGATTTCTCCGGTGACCACATTTAATTGGATATTAAATAAAGTGCTTATCTTTACACCAACAGGTTTTATAGGCTGTATTTCCCCACCCCCCACTCCCTGAACTGTATTTCACAGATTAAGTAACAAGTAGTAGGCACACACAAAAAATTATTGATTAAACCGTGATATGCTCAGATTAAAAATTAGGCTGTCTTGATTCAGTTAGGCTTTTGAGGTGCATGACTGCAACTGAGGGTTAAATGCAGGATGGTGCCAAGAGCCGTGAGGACAGGTCAGCGCTGTGTATTCTTCCATTCCCACAGATTCTTCAGCAAACGTACAGTGGGACAGTTTTCTGTTGGGTTTGACAAGAAGCTCAAATTCCTGATAATGTTTGTGAAAAGCTTGAGGTCAGGATTCATTATGCAAGGTGCTGTACAAGCACACAGCGAGAGGTATCCTGTGATAGAGCCTATCAGCCCTGGAAAGGCACAGGAAAGGTTAACAGGAACCTGGAAACTAAATTAACCTGTCGCACCTGGAGAAAGGAGATAGGGACAATGCTGAGAGAAGTATCCAAATGGGAAAAACATTGATTGTGTTCAGGAGGAGGAAATCTTAATAGAGTGAGCAAAGACCACACTTGGGAGGGAGAGTGAGACAAGGTGGAGAGGATGGAGAAGGTGAAGCTGAAAGCGCAGCCCAGCTGATACGGGAGACATTTGTCTGGTATTCCGCTTGCTGGAGAAGACAACAAAAGGACTCCAAAGGGGCAGAAGGTAGTTAGGACTCGCTGCATTTCCTTTAGTGATAATGAAGGACACTTTTTGGAGCTGAAAGTACACTTCTGTCCCAGAAAAGGGCAGAACCTTGAAGTAATCTGGCTGGATGGCTCCAATGCATGTGTGACATGGGTGGAAAGAAATACAGCAGCTGTGCAGAATAAGCAGGAGGGGAACCACCAGTGTGAGCCAGAGGCCTTACAGGGGGAGGAAATAAATGAAGACATTTGTGTTGAGTAAGCTGCGCTAAAGTAAATGGTGTGGAGCTCATGCTAATTGCCATTTTTTTCCCCACTGGTATGACATATTGTGAACGTGAGAACAAACTGGTGCTTCCCTATGTAATCAAGCCTATTTTTGACTTTCTGGGCATGGAGCTGGCAGCCCTGTGATAGTGTTTTGTTGGTTTTCTCCTCATATATTTGACAAGAGAATTGCTGTAGTGTTCTGCAGCCTGCTCAGGCGCTTGGACAACTCTTTCCTGGTGGGATTGTTTTGACTTTGGCAAGATTAGACGGGAAGAGGTGTGGCGTGGGTTTTGGGTTTGGCTTTTTTTTTCATTCCCCTAAATAAAATTTACCCATTGCACGAAGCATGTGATAGTTCCAGAGCTAATGTCAGACTTGGAAATTGTAATTGCTCACTGAAGGCAGCTCACTTCCTACAGCGAGTCAACAGAGGCTGGCAGTGCTACAGGTGCTGTTGCTGCACTGGCTGCAGTGACTCCTGGCTGTCGGCATCGCTTGGCTGAGATTCAAGGCACAAGGTGTTAAAAATCCCAAGTGTGTTACTGAAAGATAAAAATGGAAAGTAGTTCCACCGAGTAATGGGGACATGCCTAATGGCCTTGTGCTAATTTCAGTCTGGGGTCACTGGGCCCTCTCTTTTTCGCACAGTTGAAATAGCAGTGTCCAGATGATAAAGATGTTGACAATTATCTTCTCCATCCTCCAGAGACCACACAAAGCTAAGCCTTTTCCTTTTACATTCTCCTCATTTTCTTTTATTCCTGGCTTGTCATGACTTTTAGCATTGGCATGAGGCTATTTTCTAGAGGAATTTCCTTTGCTGCCTTGGCTTTTGGTAATGTAAGCATTTTGTTAAGATTTTTTTCTTTGAAGCTGTATTTTTTTGTCAAGACTTTTTAGGACAGTGTTCTCTTTGCTGCCTCTCACAGAAGCTAGCTAGTAAATTAGCAGCCATTATTTCCCCCTAGGCTTCAGAAAAATGGTAAATTACTTAAAGTTTTTCTGACTTGTTTGATTTCCAGTAAAATAAGCATGTCCAATAAAACACCAGGAAAGGGATGACAAGCTTCAGAGCTTGCATTGGTTTTGGAGGCCAAGAGCTGGGTCAGGGGTTACATTAGCCCACAACCACGTCCACTGGTTTCTGCGGCGAGGAAGGCTGAGCAGGGAGGTCTGGGGCAGCCACAGCCTACCCTCAGAGATGAGTCGGGATGCATTCTGGTGCCTAGCTGGGAGTTCCCAGTTGTGTCTGCAGTCTCTGCTGTTAGCAAGCCGGTGGCAGCACTCCCTGTGCAGTTGAGGTGGTGGTAAACTTACCTCGTGACCAGCTTGGAGACTCTGGGACTTTTCTTGGCAGAGCTGTGTCTGTTTTTAAAGCTTGTGCAAAAACAAGGAGTACATGGGTAAGCAACCCTTAGGGGCATGGTTTCCAAGGGGGCTGTTTGCATGTAGACCTCATTTCTCCCCTAATAAGTAGATAGATCTGTGGAATTGTTCAAAGGGAGGCAGATTTCTGTGCATGTCTCTGCTCTGTCAGCGTGGCACTCCTGAGATAGAAAAGGTATCTAGACCAGCTCAAAATGATGTATCTTGCATTTGTACATATCAGGGACGACAGCCTCTACAGATATAAATGAATCTTATGCCACCAACACTAGAAATTTGCCTCTTTACTTGCTGGTCTCTTATTAGAGGCAAAGTAAGTGTCCAGCATCCATGCACCCTAACTGTAGTTTAATCTCTGGTTTAACTGAGGGTCTTTGTAAAGTTCATGTACAGATACAGCATTTCTAAAGTGCCAACACAACAGCAGAAGCTTAAGTGCAATTTTTATTCCAATAAAGATGTGATGAAATTATGCCTAATGGTCTGCAGACTGCACTTTTATATGCACTTGCAATGCTCCCATTGACTTCAACTGCTGTTGTCAAGGTATTTCAGTACTACTGAGCTATGGATCATTACCCTGTGCTATTACAATACATTAAACTAATGCTACCATTTTTCCATTATAACAACAAAACCTGGCGACTGAAGGCTACCTCCGACCCAATAACTTGCAATCAAATATTTGTTTCAGATTTCAAAATGGATATAAATTATGAGGCTTGACAAAAATGTCCCAATTTGACTAGCCCATACCTCCACCCTGGTCTTTAATTCTTTGCATAGAAGCAAAACAAACTTGGCACTGGTGAACAGTTTAGAGATACTAATATTTTTAAGAACATGAGGATTTTAGTTTATGAGTAAAACTAGATTTCAAATAAGCTTTCATTGACTTTCATGCAAACAACATTGGTATGATATATCTAGACTGTACATATCCCAACTCCCAAAGCTTGTGTCCTTCAAAAGCAAAATGATTTCCTCACTGCTGTTGATGCAACATGCACCAGGGAATACTCATACTAGTGTCCTGGAGCTGAGCTCAGTTATCTGATTTCTTATATTTAAACCAACCCACCAATTTTCCTGAGTCCTGTTTGCTTTAGTATAATGCAAAATACTGTCTTAAGTGCTGCAGGGAGATAGCTTTGCAGAGATTACTGATTGCTAAGAAATTAATAATTTTAAATACGTAAAGGAAAGCAAATTCACTGATTATATAGTCTCTGCTACACTTTCTGACTTTTTGCTACTTCTTTATCTTTTTTTACCGCCTAAAAAAGAAAACAATTAAGAAAAGGACCAACTGCAAAAGGCTTGAACAGTTGACGGATAATACCTTTATGGTAAAGTGGACCACAGATTAGATGAAAAAAAAAAGAAAGAAACCATAACCCTGAGTTCCCTTGAAAACCTCTATGAACTCATCTTAAAAATGTATACACTACATCTGCCAGACAAACAGGGATGAGATCTTGATAACCAAAACAGAATCCAGATGTGCACAAAAATGGGCTTCTTGCTGTTTCTCCAATGTCACTTGCACTGGACATCGACAGCTAAGAGATACACAAAAACATAGTTGATTCATATACCAGGTCCTTTTGATATTGTTTACTCCTCAAAATCCTGGAGTTACTGGTTTATTATTATGTGTTGATTGCTGGTAAAGTAGGAAAGACTCTTCACCATATCAAAAGTTTTCTGTACTCCTTTCCTTTTAAGAACCAGCTTTTAAGAGACATTCTTCAAGGTGAAAATATTGTTATAAAAGAATAATAAAGTTATGCACAGTTCTGGAAAACTGTTTTTCAAGACATCAGGCCAAGAAGTTTCATTGCAAAGGTATTTCATGGTTCAAACACAGGGCTCATTCTAAAACGCTGAAGAATTTTGCTTGTAGAACAGATTCAGCCTTCATTGCAGAACTCCTAATTTGGCCTCCTTTTTGTATGCATGCAAAACTGCAGATGCAGAATCACCTGCTTGTGCACCTGTGCATCGAGTCTGATGCCCACTTAACTGACAGATTGTTGACACATAAGATTTAGTGCCTATCACACCAGGACTGGCATCATAGATGTCTTCAAACATAACATTACCTGGACAGTGGGGCACCTCTGATGTCCCTTGCTGAACAGACAAATAAAACAAGAAAGAAAAGGATTGTCTGGTGCAGGATCAGTGTAGTCCTGTGCCAAAGGACACCGATTTACAGCCCTGGTTAGGTTCAGGAGACCTGGACTCCGTCTTTTGGTACTGTTACCTTCTGGTGGGTATCTCCCACTGCCTGTGGAGGGCACGGCCAGCTCTCTGTATTTCCATAGAATAGCACTAGACTGCAGTCAGCTGCTATCCCTGGGGCTCCACAAATCACCTCATCAGAGTTGCCACACTGGGTTAAAGGTTAAAGGCAGTATCTTGTATTATCTGGAGCCCTTACTGAAAAACACGAGCAATCCGTTCACAGAAAAAAGCAGACGTTTCAGCACTGCTCTGCTTTCTTGGCTGTGTAGCCCTCTCATTATTAATGGAGATTTCATTTGAATTCTTTGCACACTAGTTTGCCATTAAAATCTTGACATTTACCATTTGCAGATAGTTATATACTTCTGTGAAATAGCATTGATGATGCAGTGGCATTAATTATTTGCCTTATAAAGCTGTCCACTATCTAGAAACCGGTTCTTAAGCAATAACCGTCTTCTGTAAGCATGCAAAGATGTGCATGCAAATATCTACAGGAACACTTTTCAAGTCCCAGCCCCTCCCTGTAAAGGTGCTTGTCACTGAAACAGGCAGATTTTAAATCCTGCCATCTGTAATACACAGCATATCAGCTTCTGAAACAAGTACCAGAAAAGGACTGAGTATGTGGTTAGAGTACCTAAAGTAGGAGTTGCATTCAGGCTTTTTTGATCAGACACGCATCCATCTCTCTGAAAAATAACTGTGCTCAAACTTAATAATCTAGTTCTGCACAATACTTAAAATAAACAAATTAATTCTGGAGAGGGTTTTAAATTGAATAAATGTATTCACTAGGGAAAGCATAGTGGCATGACTGAATGGCTTAAAATACATCTAAGTTGAAACTATTCTTCAAATTATCAGCAAATCTGCACATTTGCTCTTTAAACAGTCTATGGACCTTGATAATCACATTCTCTTTCTTTAATTATCACAGATGTACAGACAAGAAACAATTCCAGAATACTGTTCTGAGAGTTTGCATAAAACCAGTTAGATTATTTAGCTAGGAAATAGCCATAGCTCAGAAAGAGGTATCTTTGGAGTGAGGAGGAGACAAGCCAGAGGGTCTTTTTGTGTTATGAAAGAGGCTCTCAAGACATTGCTTGGAACTTCTGACGGGCGTGTTGCAGTTGTGAGGGATCAGTCACTGTTGTATTTATAATCCCACCCCCTCTTTCACAGGGCGTGATGCTATACCCTTTTTACTTTAAAAGGGTTGCATTTCTTTGCTATCAGGTGATGCTAGGTGACCTTTTAAAATGTGTGGATAAATGAAGGAGCAATAAATTTAGTGTGTGTCATGATTAAAAGACGTTGCTCTCACATTTCCTTCTTTTTCATCTTCTTTTTTAAACACGCCATTTACAAATAGAAGTGCTAGAGGACAGTTCAGAAAGTGATTCAAAATTGTATTTTGTTGGACATGATAACAAATTTTGCTATTGGATTGCATGACTGAAATGTCAACCTACTAGGTATTGCTGTTGTATTATATTTCATATACTGACTGAATGAGTTTGATGAGCAAAGACAGAGGATTAGCATGCAAACTACCCCCATTGTTTCATATTAAAAAGTGAATATTAAGAGCTGAAAATGCAAATTTGTTTCAGTTACATGGTGCACATTTTTCAGTATGCAAATGTGCCACATCTGTGTATTTGTTTTGCTGCAGACACAACCAGCAAGAGTTTAGTGATGAAATCTGTTCTTAATTATGATAGCAGCTGTTGGAGCAGTAGCCATTTTTTTCCTCCTGATGTGAAGTTGCCTGATTTACTCATTTTTGTCTGCATTTGTCAGGGCTGCCAGTGCAGAGAGAGAACTCTTTGTGAGGGGTTGCAATTTGTTTTCTGTGCGAGAGCCAGTGAAAATTGACTAAATCTGCACAGCGGGGTAGTTTTATCTTTTCTTTTCCTGCATTGCAAGCTGTTGTACCTCTGCTCCAGCACAAGAGGCCTATAAAACCACCAAACAAATGAGGGAGCTGTTAAGTGTTCCAGCAAGTATCTTAAGCAGCAGTTTGAGTAAACGAACTATGCCTTAATAAAGAAGAGAAAAAAATGTCTGACATCATAGCTGTGGACAGATGGCATTAATATAATGTATTGATAAACAGTTTGGAAGCTTATTTTTCCTTCCTCAATTATTTCATTTCCATATATGAGCCCAGTAGATTACTGAAGTTTGTAAATGCTAGAGAATTTAATACTCTGTTTCCTCAATATTTTGATAACTGGAAGAAAGAGAAAGAGTGGAAGATTATAAAAGGATGATAAAACCTCTGTTTTGAATACACGATCTCTTACAGTAATTTGTTAATGAGGCAACGCTGTTGCAAATCAACACAGAAAACGACTAAGAACGCCTCACAGCATAATGAAAAATTGGCCAAAAATTGCAGTGCAAATGAAAACAAAATAAAAAGAAGACATAAGTTATTGATACTAAAACTTCTGTGCTAAGAGCCTACTGAATGAAACATTTATGGTCTCCCTACAATTACAGACTAATAGTTTGTTTCAGACTGGATTGTTTCCACACCAATATTTTATGCCTTGGGGTTTTTTGTTTTTTTTTTTTAACTAGGCAACTCTAGCCCTGCTCCTTTTTTTTTTTTTGGTTAATTTTTTGATGGCTTATTCTGCATCACTGAAACCAATGCAAGCTTGGTGAGAGCAGATACAGGCCTTAAAAGAATATGCAAAATTTGGCATTCTTTATTGACAGAAGAAATTGGCTTTTGCTTCCACAAAGAGAAAGAGTTCCGTGGATTGTATAGTCTTCACTTTGGAGAAGGACTCTCCCTTTATTTTCTGATATTCAGCTTTTCTCCTCTGGCCTTTAAATCTTGCATTTAACTAAAAGAAATGCAAGATCATGAAAAAGCAAGAGGGTGCAGGTAAACTTTACCTTACTTATAAATGGACGATATCTCAAAGTTAAGCTATCTGAGTAGTAAGTCTGTAAATATAAAATGAGTTGACTGATGGATTGTTTCTTAGTTGAATAATGTGCTTAAATAGCATGGGGATGGGCATACTTGGAATTGGTGTGTGGGCATGGGTAGGATGGCATAGTTGTCAGTAAATCCTGCTCTCAAGTAGTTGTTTGCTTAAAAAGAAAAAAAATGGAAAGAGGATTATACAGTGGATTCTGGAGAGGAACCGGAAGAGTATAAACACATAGTAGATAGGCAAGAAGACATAGTGCTTTATCTTGTGATGGGTGAAGCGTACTGCGGCAGGGTTCACCTTGGGTTACCACTGCCTGTCTGCTGCCAGTGCAACCGCCTTTGTGGTGGATGACTACAGGGCATCATCACTGAAACAAATGGTGTGCCTTACATTTTACAAAGTCCTAGTTTATTTTTCTGAGCTTTTCGAGATGCCCATGCATGGGCATTTTTACCCTTTTAAGCTGCATATATTGTTCCCATTAGCCTGAGAAGTGATGAATCTCTCCAGTTCCCCATATTTTCCTTTAAGTGTGACTTTTTTCAGAAAGGTACTTCATCTCCTCTCAGGAAGCTCAAGTGCTATTGCTACTGGATTATAAAAAGAATTTTTTGGACTTCTTTCTATGTCTTGTGCATGTTTCCATGTCATGTGCTTTTATTGATGAGAGGGAAAGTTGGGAGGGCAGCAAAAGTCCTGAAGTTACTGGAGAAGTGTGGAAGGTCTGGGTTTTCCACTGAAGTTACATTTAAAATGTGTCTTCTCTGTTTTTTTTTGTTCTGACCATTTCTTGTCTTCTGGGTGGACCTACCATTGGATGTTTCTAATATAGATATGGTCATATGAATCAGTGACTCAAGGCTCCCGTCACAGTCAGTTGAAAGAAATAGGCTATTTTCAGTTGCAGTTAATCTGACCTTCCCAAATGTCCATTTAGAATAAGATAAATCCTTAAAAGTGTTGTAACCCTCTCCATCAACAAGTAAGGGAACATAGAACAGTTAGTTTATATGTAGATGTCTACAGTTAGTCACATAAATCCCTGTGTCTGTTTTCTATTGCTGCTGTGCCAAGCATGTTGCATACCTAAATAATTACTGTAGTTTTGAACAGTACTCACTGAGCCTGTAGCTGTAAATTGCATATTATTCACTTAGTGGATTTTTTTTTCCCTCAAAAAAGCACCATTTACAAGAGGTTATAGGTTTTAGCAAGGTGTCTTCACACTTTAGTATCATGATTACAGTAATAAATACACAGAAATGTTGCTCCTGTAGCATTATGTCATTGAAATTTGCTGACATAGTAAATTGAAAATGGGATACAGTGAATTATGACTTATGACTTCAGCATATGTTACAGAGGGTACTTTAATAGAAGAGGTGCATATGATACTAATTACACTGTGAAATCACACTATCATAGTACTTCAAGTAATCACACTTCAAAGTGACAAAATTTTCTTAAAAGGCATCTTCACGGGGATGCCGTCTGTTCCAACTTTTAACGCCTTTTCCTTATTACATAAAAAAAGCATTTACTTTTGTGTTGGCAAATGTTTTCAGATATATTCCATTTAAAACCAAAGGTCTGATACTGCTTTTGGGTCAATGCATGGGTTGTAAAGCACTTGAGGCAGCGAAATCTTTGATCCACCTAGATGACTTGGTTTGAAAATAGGGAAGATACAGTCTTCCCATTTAAGCAGAGAGAAGATTTAAAGGCATATTATAGATGTCACCTCCTGCTGTCCGGTAACTTACTGGCTGTCAGCCAAGATAAGGGAAAAAGGTGACCTATATTCAACCCCCCAAAACCAGAATGATTAAGAAATGTGTTCTGTCAGGAATCTGTGGATGAAACCATGCCCAGTCCCTGCTGATCCCCATAGCAGCTTGGTAACATTCCCCCAGGGCTAGGGAGGAAAAACTGGGACATTTGCTGCAGTCCTGCTTCTCCACCCCACCATCCCACGTTCCTGCAAATACAAGACATTTAGGGATAAAGAAACAGGCTAGTGTCCCTGATGGAGGTGTACACAGAAACACCCCAGGAGTCACCTCCAGCATCCAACTCCATGCAGGACGTGCTCATTCTTAGGACATTGGTTATCTTGTAAGCTCCATTGCCACTGCAAGATAGAATAGAATAGAATAGAATAGAATGTTTCTAGGGATGTTTCTAGGGATATCTATAAGATGTTTCTAGGGAATTTTTGCCTTGGATAACATGAGATTTTTCCTCCCAGATGATTTGCACAACTACATGACTCCTGGAGCTACAGTTCAAAAAATAACAGATCACAGATCTGTGCATAATGCATAAAATCTACATCGATGTAGCTTAAAAATTCAGAATACCAGGTTTGCTCTCAGTCCTTTCTAGAAAAAGCACATTATCTTTATTGTGTAGATAAAGACAAGGAAAAGTCCTGGCTCCACTGAAGGCAACAGTAAATTTGTCATGAGCTTCAAGGTTTTTTAAAAAAAGTTCTGCTTATTTTTCATAGACCTAGGTGGTTTTTTTGTTTTGTTTTTTTTTTTTCTTTTTGTGAGTAGTAGATTCTCCAAAGTAGTTGGTGTAGAGACAAACAGCAGTGCTTTAACTGGAGAAAATAAAAAAGAGAAATGTTGAAATAATTAATTGCAAAATTTCAAAGTCAAACATTTCAAATTTTTAATGTGAGAGACTTCCCTAATTTAAAAGTTTTCCTTCATTTCTTACTTTTTCAAGGGATAAAATTATAAAATCAGAACATATGGTTTCAAATCAAAGAAATTGTTTTGATTGATGCATTATAATTAATTTACTATTCCTTCTTTCCTTTTTGAAGAAACAACAAACCAAAAATACTCAGTTCAAACGAGAACAGTTTTCCTTACAATTTTCTCTTCAGCTACCAACCCAGAAAATCCATTATTTTCACATTTTTAATTCATGGTAAAGTCTTAGAAGCTATTTTGGCCTGTCACTTGATGGGCATATTGCATAAAATATCTTAAATATTTATGAACGTATCAAGCTCTGTGACACAAGTAGCTTGACTATCAGATTTGTTTTCTGAAGTAAACTTTACAGATATAACTCTGTATAATGAAGAAAGTCTTGCTTAAACTGATGTCAGAAACGTTTCATTATGAAACATACAGTTTAAAATAGAAGAGGGGGGTGGGGCAGAAGGTATTTTTTGTCCTTTCTGTCTTGGGTCACTGTAGACTGAACTATACTAAATGTTTAATTCATGGACAAGAAATATGTGATTTTTAGTAGGTTTTCCTGCTGGAGTACAGCTCTCTGTGACTTAATTGGAAATTTAATTTAATTTAAATTGAAAAGTGTTTTTCATTTGTGAAGTATTCCCATCAGAAATCTTGGATATTTTGCAGAATTAAACTCTGTATCATTGTTAAACTCTTACTTGACTATTTCCCATCTATGTTCTCCCATAGTCATAAGTCTCTGTGTTTGAATTTTGCTTTGTGTGTATTTGATGAGACATTCCCTTCTTTAATGCATCCATTTTTTCCTAAAGAAAAAGTGACAATGAAAATAAATAATTAACAGAGAAGTTGGAAAGTGATTAATTTCTTGAGCATTTGCTGCGAAAGCGTCACGGTAAACCCAGTATAAAGGTGTTTTTGATAAAGAACAAGCTAATACCAAAGGCTCCAACTTTGCCCCAAGGGAACTTGCTGGCACCTTTTCAGGAGCATCCAGACAGTATTTGCATTATATGGAGTGGACAGCAATTGCTCTGTTCTTTAATACGGAGATAAGGGCTGTAGAAGTCATAATGCTCGGAGTCCTCCATCTTAATCAGAGTGGCTACCTTCTCCTACCAAGGGGGAGCATTGATTCTTGGGGCCAGTAGTCCTAAATGCCACATCAGGCAGAGGAGACCTTAAAGTTACAGCAGTTGAAGAGAGATACAAGCTGCACAAGAGAACTGTATGCCTTTGGCCACACTTCAGTAAGTCAAGTCCCATGTTAAGCTTTAGGGGGAAACCAGTGTTTAATCGCCATATTAAAAAAAAACCCAGCTTGTATTTCAGTCGGCAGTGTCCTCTGGAATAAATTTAGTAAATCGAGTCCTAGCATTTTGGCTGCACAAATTGCATCCATCAGTGCACTTTATGTATTGTTAAGGGAGTGATGGGAGAAAAGAAGGAGAACAGGATAAAGTAGCAGGGGTGATTAAAACTTAAAAAAAAAAAAAAAAGGCCAACTGCTGCATTGCTGATCGGTCACATTCCCACTCAGATGGTTATTTCTGTCCTTGCTGGTGGTTGGGCTGCAGACACAGGGAAGGCGTTGCTGACCCTGTCAGTGCTGTGGTGCTACTTCAGTACCAGCTCCTGTAGCAGCACTGGAAAACCTGGAGAAAAGTGGCTTTTGTACTTCGTTTGTACTTCGTTTTCCATGAGGCTGGAGGAATGGGTGCACAGAGTGTTGGACTAACATAAATACTGGCAGCACTTGCTGCTGCGCAATATTAACATTTGAAGGCCCATTTTTTTCCAAAATTGGGAAAGTAAATACTGATCTATAGGTGTTGACCTGGTGTTCATCTGTCGATTGATTCATCATTGTACCCAGTCACCACTGCTGTTGTGAAATGGAACTTTGAGGTTTTTGCAAAAAGCAGGAAACACTGGAAGGCTTCGTGTTTGGGGGATTGCTGATTTTTGGGTTAATTTGGCAGCTCTTGCTGGTGCTTTAGTTAGTTGTAAGCTGGAGACAGTTTCCATGGGTCTAGCACAGTCTGAGACTTTCTTTTCTGCACTGAACAAGTGGGGCCCAAGAAGTGTCACAGCTGGAGTGGGGAGGAGCTCAAGAGGTTGATAAGTTCCCATTCTCGAAACCAAAACCCACTAGACCCCACATACTTGGAGGGTCTGATTTAGACGGTCCTGGCTCAGACTTTAAAAATAATAATCCATGAAGTCATTTTCCTAAGTATGATGTGCTGAAAAAACAAAAGGTGGGAAGTGGGTGGATCGATATGAACTACATATGGCCTTATTTTTATTTATGATAAGGCCTCTTTATCTTGCTTTTTATCTCCATTATAAAGGAGCCCTAAAATTAGTGTAGAAATTGCAATTTAAATTCCATTACATTCACTGTAAAGAGATTCACTGTCAAGATGAAGGAGGAGAGGCATGGTTTAGTGATAATGAGAATCAGGCCCATTATTCCCAAGAAATTCATTTTGTTTGAGTGAGAGAAGGGGAACTTCTAGGTCATTTCAGTAGTTATTTCATTCTGTAAAGAATAAATAAAGGAGACTCTGTACCACTGGCAAATTTGATCTATAATGCCTCATGCACAAATCAGATTGTGCAAATGAACCTTGATGGCTGCAGAGAAGCGTAAGAGAGACTGACAGAGAGTACTTGGTTTGCAGAAAATAAGTCTTTGCTCTGCAGCTGATTGACTTGCTCACCTCTCCTGTAGATCTGAGAAATGTATTTTACCAGTGGGTTTGCACATACTTTAAGGTTCTTCTCTTTTCTCTTTTTTTTTTTTTTTCTGGGTGCATTTGACAGACAGTATTTGTATGTGGATATCCATACACTTTGGGAAATGCTGTACTTTATTCCTTGGTGTGCTCTTCTAAACCACTTCGACTATAGTTTCCTCAAGTCAGGAGCACTTACTGTCACTAATAAAAATGCTCACCATGTTTACCAGTGTTTCAAGGGCTTTCTCCCTGTTCAGAAAACAGTAGTAAACTATATTTACTCACTTTTCTTCATGGCTTAAAGATGGCTTAAGGGATTTAACTAAAGCAACTTATCAGATAAGACAAATGTGAAACATATTAGCCCAAATGGTAAATATTTTGAAAAGCCGTGAGCTCACAGAAGCAAGAAATTATTATAGTGACTGTTTTGGATTAGATGCAAGTAGATGACCCTCATGAAATCTTGTGATAAAAATTTAATTTTCTCCTCCCATTCATGGCATATTGGGGAAAATTAATAGAATTTTTACTTTGCCTACTGTATATACACACCATTTATTAAAAAATATAATATTTCTATACAGTAACCTAATCCAATGCTGATTATAGCACTAATATAATGTATTTTTGTTGCCATGCACTTCTTGCTTTGCAAATAACGTCATGTAGATACAAAAAACCAGGTATACCTTTCTGAGTTGTCTGTTCTTTGCTTGCTTTGAATTCCGTAAGGGGTGTTAATACAATTGGTTGGTGAACATAGAAAGGAGAACTTGCATTAATAGTTTGTAGATCAGTCTCTCAACCTCCCTGGAGGATTTTATCTTCTAGCTACAGTAGTATGATGAGCTGTATGACTGGGCTTTGTTTTAATTAATGTTTTGGGCTTCTCATACTGGAGAGTTTGGATGGAGACAGTGTGATCATATTGCACCACTGTGTCAGAAGTGTTGAATAACACACTTATTTCTCTGCTTGGAAAGACTTGATAATGAGTTCACAGGTGTTAACTTAGAATTATTTCAATTTATTGTATAAATCCAGGCACCAATTAATTTCTCAGTGTTGCTTAGGGCAAACTGAAGAATAATCAGGTAACAATTTTAAAGTCCTTTACAAAATTGCTTCTTTACTCCAAGGCATTGCAGCCCTATATCTAAGAGGTTTTGGGTTTTTGTTTCTAAAGAAAGACTAGCCTTATAGATAGAAACCCAGTTGGTATATGATACAACAAATGTGACTAGCTGTATTTCTCCCTATAATACATACACATCCTTTCACCCAAAATCACTGCTAAGGTTAAATTCCTTTCGGAATAATATTTAAATGCAATGCAGAAATGGCAGCTTCTGGAATTAATGAATGTTTCTGCTGGTTTGGGTGTCTCTTGTGTTCTGATTACAGGACTTGACGCAAGGCTCTTATTAAGAAAATGTCTCATTAATACACTACTTCTAGAAGGCAAGAATCCTCAGCAGACATTCCCTCCCATTCAGCAGATCACAACACAAGGTCCCTGCCACAGCCATTTAAAAATGAAATGGAACCAAGCAACCTAATTAAAATAATATCTGCAGAAGCTCTATGTGCCACTGAAGACCCATACATGAAGTAATCATTTTCTGTAAAAGCTTTCATAAATAGAAAACAAAAGAAGCATCTAGTTTCAAAGAAAAGCAAAAAAAAATTCCAAAGGAGGGAACAAAATGTTTATTTGTAATTAATAACACATAAAAACAGCCTCAGTCAAAACTGCATTTAAATTAAGACAGTGAGAAGAAGATTGAGAGGGTGTCTGTTTTTGTGATATATATCATCCCAGGTAATATTTTCCAAAAACATTTAACGCTACAAAATTGTCAAAGGTGATCTAGCAACCTTGACAAGATCCAAACCTGCGAATATTCACATAAACACAACAAAAAAACAACATAAAAACAAAACAAAAAAGTAATGAATAAAATTCCCCCTTCCCTGAGCAGCATTGTGAGAATGCCTTTTAAACATCTTTTTAAACCTGTTTAATCCCCTTGCAAAAGTATATGAGACTTGTGCTGGATTCAAGCAAGGGTAAAATCAGCTAGTCTGAATTAGCAGTATTAGCAGCACTTCAGCACAGAGAGAGATGGGGGAAATTATCCTTTCAGAGCTTGTTTTAAGAAAGCTTACACTCAGTGAATAAGTAGCTTCTATTAATAGGGCATCTGTAAAAAATCCCGCCTTTATCTCTGTTTGCATTCAGTTAATACTAATGTAGAGATAAGCTGCAAAACAGAGAGGGCTTACTTTCAAGAGTTGCTTGTGTAGCTGATGACAAGAGATGATAGAAGTTCTGCCAGAGATGAGCACGGGTGTAGGATGCTGAGAGGAGCTGGTTTAACTTCACTGAGCAATCAATATATGGCATCTGAAGGTCAAAGGAACTTGAGAACATTCAAAAAATATATAAGGTATGTCAGGAAACTTGAGGGGGTTGCAAACTGTACATCTTTCTTTGGGTCATTTTCTGGGCAGACATAGAGTTGATGTGATTTTTTCACAGCGTGTGTAAGAGTGTATTTTGGTAATGATATTAAGGCTAGGTATGACAGTCATTACTGCTTCTGAATAATGGTGCCGGTCTACTGAAATGTTGCAACAAAGCAATAGCATATGGCTTATTGACTTCTTACGTGGCAGCACTTGTCCTGTGCATTGCAATTGATGTGATTAGCTTGGCCCTTTAAGGAGTGATATCTTAATTCCAATGGCGGAAGAATGTCTGGAAATCTCAAATCACTCCTCAGGAGTGCAACTGAAATCCCCATCTCAAGTCAGGCACCGCGTACCTGGTTGAAGTACCAAACTTGTGTATCTGGTTGAAGACAGGCCTGGGTGAAGCCATGACTTCCCAGTTTGCAGTAAGCTTTGATGTTTCAAAAATTCATTGTGCTCCTATCCAGAGCAGTTTTTTTTAAACCATCTGATAATGTAGATATTCTCTTGGCTCCTCCAACCGGGATACAGGCAGCTCCCAAAGTCCCTGGCTCATCTGGAGGCCCTGTAGTGACTGCCCCCAGCTCATCTGCCCAGCATCATCGTTCCCCATCCTGGAGAGCTTTCAGGGGACCACTCGGTCTAGCAAGAAAGCAGTCGAACTCCAAGCAAGTCTGAGAACCTCTGCTTGCGAGGTGTTTGTCTAAGGTTCACAGTGTTTTTCAAAAGTAATGTGCTACTGTGAGACAGACTGCAGTGCTCTAAACACATGGTATCTCTTCAGAAAGACCCTGAGCTGTAGCTGAAGCTCAAAATGTACATTATTAATTCAAGTTGCCTTGTTCCAGCTGCTATGTATAAAACTGGCTCCATAGTTATTATCAAATATGGATGTACTTCTAACAGCTTCCTCTTAAGTGAACTAATGCCATCTGAAACGTACTTATGTCTGTGTCAGATACCTGTGGTCAAATGAGATAATTTCACTGAAAGTCCTGATGCATATTATTTCTAGTAGCATTTTCCAAAAATGTTGCATTTTATAGATGAGCCAAAGATTCATCAATACCCTTCAGACCGTCTGTTTCCTTCCCTGATCACCTTTTCCACAGTACAGTGTGGCTTCTGCCCAGTTCCTTTCCCTCACTTCCTTTCTTCATGAAATGGAGACAAACCCCATGTATCAGACATTTGCTTGGCTTACAAAGGCAAGTGTTGGAGGGTCATTATCTGTAAAGTTCAGTGCCAGGAAAGGCGAAAGTGTGCTTTGCATATATACAGGCGTATGTTATATATGACTGTTATTTAAAGTAAATCCGTAAAAGAATAATGTAAATGCTTGGTAAGAATTTTAAAAGGTCCAGCACTGGCCTCAGTTCCCACTGATTCAAATGTGAGCAGAGGGAGGTTGAATTCAGCGAGAGTGCTCTTGAAAATCTCACCCATGTATTTGGGGTTGTTTTTTTTTTAGAAAATGGCTAGATTGGAGATGGGAAAGCAGCGAGCATGTTCTGGTCTCTGTCAAGCAATGTTTGCTGTCACTAAGAGCAGAGAAAGTAGCAGAAACAGAAGATATTTAGGGGATGCAACAAAAATACCTTCCTCCCCATCAGGACTTTGATGAATAGTGTGCATTCTGCTGTGTTTCTCTCTCAGGGCATCTAGAAGCAGTAAAACAACACACACACATACTTATTTTGTTTATATGACAAGTCTTCTGTTTGGAAAAACTGATGAATGAAATGCCACATGTAAGGCAGTGCAGGAGATCTCATTTCTCTTCAGGCTCAAAAATGCTTATTGCGCTGAAATCACATAATTGTGTCTGTGTATGCAACAGCTGGCTGCTGCATGGGATGGCTGTGCACACCTGGGAGCTGTGCTGAGAAAGTGCCTCTCGGGCCTTTGCCAGAGTTCTTTGCTAACACCTCTTGCCATGAGGTGGTGGGGATGGCATCTCCCTCACCTCGCTGTCCCTCTTCTGCAGGAGGGGTGGTCTCCCTTTGACGCTGCCCACCCTCAGCTGCATCCTTGCCTGCCGAGCAAACCCTGGGCTGGCCATTGTCAGGGACTGTGCGCAGGTTCTCCGTAGCTGACTTGATGTAGGTGAAGGGATACACCTGCTTTTGGATTTTGGGGCTCCTGTTCCTTCTTTCTGTCACCCTGCAGTTGGTTAATTGTGCCTCAGGAGCAGTTTGCACGTGTCTCCCAGGCTGGGATACATTCCATGCCCCCCCGCCAGGGCAGTGCCAGCAAGACAGCGGTAACCCAAAAAGAGTTACCTCCCGGCCCATCCGGGCAGAGGGCTCCGTCCCACCAGTCCCATCTGCCTGGTGGCCAGGGTCCCCCGACAGCTTCCTGAAGTGGGTGGTATGTGCCTGGAGGGCTAATGAAGTGTTCTATAGGTGGCCCAAAAAGGCAGGGAGGTTGATAGCACACACCATCACAGCTTAATGAGCATTGCACAGAGCTCCTGCATTTCATTTAGCAAAGGTCTGGCTCCAGCTTTGGCACGTGACATCTGGAAAGCACTGCCTAAATGTTCTGCCACGTCATCTCACCATTTAACAGACAAAACCTTTCTGGCCAAAGGATGTGGTCTTTTCTACAAGTGCTTGTCCTTTGTCTGGCAAGCATGCCCAGCAGCTCATGATTCCTCCTGATTACCGTGCCAGGGGCTCTCCTTCACACAAATCCTCTCTGTAGTTATCTCATTTCTCATGCCATCTCCTTGACTGCCTGTAAACAAATCATTTCAGAGACTGGGACTCCTTGCCTGGCAGCTTTCTCAAAGGTCCACATCTCTGTTGCATAGAGGGGGGTCGAAAGCGTGCATGCGGAACAGTTTCATTTTTGCGTCTCAGGAGAGTCCCTTGTTCTCTCCACATAGGCTTCATGTTTCTCTGGGGCAGTGGTGCCAGCACTGTCCTCCTCACAGTCCCCTTGGAGCAGTCATTGTCCTCCATGATGCCACTTCTGAATTAGACAAAGCTATCTGCGTTTTTCATTTTGCAGCCTTCTGTTTCAGTGTCTTCAGTGTCTGGTGTTTTTCTCTGGTAGAAGTCTGTGCCGTATTGTAGACATCTGACTATGGTAAAATCCTCCAGGGTTAGCCCTGTTTTCTTTTGATACCTGTCTAATCATTATCAGGCCCATGCAGTGCAGATGGACATTATTCTTTCCTTTTTTGTCTTTTATTAGGTGCAGTAGAAGATGGGTAAGCTTTTGCTCAGGAATGATCACAAAGCATTTCCTATAGAAGTTTTGGAATCTGACCCTGTAAACCATCTCAGCAATATCTAAGAGGACATGTTTGAGTATACTCCCTCTGCATGTACTGTCTGTCTCACAGAAGCTTAAATTCATGCAGGCAGATTATCTACTTGGGACAAAGGCATGTTGGGTCAGTGAAGAGGAAAAGTAGGAAATGCTATGCAGTTTCTTTCTGTAGTGTACATGCTCTACAGTAGATCAGAAAGACAGTGATTTTTGTACTTCAGGAGCTTTGGTTGTCCTTCCACATTGGCTTCATGTTGTCCAGATCGGTGGCATCAGCTCTTCTTTTGATCAATCCATATCAATATGATGAGGTCCCTCCTGGGCAGTGAGCTTGAGGCATCACTTGGTGGATGGTACCACCATATATCCCACCTCTGCCTTCTCTCCAGAGTAGCGGCAAGAGTTTAGGCCCACGGCAAAGGACAGAGTGGTTTTGAAATTTTCTCCTGGAAAATACTCCAGACTCAGACCTAGCTTGCAGCTCTGTGTTCGCTTGGCCTCACAGAAGTCACCTAGATTCAAATATAGCTGTATAGCTGAGTCCCCCCCTGCCTCCTTTGCTGCAAGAGGTTGTCTCCATTCTCTACTCTAGGCATTTCTCTCTCTATCCAGCTTCCAGATCCCATCACACCCCACCATGCACCTCGCGAGGCCAAATGCAACCCTGTGAAGTATAGAAATCACCTACAGTGACTGTGCCCTCCTGAGCCCACTGAGGAATACTTGGGGTGGGGAATGGAGACCACCTCTTACAGCAAAGAAGGAGAGAGCCTGAGCTATTAAGCTTGAAACTGGCTAGCAGTCATAAGAGATTAGATTTCATTTAGATCAGATAGATGTCGGGAAGAAATTTTTCACTCTTGGTGGAGGGTGGTGTGGCAGTGGAACAGGTTGCCCAGGGAAGTTGTAGATGCCCCATACCTGGAAGTGTTCAAGGCCAGGCTGGATGGGGCTTTGAGCAACCTGCTCTAGTGGAAAATGTCCCTGCCCATGGTGGGGGGATTGGAACTAGATGATCTTTAAGGTCCCTTCCAACATAAACCATCCTATGATTCTAAAAGGGAAGCAGAATCAGCCGTTTATTGTAATGGCATCGTCTGACATGAGGAGAGGAGCTGAATGATTGTGGCTGTAGTACGAGTGAAATTATTTGGGTTTTTTCCAAGTGCGTGCTTATACTATATTACCTGCTACCTCACCTCTTATTTGTCTTTCTGTCTTCAGTCTGAGAATCTCAAATCTAGGTGGCCTCTGCTTGTTGTTTGGGAAGCACCTGGTGTATTAGAAATGCTTTTGAAGTAAACAAATGAAGACAATGGTAACAGCAGCATAATGTAGACAAGCTGGGAAGCAAAATTACTGATTGCCCCAAAGAGCATCGAAGTCCGGGTCAAATTTGTCTGTTTTTACATCCATATAAGACAAGGGAGTGGAAGCTGCTTGGATTTGTGGTGAGGCAGAAATTGGATTTTTCTCGGCTCAGATTTATATTGGAGGGAAAAGCAAAAGAACTCTGCTCCTGATTATGCTGAAAATCAAATTAACTTTACATGTCTGCTATGTCTTTCAAGTTTGGTGTTCTCTGAATTACTGCCTTCATATTTACACTGTTAAAAGTCTAATGCATTAGTAAGCAGCAATCACCACAGCTTTGCTCTGCATTAGCAAAAAGCAAGGGGTGGGGGGGGGAAGCCCTCTTTACCAAGAAGGACTGTCAGGGATTACTGCTTGTGCCCGTTGTGACAAACCAAACAGCCTCCAGGCTGCTTATCTCCAGTGCTGCTCACTTCATGTTTTATCCATTAAATGAACATGATGACGGTATTTTTTCTTATTTCTTGACATCACTTCTACCACACTGGCAAAATTTAACATGCAGTCATCTTGTCTCAGTATAAGCAGCAATGTCATATAAATTAGTTTTGAAGAAATAATTTTCTTGTTGATCATGGAATTAAAAAAAACCCTTGGTTTTGAATTTTGTGTGTTTTGAAGAGAAGGACTTGGGTTTAGCAGGTTTAAATTTGGTGCAATTAAGACAGATATGCAAGGCTTTTTTCACATTACCAGATTTTTATTATTTCCCTGTTTTTATGGAAGTATATACATTTTAAATTTATTTTCATAATACAATTAATTTAATCACATAGAGAAGTCAACTGTTAATATAGCAGTACTGTGATCTATAGCTATTTTTAAAGGGTCATTCAATAAGAAGTGGAATTGTTCAAGGAAATAGTTTTATTATAAATGTATTTGAATTATGTTCAATAATGGAGTTGATGTTCTCTGGGAAAAAGCTTTCCCCTTCTTCTGTGTTGTATGTCACTCCTTATTTGCATTTTTAAAACATTTTCATTGCACTCTGTGGAGTTTCATCACTTCTTCTTTTAAGAATGTAACGTAGCTGAAAGTGATATTTGTCTCCAGTTTCTCTGGGAAAAGAATAACAACTACTACTGAGAAGACAGATAATTTCTCATTGTTGTTTTTTTTCCATAAAACTAATTACAAAATTGCATATTGCCTGGCATGATAGTCTTTGAGTTGCAGCCTTGGTTGGTTGTGGCAGGATGAGAGGTCATACATGCCTGGCCTGCCAGATGGGATTTGTATTAGCAGGAATATTCTGGTTTTGACAGGGCTATCATAGTGTCCTGCTGCTCACCTTCCTTGGTATTGTACAGACTGCTCTCTTCTTCAAAGACTGGCTCATCTCTTGTACTTCTGATGTAGAAAACACATCAGACACAGCCAGAACTTCCCAGATCCTGAGGTGGATTTCCCCTGAAAATGGTTTCGCTTGCTGCCTTTATCTTCAATAAATCTTGGCAGCCAGACAGCACAATCCGTTGCCACTCACATCTTGCTTTTTATGAAAGTTGCTATTAACCTAATGGGAGACATTTGATCCTTTTAAAACTGCAAGCTATCTTTGGTGAGGTTCTGCTTGTCAAATACAGCACTGTGGCTGCAAACAATTATTTTGCCCTTGTTGTCACCGTCATCATCCATTGTTCTTTTTTGCCCAGTGTACTCAATCTCCCATATCTAAATCCAGTCTTAAATGTAAATAAATAGAGGAACAGTCTGTTTATTTGGTTGTGTATGATAATGTTTAATAAAAAACAAAAGTCATGTGGTAGACAAAAATTGGGAATGATACAGGAGTACATTTAATCTGACTGATTTATCGAATGAAGAAAAGCTGCAATACTCTCCCAATCACAACATTCTGTAGAAACAAACCTTTGCTCAAAAATTTTCTGTATGCTAGAGGAGAAACCAAGCTGATTTAAAAAAAATAATATTCTAAATATTCTTCATTTTGTTATGCTTTAATACATGTTGATATTATTTATGAAGAAATGTTGCCCATAGGTAGGGCTGGTTTTGTTGGGTTCTCTCTGATAACTCTGGTTAGTTGGCAGAAGACATTTAAAAAGCCAAGTTCATATCCAGTAGGAATGAAAGATAGTAAAAATTTGTTTTTAAAACTTTTTTTTAAATAATTAATTTAATATTTTGCCTAACAATAGCATCTTTCTTAAAAATTCTTAGTTTCATTCTTTTGGGGCTGAAAGAGCTAAAGTCTGAAAAATACTTCAGGTATTATATATGAATAGCTTAAATCTTTCTGCAGAAACTTTGCAAGCAGTTCAAGTAGCAACACTGAGACAATAAAGCTTGCCTGGAATTTTGGATCATTAATCAGTGTTCTTTATACAGAAATGTTGCTTGAATTGGCACAGACCCACACATTGATGGGAAAGAACTGCAGAATGAAGAAGTCCTTTTATTTAAAAGCAAAAAATAACACTCCAGAAGCATGACTAGCAATATTATACTAAAAATAGTTGCTTTCTTTGACTTTTTAGGTGATTAATTGGTTATGTAAGAGAAATATTTATAGCATAGGAGCAGCCCAACCTGCTGCATGCCCAGAAAGCGTAGCATGACATGGAAAATTTGAGGAGAATAACTGAAATAAAAAAGACTTTTCCTTCCTTTGTTGTCATTCTAATGGTATGATATGATATGATATATGATACCATATGATTTAGCACTGAGGCCAAGAGACACAACCAAAACCAGGATCCTTTTAGCCCCCTTCAGTTGGTTCTTTGGATGGCACATTTTTCTTCAAATGACTGAATGACTGAATGAATGTCCTAAAAGCAGAGAGGTTGGTAGATATAAGTTTGATTGGTGGATTGTAGTAAATTGAACATAGCAATGATAATGTCTCATAGCAATGACAATTTGTCAGATGGCAGTGTCATCCTTCACAATTTCAACTGACTTTACCTTGCTACATTTCATATTTTTCTTGTAGAACAACTGAAGGCACCATATGCCAAATATGTTTCATGTCATGGCATCTCCACCAACTCACAATGATATAATATATCTGCCTTATAAAATTGACTCCTTTTTAGTAGTGGCTTTATGTAAGAATGCAAACATTTTCTCAAAATGAGTGAAGTCACTGACATCAGGTTATTGCCAACACACTAGCAGAAGAGGACTAGAGCCTAGGAAATATGTGAAATGTATTCTTTTTCCTCATTCTAAAATTTTCAGTGCTTCTCATTTCCTTGATTAAGAATAGGCTCAGGAAAATGAACTTCTGTCCTCTGCATTTTGTCTGTTTCTGTTCCAACTCTTCCATTCTATGCTGACAAGAACAAAACTTTCCCAAGTAAATAGAATATATGAGATTGAATGTGAAAGATGAGAGCTGGACCGAATCATAGAATCATAGAATCACAGAATCGTTTGAGTTGGAAGGGACCTTGAAGATCATCGAGTTCCAACCCCCCTGCCATGGGCAGGGACACCTCCCACTAGAGCAGGTTGTTCAAAGCCCCATCCAGCCTGGCCTTGAACTCTAGAGGTCCCTTCCAATCTGACAAATCCATGATTCCATGATTCAATGAATGGAAGGCCTATGCTGCACCTTAAAAGTAGAAGTTAAAATAAAGAAGCATGAAGTTGTTTTTCAGGTGCATCTACCTTAGTGCCCTATTTTGGATCAGGGGTTGCATCTGAAGTCAGTCTCTTGGTCATCACTTACCAGACTTTGGTCATCACTTATCAGACTTTGGTTATCACTTATCAGACTTTGGTTCACCTTGCAGAACAGTGTTAAGAGTGTGCAAACTAGATTCCTTTCAGATTAAAGTGAACCAAAAACTCATTACAGAAACACACCTAATACACTAACGGGACTCAGAGGAACAGACTAAGTGTTAGTCTTATGTCAGACACCCTGAAATGCAAGTAAAGGGGTCCTCAGCATGAACTGTTTCAGTCTACATCTCCACTTCGACCCCACTTGCTGATGAAATACTCATTTTTACTTAGGCTCTCTTTCACTTGCTGATGAAATACTCATTTTTACTTAGGCTCTCTTTCACTTGCTGTGACCTTGGTTCAACCAGTCTGCGTCTCTCGCCCGGTTCTGCCTGCACTGAGGCTAGTTCTTTCCTTCCCTGTGAAAAATCAGCAAAGCCTGAGGAAGTGAGTGAAGTGATGTAGCTTCACACCAGCTGAAGATCTCAACTCTTCTGCTTTCATCTGCCAGCTCTGGCGCTCTCATGCTCAAAAGATTTTTAGAAAGAAAAGCTGACGGAAGAAGGATGACTTGTTGGGACATATGCAGCAGCATTTTTATGACAGCTCCAGTCAGTTTTACTTCAAATTTACTCCAAGCAGCCCTGCACCTTTGGTTTGATTTTTAAATGGCAATGTTTACTCCTTATTAATACCAATACTACCTTATAGTAGACAATTTTGGACCAAATCTATCCAGTGCTCACACTTTTAAATAGTCACAAAAGAATTTTAACTGTTGCCTATAAATTTAATTGCTTCATAGCAATTATTATGTCTGCATTACAGAATAGTATATGTTTTTTATTACCCTTAGGTCCCTTTTTAATAGGAGTGCTGTGCTTTGTACAAGTCAATTATTTTTGATAGTTACAGTAATTAATGTTTAATTATATTTTATTAGCCTCATTTTGTTCAACTACTTTGGAACCAATCCAGGCATTTCTAAATGCTATACTTTGTGTGTGCATGTGTGCACACATCTGCATACTCTTCATATGTCCATATATGCAACCAGTGAGTGCATTATTCTTGCAGAGGGGGAAATAGGAGACTTATCTCAGAAGACTATAGAAACATATGTGCTGTACTTTTTCATGTCCATGGCTATCAATGATATCCCTCATGTTCATCTCACAACTGTAAGCAGATCTCCAAATTTTCTCCTACACAGACACATATCTGATGTCTCCTGGTAGATACTTCTGATGACTTTAGAACTGTATTTTCAATGGCTTTCTGTAGGCACACATATGAGTGACTTCTTCTCTCTTATTCCTTTATTTTCACTTTCTCCTCTTTGTTGGCTTTCTGCCTCCTTCCCCTGTTATTTCTCTTTTCCCTGGGAATGAATTTTGCCACCCTTTATTTCTGATCCCTCTTCGTTCATTTTTTTCCCCTTTTCTCTAATCTTTTGTTGGTCTCTTCTTTTCCTTGTCTCCCTTTCTTCCCCACTTCAAAGGGAGTAGGAAACCTCTGTCTTCCTCTGAAGTCTCTCTCCTAACTCTCACACTCCACCAGGTGTATACCCTGTCTCAGAAGCTATACAGCTCTAGAATTTTATATTTTGTTTCACTTTTTCTGTCTTGAGGTGTGGCTTCTGTGTTTTTCTCTTCCTTTCTTCATAGAATTTTGTCTCTCTGTCATATCTCCCTTCCTTTCTGAATATGAAAATTGTATTTAATTTGTTCTTTCAAAAACGCATACTTTTTAATTTCTGAATTTTCATTAAATCTTCATGCCATTTATATGTTTGTCAATTTTCCTGTGAAATGAGGATAGCACAACAGAGCTGATAATAACTATGTTATCATTTATTGGAATTTTTTTGTTCTTAAAAGAAGATAGCCACCATTTGAATTGTGGTGACCAAACACAATTTCCCAGCAAGTTCAGGAGACTTGTGGCCTTTTGAATGATTCTCAAATCCCAAAGAAGGCTCCACAGATAGGGGAAATCTGTTGCCTACAGGCACATCACTATCTGCTTTCTCTTGTTTTGTTTTTCCTAGTTTCCATGGCTGATCATTTTCCAAGAGTGCAGCAGCTGTGACTAGTTTTGTTCCAAGTAAACATTTATGTTATGGAAGTATCATAACCTGGGTATCGTACATTCGTGGAAAAGAAGGCTCCTTCATCTGGAGGACTTACTGCTTACACGACAGCAATCTGAGTTTGGCTGTGAGCTGCTTTCAGAGCTAACCTTTCTAGCATATTTGCCCATACCACAGTGTGGCAAAAGGCAGCTGGACATGGTTTCTTGAGGCTGTCATTCCACTGCCAGGTGTTTTCTGTTCCCTTCAGTGATGACTGATTTCACCACAGTGAATTTTGCACATAAATCTAGAATCAGAGTCACCAGTGAAGAAGGGGAAGGAGCCTGTATCGTCTCACTCATTAATTCCTCTTCATTGATATAAGCATGGTAAAACAGTGTCAACATGACAGATTTTGCAGGTGGATATTTTGCATGTTGAAGGACAGCCAGTGTTTCCTAGCCATCTCTGCCTGAGGCCCATTCCTGCTTCCTTCGACTTTGCTGTGAACGTCTGCAATGCACTGTGTAAACTTGGACAGAGACCCACATTCTGGCAGGAAGGAGGCTGATGAGGAGTTAGCTACTCAGTATAATCCTCTCACACTGGTTTAATAATGCTCGTTGAGCATCAGTTATGAAGAACACACTGGGAACAACAGAAATGGTTATATACTGACCACGTTTTAAAGAACATTTTAGGGCTGCTGAATGGGAAGCTGCTCTACACAGTATATTAGATAGAGCAATGGAGACTGAAGAAAATCTCTTCTGAGAGATTAGGAAAAGAAAAATCAAAAATTATTTTCAGCAGTATAAAAAGCATTGACAAATCCCACAGAAAGGTAGGGCTCTGAAAAACAGATCACATCTCAGAAAGACATCCAGGAGAAGTTACAGATGGACTGTAGGACTCATTGAAGTGCTCCAAGAGGCAGACGGAGAGTGGTCCTGCTGTCCCACAGATACTATGGAAGGATGATGGTACAGGTTTACTTTGAGACTTCTTGAAGATTTCTGTCATTGATGGAGAGATCTTTGCCTCCCTCCAGGCAGAATGCTTTTGCTAATACATGTTATCAAATGGAACCAAATGTTTGTCCAATATATAAAAGTTTAGATTTGCCCCCAGTAAAGCAGAGTGGGACCTTGGGTGAGTAACTAATTATTCATCTACTGCAAAGGCTTACAGTTTTTTACCACAAGTCCATTGTGCCTTAAGGAACCCTTCCAAAACCTCTTAATCGAACTCAATATGTTCCCATTAAAAGCTTGAACAAATCAGCATTTTCTATTGCTTATCATCAAAAGTTTACCAACCAGCTCTAATTGCCAAATATAATTGCCAAATACCAATAAACGTTTGTAGGGGGACTTAAAGCGAGGATTACTCATCCACCTTTAACCCTTCGCCTGAAAAAAGACTGCAGAAGGCACAAACGGCTTTGGCAAAGGCACTGCTGGTCCATTGCTCCAAAAGCAGCCCTAATGGCAGCCTGCTCAGAGATGTTCAGCACCACATAAGGATGTGCAATGAAGTACTCGAGGGTGCTCTTCAGGCACATAATAGTATTCAGGAATTATTCAAACGACTGAAATGGCCCCTTCCCTGACTTCACTGCAGTAATGCTCACAGGCATGACATTAAACAAACTCTTACCATGCATCTAATTAAATAGGGGCTGAGCACTGTATCCTTCTGTTTTAACACAGAGTGTGGATCCTTCCATGGCTAACTTGCATCAAGCCAGCAATGACTTTGTTTTAGTGAGATTACAAGACCTGATAATAGCTCTCCAGTTATTATCTCTATGCCAAGACATTTGTTACTGTAAAAAGTATTACAAGTAGGAGACTGGAGAGCAAACTCCAAAATCTTCTAACTGGTAGATGGGAAGCAGCTTTACAGTTTGAGCAAATTTACTACTTCCCCCCAAAGTCTCTGTCTTCCAGAACTGAGAAAGAAATCACTGGAGAATGTCCAGATGTGATTGTGTGCAACCACTTTTGCTCCTGTCAGATCCAGTCCCATGCATCTGTTTGCAGGCTTGAACCCAAGCAGCATCAATCAGATGAGCTGATACGGTACACGTTCTAAAAAATACATAGGAATTTTGTAACCTGTGTTTTCCAGCAGAAGACTTTAAAAAAAGGCTGAAAAGATTGATTTTTCCAGTGTGGTTGTACTAATCTAGAAGGCAAAGGCAAATTCAAAGAGATCACTAATTAGAAGGGGTAGCACTTAAAAATAGTGAAAATATCAAGCACTGCACAAACCATTTCTTAATCTTAGTAATAAATGTAGACTCTAAAATATTAACAGAGATAATGACTAACAGATTAGAATTTATTATGCAAGATTTGATTCACCATAACCAAGAGGGATTCATTAGAAATAGATTGCAATGTACAGTAATAATAACAGACAATTATTGAACATAATAAATCTATGTAAAGAAAGGGATGAGTTAATGTCTTGTCTTCCATTAGAGGAAGAAAAATTTCATCTGATCATGTAAACTTGAGTCACTCTGCTCTTAGTGTCCTCAGATTTTTCAGCGAGAACAAACAGGTCTATGCAACAGAAGAGAGCCATGAATAAGCAGAAATGGACTCTTGTCTCAAGGAGATGTTGTAGAAAGAGGCATAAGTTCCAAATTCCCCTCTCCTCTTTTCTTTTCAATTAGTTTTTCCATGTTAAAGTCTAGCCTTACTAATATAACAACCATAAATAAATGTTTTGGGCAAGGGTAAAATAAATGACACTGGTAAATAGTACATTAATATTTCTATCACAACCAACATATGCTATTTATTAGTATTCTATTTAATATTTTTCTTTCTTATTCAGTTCAGTTAGATGGTAAAAAAGGAGGTTGTGTGGGGGTTTCAACACAGCTTTAATTAATATTCATAGCACATTGTGGCATTATATTCCTAATATTAAAATGTTGATGTTATTCTAAGTGTTGTATTAAAAAATTTATTCCAGTGGGAGCTCTTTTATACTGCTTCAGTATGTCAGAAATAACAATTTTTGTTATCTGTGGCAAGCTTGCTTTGATTCCACCTCCAGGAAACATCTGCTTTTTAAATTGTTCAAATAGTAAACAGTTCTTTCTAGGTTCTGTCATCTTCATTCTGATTTTCCTCCTGCCTTTCTGTCCTGTTACCATTCAAAACAAGAGCTAATCTCTGAATGATCCAGTCATCATGTTAGGCCATTTATCAGATCTCTAATAGACATCCTTTTCTGGATGCTTGCCAGTTGACTGTGTTGGGACCCACCATGCTGGACTTAATCATGAAGCTTCATGGATCTTAGAATTGGTCATACTTTACATCCAATTTACGGGTTACAGATAGGTGGACACTGTCTTTGTTTTCTGCTGGAGAGGGCAGTCCCTGTTCCACTGACTGCCAACAAATAGTACTGTTCTTTATGTTATTGCTGACAATAACCGTAGCAATAAACATCTTGCTATGAGTTGCTTATTTAGGCAAATGTCTTTCATTTTGCTTTTTCACTAAATATGTATGCTTTCAAAAATGTTAGGGTTTTTTGTGTTTAATTGTTGTTTTTTTTTTTCTTTTAGAAGTTTAATGCTTTCATTTTAATGAGGCAGTCCAGGGCAGCTGGCAGATGCTCACTCAGACATGGGCCTGTTGGAACAGGTCCCCAGAGTAGGGCCACAAAGAGGGCTGGAGCACTTCTCCTATGAGGACAATCTGAGAGTGTTGGGGTTGTTCAGCCTGCGGAAGAGAAGGCTCTGGAGAGAGCCTGTACCTGAAGGTAGCCTACAGGAGAGATAGGGAGGGACTCTTTATCAGGGAGAGCAATGAAAGGACAAGGGGTAATGGTTTTAAACTGAAAGACAGTAGGTTTAGATTAGATATTAGGAAGAAATTCTTTACTGTGAGCATCATAAGGCAGTGAAACAGGTTTCCCAGGGAAGTTGTAGATGCCCCATCCCTGAAGATCTGAATCTAAATTTCTGATCTCTGTAGCAAAATACAAGTAAAAGCTGAGGAACGTTAATAAACCCCTCTCAGATCTGAACCAAGCTCTATTAGAAATTTGTTGCGTATAATGTACACCTCTTGGCTCTCATTAAAGCCTTGTAGAAATGATACACCATACTTGAAAACCATAGATTGGAAAATAAACACATTCAAGCTGCATTGCTGGCCAGTGCTCTGTATCCCAGTGGTAAATTTAGCCTATTAATGGCTAATGCTTTAAAGAAACACAAAAGCCCTAAGGCTAGACTTGTATTGCATTTTAGCTGCATAGTAGCTGCAAATATTAATCAAAGCTTTTGAACTTGTGAAGTAGTGCATTGTCCTTGATCATCTGTAACTGAGTCTAGACCAACTTTTGACACATTTTGGGTAATTGCTCCTGCTTGAAAATGTCTGGTATTTTTTCTAAAACAGCTTTATTCTTCACTTTACTGTCCAAATAAAGAGAGACATGCTTAACAGGACAAGCAGCAGTGTTAGGCACTGAATGGTGGGGCCCTGATTTTGCAAACATATATGTCCACGCTCATCTGCTCCATTGAGGTGACTTCAGGAAGTCCCACCAAAGTCCCCTTATCCCTCCCCTGCCCCCGGCTCTCACATCTCTTTCCCCACCTTTGCAGTGAGTGAAGAGCCTCAGCACTGGACCTGACTTTCTGACTTTCTTCCCTCTCTCCTTCCATTGCCTTCCTCTCAACTGTCCTACGCAACTTTCATCCAAGGCTCCTTGTGGCAGGGGGCAAGATCTCTCACTGCCCACTGATGTAGAGGAGATTATTTGCAGCTACAGAGAACACAAGAATGTCCTTCTCCTGCTTGTTTCACCTCTACAATGGAGCACAGAGATCTGGGAGCTTTGCCAGGGTATTGACTCTCCCTAGCAGCCCCAGGCAGGAAGAGAAGACAAAATCCTCTCCTGGCCACAAATTTTTTGCTGAGACCAGTGGACACAGCAACACTGGAGGAGCTTTTCCTTCCACCCTGATGGTCTATATGAAGCCCAGTGGATACCATGCTGCCTCTTGACTATAGAGCATCCGTCAGTGCTCCTGGATCAGATCTGGGCTTGAGGGATCAAATGTTTCAGTCTTCCAGCTAGCTGATACATATATTAACAGCATTCAGAGGACCAGCATGCAGAACCTGGTATAGGAGGGGTTCCAGCATTGTATCCATGTTTCTGTACTATTTTGTGTGGCGTAACTGCACTGAAATCCTAACAAGCAGGAGTGTTTAAGGATGAGGCAGTGTCTCACTTCCAGAGCTTCCTCATGGGGACTTCACTTGCCACCTTGTGTGTCACAAGGGGCTGCAAGGCTCTTGTGAATGAAAACTACAGTAACATGGAGAACTTGAGTTGCATCACTGTGAAAAGAAAAAGCTGTAGTGACGTGAAGAGAGTCACCTTGGAGTGGCTGATAGCTGATTGAAGGCCACAGTATGCTCTTTGGGAAAGTAATTGCTCAAGCACTTGCTTTTCACAGTCTCTTCTTTGAGGATACTTTTTTGTATTCGGCTCACTTTTCAAACTGCAGGAAAGATATCAATCAATCTGACCTTTATCAATTCTGAAAGACAAGCAAGCAGCCAAAGAGTTGCTGTCCCACCCCAATCTATTTGGGCAGACAGTGGGCGTAGGATTTTTAGGCAGGCATCTTGTTCTGAGCGTGGGAGCTGTTGGGCTTGGTTTCGATCTTTCAATGCCTGTTTTTGTTTTGTCATCATTTGCAAACTTAAGTCTGGTTTATGGGACTAAATTGTTGGTGATGTTGCATTGTGCATTCATACCACTGTAATGCATTTCTTTTCAAATTTGGTATGGCTTGCCTTCATCTGCATACAGCCATTTATCTCAGGATTTACAAATCACCAGTGTAATTTGTACACAGCTAAGGCTACTTAAGGCTACTTACTCAAAACAAGAACTGGGAAACAAAAGTCACAAATTGCTGTCAGAAGGCATAGACCAGTATTTTCAATATTCTTTGTACAAAATCAATTTCCTTTACTTATCCAGTGTTACATGGGAGAGTGATCAGAAGGGAACTATGAGGAAATGTGGTGGAAATTCAAATTGGAAAGGTTGCCTTTCACTAGTTAAGGAAAGGCAGACCTCTGTCATCTCACCACCTTGTTTCAGGTTCTTTTCCAAGATTTAATTGTTTATGTCGTTTTATTCAGATGGGTACAGTGGCAGTGTATTGAAGATTCCAAAGGCCATGACCTCTGTATTCTCAAGATGAAAAATTGGACAGTAAAAATGATCCCCAAATTGAAATTTATTTAAATCTATTCATTAGTAAAGAGGAGCAAATAGTAAATATTCATAATGATAAAGAAAATATAAGTAAAATCCCCAAAGGACTGAGTTTATATCCTGTATGAGTAACTTGCAAATTTGTCTTTCAAGTGGGGTGAGGTGGGGTCAATAGGCCTATTTTTTAAAGTTACAAATTAATAAGAAGCAGCAAGGTAAACCAGCAAATAAATACAACAGCACGTGGAGCTGCTCTTTTCCAGATTTGTATGAACAGGTTAGGGAACAGAGTGAAACAAATGGTTTCAAACCATTTGAACAAATGATTTTTCAGAGCTGTAAAATTAAATTTCAGTGATTCCTTCTCTCATTCAAGCACTAGCATCAGGCTTGAGAATAAATGTAATTATCAGAATTAGTAAAATTAGTTGGGGGACACACCACCTTACTGAAAGTTTTCACTGAGCAGAAATATCCTCAGCTGGTATAAATCGGTATGGCTCCATTGACGTCAAAGGCTCTGCAGCAATCTGCACCGGCTGGGGAAGCGGTCTTCTGTGGCTAAGAGTGTTTTTCCCCAGACCAGACCTGCTGCTTTACGAATTTTAGAAAGAAGAGAAAAATGCCTCATGGTCTTGTGACAATTGCTTGTTACTGTTGGAGAAAATATTATACTCTGTGCGCCTCAGCACAGGCTGCCGGAACAGAAAAGACACCTTCATTTGTGAGAATTATGTCTGAGCACTTTAGACATTATTCAGTTTTACTGGGCTGTATTTACTTTAACTGGTTTTATTTATTTTCCTTCCGTACAAGAATTTACTGCTCACACATAATACTTTCTCTCTTCTCTATGATTGGATTTGCTTTATCAACTGATCTCACTCAAATTTGTTCTGGTTATAACTGAGATGTTACTTTTTACATATAAACACTGAAATGTAGGAATTGCCATTCTGGGCAAGACCAGCTGTCTGTCTGCTCCAGCATCCTGCCTCTGGCCTCAAGGCAAGGCACTGAGGCACAAAATAACCTGCCTGGGGGAAGCACTGCCTCCCCAGTCTTGAGATTTCTAGTTGCTTTATACAGTGAAATGTGAGGCTTTACAATTCTCATTAAGAAATCTGTGTGCCAACTAAGGTAACAGAACCCGTCCTCGTTACCTGTATAAAGGTCCGGTCCCTCTTTAATCCTGCTAAGCTCCAGACTTTTCTCATTATTTTGTGACAGTGAATGCCACAGTTTAATTATGTTTCACCTAAAAGTTAAATCCATCTTCAGTGTCATCAACTGTTCCCTTACGATGGTATTGCAAGAAAAGGCAAATGGCAGCATCCAATTGACTTTTGCTGCAATAATCTGTGACCCATTCTTCCCTCAGCTAAGCCATTCAAATCTTTTCCATCTGTCCTACTCTGGAAGTCCAGCCATGCCTTTTATCATTTGTATCAGCTATTTCAACTATTTCTACTCTACTCTCACTTGGTGTCTGTCCTAACTGTAGGGCAGTTGTGTTCCTCAGGACACTTCACAGTCCTTATCTCCCAGTTATCAGGGGGATTTCTGGAGAATATTTTGGCTTCCTTTCTGCCTACCTATCTACTTTTCCACTAGAAATCTAAGTGCTGGTTGGAGTTTAAAAAATCTGAGGAAAGGTTGTTTCAGAATTGGGCATTAACAGGTCTTCTCCAGTCAAGACACAAACGTTGGAACCTCAAAGCTAACAAGTTCTCACACAATCCAGAATTAAACAGCAAGAAATACACACTGTATTTCAGGGAAGGTCATGTCACCAACATATGTCAAAGGTGTTCTGCTGACATGTCACAGGACACGTTTTGCTTGCCTGTCAGTATGGCATTACAAAGCCAAAGTTCTTAATTACACTTTTCCTAGAGATACTGACATTTAGATTTTTTAGGGACCCTGTTGCTGTTTGTTTTTTTTTTTTTTTTAAATTAGCATTTTTTTCTGAATTAAGAGCAAGGCTGTAAGAAAATACACTTAGAATCTCAACAAAATTGTTGTTGGTTTATTCTTCATATGAGCACGTGTCAGTGAGAGGAGCAGAACTAGCACAAAGTCTTTATATCATTAGTTTCAAGTGAACCAGCCTGATGTCCTCTGTTTGTGAGATGTGTCCGTGTACTTGAAATTTAGCAAAACTGCATGTGGATTTGTGCTCACATCTTGTCATCTTCACAGCATGGTGACTTTCTCTTAGGTATATTTAGCAAGCGTACAGAGATTGGAGTGAATAAGCTAATGATATGACACATTGCATATGACACATATAACCTAGATGTAAAACAAAAAAATTACCATTACAATGAGATCAGTGTTAAAGCAGAACAGAAAATGAAAAGTTTAAAAACTTTAAGATTACCTAGGCAACATAAAATCTATAAAATGACTTGCAGCACTTGGGGAAAAACAAAAACCAACCCCAAAATCACCACGCAAAATAAAAGATAACTGCATTGCAGAATTATAGCCCTTAAGCCCTTACAATATTTGTGAATATTGTTTTTACTTGTAAGCGTGTAAAAGAGAATAAATGTAAATATTTCCGTCCTTTTGATAAAAAAGAAAAATAATGTCTTAGTATTGCCTTAAATTTATAAACAACTTTTCATCATGAAGGATCCCGGACTGACAGGGGAACTGAAATGCAATATCATACTTCAGAATGCCATACTTCATATTTCCGATAGCGTTGTTCATTTATTTGAAACAAAAGCTTTTTAAAGCTTTTCTATGTTCAATGAAAGTTTAACATTTTTGAAGCTCAACAGATAAAAACACTTCCTAAAAATCAGGAAGCAGTTCTAATCTTTGTAACTAAACTGAAGCCCAGAGAAAATCTGTCTGCTCAAACTCATGGCATCTCTTGATGTGTCTTGGTGGAAAAGCCTCCCTGTTTTGCAGAGTGGTTGTGGAGTGGAGAGTGGAGTGGTTGCGCAGCAGAGATTTTGCTATATTCCCACCAAAGCTGTTTAAAATTACAATTCACTTGGGCACCTTGTCTAAGAATGTCCCCTCTAAAATACAGCCCTCTTCCCCTAAAGCTAACACTGGCCACAATATCAGAAAGGAGAGTATTCTTGAGTCCCAGTTAGGGTGAACACCTCAATTTAATTCAGCCTGTGGCCAGGAAGAAGGAAGACTTCCTCCCCCGATGCAGAAGGGCTTTGGTGAGGCAGGGAGATGCTGGCCCCTTGTCCAGGGAGGCGCAGAGATAAGAAAGTGCCCCACAGCCTCCCCAGCAGATGCCTGTGCACACCCCCACCCGCAGCAAATCCTCCTCTGGTGAAGGCATTTATGAGGGTTATGGCTAATGTCAGTTGATGGGTACGAAGGACTCTTCCTTTAGTAGTGGTGGTGGCTGAATCATTAGGTCTCCGTTTAGGGACATAGGTCTCCTCACACAAGAAATGGTCCCAAGATGGTTTTGGAACAAGTGTAATTTTTCAGAAGTTCATTGTTTCACTCTGTCACGGGCCTAGAAATCTATTGATAGTTAGCTGTGTTCAGCAAAAAACAACATTTTTGAGACTGCATCTCTTCTTTTCTCTGCTTTCTCTTTATTTTCCAATACTGTCAGCTCACTCCTTTAAATTGCCAACCTGTGCTCTATGAGTGTCTCAAGTTTTGTTTTAACCAGTATTAATACAGACAGGCTGTCAGCAGCCTCATTGTGTAAATACTCCATTAGTTCCCTCAGGGAGCCATCTTGCTTTGAGCTACTTAGCGCTTGGTCTACTGGATGGCAGCTGTAAGGAGGCCAGTATCCCTGAGGAGCAAGGTTAAACAAAACCCCACAGCTCGTCTTCTCTTCATTTTATCCCTCCTGCCTTAATGAATGCAGAGTGCTTTTGTTGATGGCTGGGAAATGTAGCCCTTACATAAGTAAGCCGCAGTTTCTATCACTGACAGCCATAAGGCTGAGTTTGCCTGGGAGAGGGCTGCAGAAATAGTTGTTATGGATAATGGATCTTAGTTTGCGTGTCAGAAGTGTACAGCATCAAGCAGGCTTTGACCATATCATGCCTTCTCAGCATCTCCCACAGTCTAATGGTGAAGCTAAAGCTGCTGTCAAGATTGCCAAGAAAATATATTGAAAAGGCAAATGAAAGAGATAAACACCCACAGACCGTGCTGCTGGACTGGAACAGCACACCAACAGTAGGGACTAGCAGCCTAGTGCTACATTTCATGTCACACTGTTGTGCAAGCTCTCCGTTGCCTGCAGCAAATAAACTCTCAAAGCCATGATAGTGGAGAAAGTGACAAGATGAATTAAAGAGCTGCAACAGCAAGCCAGTAGTGGAAGCACAGAAATGCTCATTGGGCTCCAGAAGGGACATCCAGGAAGGCTACAGCCAGCATCTGGCCAGGACCTCTCCAAAGAGTGTAGCATCATAGTCATAAAGAAGCATCCATGCAGTATTACACAGGAAGCCCTAGTAAGCCATCATCTTCTTGGGATGGTCCAGTTTAACCTTTCCTATGGGTGCTGTTAGAAAGAAATTAAGTACTGACGTTGAGATCACCATCATGCTTATGTCCTTGGAACTACATCTATGACCACTAGTAGGACAGAAATCTGCAGGAGAAGTGCAGATGCTTCAAAAGGAGCAGAGTTGATTAAAGCTATTTGATTTCTACTACAAGATAGCAAATGTTGTCAGAGGGTTCTATATCCAGGTTTAATTAAAAATAGATAAATTATATGTCACTCCAAAAACTCATATATGTAGATGAATAAATATATGCATATATATATATATGTATGTAAATATATTTCTTTGTATGTCTTTGAAAAGGTATATAGAATCTTAGAATGGTTTGGGCTGGAAGAGACCTTTAGGAATCATCTAGTTCAAACTCTCCTGCCAAGGTCAGGGGTACCTTCCACTAGATCAGGTTGCTCAAAGGTCCAGCCTGACCTTGAATCTTTCCAGGGATAGGGCATTCAAACCTCTTTGGGCAACCTGTTCCAGTGTCTCACCACTCTCACAGTAAAGAATTTCTTCCTAATATTTAATCTAAACCTACCTTCTTTCAGTTTAAAACCATCCCCCCTTGTCCTGTTACTACAGGCCCTCAAAAAAAGTCTTTCTCTGTCTTTCTTAAAGCCCCCTTTATGTATTGAAAGGCCACAATAAGGTTTCCCTGGAGCCTTCTCTTCTCCAGGATGAATAACCCCAACTGTCTCAGCCCATCTTCATAGGAGAGGTGTTCCAGCCCTCTGACCACTTCCATGGCCCTCTTCCATGGTTCCAACAGGTCCATGTTTTTCCTGTACTTGGAGGAGCTGGATGCAGTACTCCATATGGGGTCTCATAAGAGCAGAGGGAGAGAATCTCCTCCCTCAACCTGCTGGCCATGCTTCTTTCGATGTAGCCCAGGATATGGTTGGCTTTCTGGGCTGCAAGCGCACATTGCCAGCTTGTATCTAATTTTTCATTTTCCAGTATCCCCAAGTCTCTCTCTGCAGGTCTGCGCTCAATCCATTCTTAATCCATATGTGTTTGTACATACATAAGAGACCTCAGGAAAAGCAAGAAAGGTGTTTCAATGTCTTCTGATCTTTTCCCACACTCCATTTATTAACTGCTTGTTGGAAATGAAATCAGAAACTAGAAGTCTTCTCACCTGGATGAATGCCATGACCACCAAGCCACACAATTTTTTCTTTTCATTAAATAATGGCTTTGTCTTACTGGTTGTCTTGTCATAAGAAGTTTGCTGAGTGAGCACCTACCTTTGAACTTGGACATCCCATGATAACAAGAAATTTCAGTCACCTAAGAAAAGGCATTTAATATTTATGAGGATTAATTTCAGTCTATCTTTTGAAGTTCTGTTCAGTCCCAAACACAAATGTTCCCCTTCTACCGTTCCCATAGCATCAATTCACAGAGCTGAATTTGGGATTGGACAACAGTCATGTAGATGATTGTCCTGAAGTTCCTAAAACAAAGAAAAAAAAAGCAGAAGCAAACAAATTCCTGCATCCAAGCCACTTTCTCTGGGGGAGGTCAAGCAGCACTGACAGTGGTGGGATCTATCCAGAGCTGGACACATAATTATCAAATCCAGGGAGGTTTATAGTGGGATGGTATCAACCTCCAGGAGGAGGAGGGCAAGCTTTGCCTGGAGACAAGAGAATCCTGTGCATGTGGGTGCCTGTAAGCGTGATCTCAGGCATTTTTGAATATGCATAACAACTTAAAATTATTTTTTGATTGTCAGAGGAGTCAGTGTTAACTCCTGCTGGTGATGAGCAGAACCCTCTGGAGTGTTTCAGTCCCTTCCCTCCTCCCACCTGTATACATGTTGTAATGCTCCCAGGCTACTTCTAGCCAATTGTAGTAAATTAAAGGAAATCAATTCAGGAAATAACCATTATCTGATCTGTTTTGCTTAAAACTCAGAAGGTTCAATTGCATTATCATCACAGTCAGCAGCGGCAGGAAAATTTAAACAAAATTTCAAATTTTCAATGGGAGTAAGTTGTATGTGCTTTGCTTCAGTTCTCTAGCCAAATAAAAATACATTTAAAATTGTTTAAGAATTAGATGAAATTGAAAAGCTTTTTTTTTTTTTCATCAGAATGAAAAATTAGGGGAATTGTTTGTCATGGAACAAAGAACCCTGCTCCAACTCAAAAGTAAAATGCAGCTGTAGAACATGCTTGTGCTGAAAGCAGAGACAATGTCAGATTAGACTTATAAAATGGGATGAGGAACAAGTATTTTTACCTAAAAGCCTTCAAAAGACTGTTCTGACTGCAAGCCTATAGGATACTCCAGAGACGACTGAGAAGGATTTCCCACCTTTTTTTTTTGATGCTGTTCTACTGTCTCATTGCAGACTGGTCCCTGGCACAGAGAATAGAGCCCAGGCATCCCATGTCCTGAATGAATTCCTATCAAGCAAGGGAGTTATTTACTTAGTCCCTCCCTTGTTGAATATTAGTTATTCAGTGAAAAAAGTGGAACAGCTTTAACAGGAGAAATTGCTCATGTCCCATCTCCACATTGCTGAGTGGGAGTTCAGCCTTGCTGTTACTTGGATCAAGATGGATCTAAATGTAGCTCTCCTGTCTTCCCAATGAACATCTACTCAGCACGTGACGTGCACAGCAGGGCCTAGCTTACCCAGCTGGTTCTGTGGGAGATAGTCAATTTTTGTACCCTACTTAAACATGCAGTAAATCAGGGAGAAAAAGTGTGATGACTCTGGATCAAATCCCTGCTTGCAATCAGTCAAGTTAGTGAGTGGATGCGAACCTGGTTGTCATAGGTACTGTGTGCAAGAAGTGGGGCTAATGGTAAATAGAGTGCTATCAACGGTCTTGTAGATGTAGACCTGATGATTATTTTTTTCACCAGAAACAATTTAATGAGTTTGTAAGTAATTCTGTGAGGGGCACATTGAATTTTGCAGTGCAGTCAAATATTTCTACCCTAAAATTTTCAATCTCCTGTCTCTCAATGTGACCCAGACTGTCTAGGACTTCACATATCAATTGCTGAATTTCCATGCAGAAATAGCATGAATAGCCACAAGACCTTGTGCATTGTGATACAAGCACAATGTTCCTGTCAATAAGCTGCAGAAGGCAAGCCCAGGTTTTTATTCTTAGGGAGGTAAAGCATAGTTCTTAAGGTGATGACATGTATTACACCTCCATTTCTATTCCTCTTCACTAAACTCCAGGTCCAACCCAAGCAATATCTGTCCAGCAGTGTGACCTGAACCTCTGGTGTCATAGACAGGACATAAAACTGATCAGGGATTCCAGCCAATAGTGCAAGGATTTTGCAGGGTAATGGGGAAATCATTAACTAAGTCTAGTACTGTATTTGTTCCAGTACTAGCAGTAGCGTTTTGCTACATTTAATATGGAATTGAAGTGATGACACTGTATTTTAGGATAGCCACATATGTTGCTTTTTAATACCCACTAGTCATTAAATTGTATTTTAGAGAGACATTATCTTTCAATCCTGTCTTTAAATATTTTACTGTAGTTATTTCAAAGTTTTAAGGGTCAACAGATGAGTGTTAGCCCTTAAGATCATTCACAGGTCACTGTGTATTCATTACACTTTTAGTTGAAAAATACATCAGTGAAAATACTGCAAATGTACCTAGAGATCACTTACCATGACTGTGAGAGTCACCAAGTGATCACTGGAGCAGAAATTAGAAAGGAATCACACCAACAGCAAGGACAACATAGACAACATATTTAGAAGGAAGTTTGTTACATCTTTTGCCCATTTCAAAGTGATGCACCAGCATAGATCCCTTTTATAATCAGATAACCATGCTATTTTAAAACACCCTGGAATCTGAGATTTGAATGCAGCTCAGAATCTCGATGTAATACCAAACGCATTAAATGAGCAACTTGGACATTGTCATTAGAAGGATTTTAGGAGAAGGTTCTATGGATCATAAAATTTGTCTCGGGATTTTATAGATTCACTGTTACACATCTGTTTGGGGAGGAGGTGAAACTGAAAAGTTGAATTGGAAATTGCATCCTTTAAACACTGTTAATTTTGCTAGTAAATACTGACTTCTCCTCCACCAGTAAACGGGTTTGAAAAGGACAATTTAAAAGTAAAAATTAAGTTGTGGGTTTCTCAGCTGAAGATACGGCTAATACAGGCATTTGTTGTGATATTTCATGCATTCATTTTCATTCTCATCTTTTTGAGATTACTCCTCAAATATTTTAAAGATGCAAACATTTGGGAAGACAGTGTAGAAAACATGTACAAGTTGGGTTTTGTTTTCTTTCTTAATGATAAATTAAGGCCTGTCTGCAACTGAAACACTGTATTTTTTTCTTAGGAGAACTACTGAGAGTACTTCATCTGTGAAAATGTGAAAAAAAATCTGCTAGAAGGAAGCATTAACTAAATGCCTAGAGCATAATATGATCCTTTAGAAAAAACACTTGGGTATTTAAGGTTGTTCCTCCCCAAGATATCTTAGTTTGTGGAAGGTGCTGGGATGCTCTGGCTGGGGGATGAGGGAGCTCCTCTGTGCAGCCACAGATGGGTAGATTGTGGGCAGTGTCAATGCAGTGCCACACAGGGGTCTCTGCTGGCCATCACCGTGTGGTCCTCTGTTAGACATGGTCACCTCTAGTGTCAGCAAGCTGCTCCAAACTTTCCCTGTAGAGTTTCCTGACGAGTGTGTCAACTGCAGGGTGGTTTCTAGCCAGCTGTGAGCCAGTTTGACATCACTGGCTTGTATTTAGGTATATTAAGAATACACCTCTGTGTCTAAAAGCTTTGTAAAGTTTTTGTCTGAAAATGTGGAAAGGATGAAAATTACATCGAAGTAAGTCCAGGTAGCCCATACTGGCTTCAAAAATACGGAAAGTAAAATATACATCTGAACTGTTCTCAAGCCATCAGCATCTTGCTGGTGAACTCCCTTGCCCAAGGGTATCCTCCATGTGCTTAAAGAGGAAACAGTTTTAAAATGGTCAAAATGTAAACAAAGAACACTTTATGTGGTAAATGTGAAGTAGAATAAATTTTTTAAAATAATAGGAGAGAAGTACTGGATTGAACAAGCAGTAAATTATTTATTCCCTTTGGACAACTAAACTACTCTGAAAGGCAAAAGCTTTTATAAGAATTGATTGTGTACTAGCACATTATGACTGGAGCAATACCACACCATACTAGTTCTTCAGAGCTTTTATTTCTGTAATATTTTTATGTAATAGCCAAAACAATAAATAAAAACCCAGAAATTTCTTTGTACTCTTTGTGTGGTGGAATAATGCAGCACCCTTGTCAGGCAAGAAACTATGCAGTCTGTCATTTATTCTTATTATTGGCTAATATAGTATCTGATGTGGGGATGTTAGTTCATGAGAAATCTAGGCAGGAAGTAACACGAAAGGCTGTTAATCCCCATTAAGAAGAATAACAGTGTCATGAGAAATACGAGGACGCTGTTCCATTACAGGTGTTAAATGGTGGGGAATGCACCATCCCAAGAAGCTCTGGCTAACATCCCTTCTATCTGCGGGTTTCCGTGAAAGTGCATTTATGACCCTTTGCACAACATTTGTCATCATGAACATAACCTTTTGAAGGTTTCCCTAGTTAGCTCCTCTCTCTCCCCCTTTTTAACACCTGGCCTGGGCCAGGATGCATCTGGTCCTTACCATCGCAGGCGGATGGAGGACAGGAGAGAACTGTGTTTGCACATATCCAGTGCAAACACTGGGAGGATTACGGTCTCTAGCTGTAAGGAGAGGGCGATGCCTGCACAGAGGAGCAGGCTGTGACCTTCTGCTTGGTTTTGTTACGGTCCCTGATTGCTCTGGAAGAGTGCCTGCATTTGAGACCCGCAGTTTAAATATCATAGTTTGATCGTTAATTGCTGTGCATGAGCTAACCCTAAATCAAAATCTATAAAATGACAGCCATAAACTTTAGGATACAGATTTCACTGCTGACCTGTCGGTGATACCATGGCCAATTAAAATTGTTAAACTGTGCTCACTATGCTACATGAAATCTGAAGTTCAGATCTATCTCCAATACATAACTTGCAAATGCTATTGGACAGTACCTGAAAAAAATAAAGACTCTAAATTGTTAGAACAAAAAGTTATTTATTGTATTCTTAACAGGATCATTAAGCATAACTATAAATTAGAAGACCTGCTGAAATAACTAATAATGTATTTTGGTGTGGCAAGCCAGTGGTGTGACTCTTTGCTAATAATTTGTACTAATGCAAATTATGAAGTGACATTTATGAACTGTATTTGGCATAATACATAAAGCTTCAGCTAAATGTAGAACTATTGATCTGCTCTTTTGCGGGCAAATACTTTGCCACAGGTCACAGTGGTTCTCACCCTGAGTATTTAATAACACCAGGTTGTTAGGTTGTTAAGTTAATAAATGGCAAGTTAAATTTTATGGACTAATCACTTCCACTAATCTAAGTTTACTCCTCTATAATAAGTAGAACACAGCATTTTTTAGACATTGTGTTTTACATTTCTAATAATTGTTGCTTTATATCATGGCTTTTCAAGTTAGTAGCAATATACCACATCTAGATAGCACAATGCAGGGAGAGGCCCGTATGTCTGGGAGTAAGCCCTACCAAAGCCAGCCAACTGGAAATCCTACAAAACAGGGCTTTTGCTGCTGTTCTCCCCCCCAGGGCTTGTGCCTCTAACCTGGGCTGCAGATAGATGCACCTCGCTACTCTGAATTCACTTGCTTGAGCCACAATGAATGCTGGCAAGCTCCTGCTCCAAGGCAAAGCTTCCCAAAGTGCTCCCGATTACCACTGTTCGCCTCTCCAGCAGCAGCTCAGAGGTGAGGGTGCTCACCTGAAAAAGGGAAAGCCCCTTTTCCAGTCTCTCCTTGGTCTGACAGGTTTTCAGGTCTGTGTTATCTGTCTGCTAGATGCTCACAGCCTCTGCCAGCTCCTGCTCCTTCCCAGAGGGCAGATGGCTCTGAATGTGTCCCTGCTGTGTTTGTTTCTCTTTAAGAGTGGCTCTTCACACTGCTGGCAGCATGTTCCCTAACCTTAGCAGAGCCTCTTCACCATGGAGGCACTGGCTAAAAGGAAGCACCCATAAATTCTGAAGGTCTTGTGTTTTGTGGAACCAGCCCTGCAGGTTTCTTACAAGAAGGTTGCTCATGGTGAGACTGGCAGGCAGGGAACAGCAGGCTGGGAAGCCCATAGCAGGGCTTTGGCTTGGGCTACAGGGTATGCTACATCTCCAGAACCTGCATGAGAAGGTGTCTGAACCACTTCAATGCAATTGTGGTGCCCAGACTGTGTGATACCTATATCCCATTAGAGACCAACCCAGCACTTTCACAACTGGGGATCATCCATTTTTCCCAAAGCAAAGGGAATGGAAACGCTTGTGATGGTGGTGAGAGGAAGTGGGGGAGCACAGCAGCCTGATTTTGATCATCTTGGCACATGCATTGATGAAAAGGATGCATTGTGTGCAGGGGACTGGGAACTTTTAGCTGCAAAATGATCCCTCTAAGGACCCCAGGCTCCCACGTAATGGAGAAACCAAGGTGCCTGTGGCTGCGTGGACTGGGTCTAAGAAACAGACTCGTCTTAGTGCATTGTTAATGGTTTGGGATGTTTTTAATGTGGGGACCTTCTTGGATCATTTAGTTGTATCAGCTGTATTTGTATATTCTAATTTGTCCAGTTATTGCACTGTGTGTTGGTCTATTACACTTTGTTAACTTATGCATTTATATGTTCTTTCGTCCTACTGCTAATAGGCTTAATGGTATGCTTAGAAAATCATCATATAATTGTATTTAAACTTAGAAATATTTTTTCTGGTTTGTGCACTTCACAGTAATGAGTCTTTTTGTATCTAATATAGTCCAAAAAAAGGTAAAAAAGAAAATAAAATCTAGGCAGTTGGTACTTGTTACTTTACAGGGGGGAAGCAACCAACAGAAACTGTTGGAAATTCATTTACCTGAGTAAAATAAAGGCATGATTAGTGTTCAAAACATCTGACATAAAGGCTATAAAATCATCTTTATCAGGGGCACATGAAGGAGGCTGAAATTTTGCATTTAATCTGGACTTCAACAGATCTTTCAGAAGTGGCTGGTTTGTAATATAAAATTAATTAGCCGTGATACAGGGGAGAAACAAGGACTGGAAGCAGCTACAAAGAGTGGGGATTATGCCACATAGCCCACAATGTAATTATTCAGGCATTTAAGTCAGGTAGGAAGGATCATATTCAGGGAGGTGTAGGCAGGGCAGAGGTTGCAGAGCACAGGGTAGGCAGGGGAGAAGGTGCTTGCAGCTGTGATGCCATGACCCTGCCTGGGGCTGACAGCAGGATGGGTCATGCAGCTGGCAGGTGACAACCTGCTCTTTTTGGTGAGGAGCTCTAACCAGCTGCTGATCTACTTCTGCCTCTCATTGTTCTTTATATGATGGACTCTGTGAAGACCCAGACACCCAAACTGAAAATTGCATTGACAAGGAATGGGCAAATGCCCTTGAATTCCAGTTGCCAAATCACAAATCTCATTAAAATCCACATCTGTCCCATTTTCTTGGATCACTGTTGCCCATCCAAGACCAAGACTCTCCCAGACAGGTGTCCCGTTCAAGGCCCCTTGGAAATAAAACGTGCCTCAGGGGACTGGGCCATATTTACTCAGGCATAGGTGTTATATGAAGGAAAGATGGCAAATGGCATCTGTGTCAAATCTGGCCCATGTTGAAGTCCCAAGCATGGCCCCCAGGCTCTCAGCCCTCCTTGGTCTGGATGGGGGTCTGCTTCTGCAAGCACCGATGAGCAATATATCACCTGGTGATAACTGGCCCTACGTGATTCAGAAGGAAACCCATATTTTTAGAAGTATTTGAAGAAGGGAGCACAGAAGATTTATGGCCAAGCACATGTTTGTGCGGTTTAATTTGTTTGGCAATAGTTGGTGGAGACAATCTATCTGTAGTGCACATCTCATGATGGAATAAAGCCTTTTATGTCCATAATGCATGACTATTATATTCCAGTAACAGGCAGGATGAGAAAATAACAAATGGGAAGATAAGAGATTAGTATAGTCTTTAAAAAATGTCTATTATTATTCAAAACTGTATAACTGTCATTGCTCAAGACAAACTGTATTATAAAAATACAGTATAATATTATCTGAATTAGGGAATCATGGCTTCTAGAGGCATAAATACTATCGTTTTGGCATTTCAGCTACAGTGTCAGTACGTAGTTCTGCTTGTGCCATAGAATGTGGAAAAGCTAAATCAAAATTTCCTGAGAACTTCTGATTCAGCAATTTTTACAGCAAGTAAAGTTTAGACCTACCTGAAATCCTGTTTTGGAGGAATTTGAAAGATGAAATAAGAAAACTGAAAGAGAGCAGGGAAGAGAAAAGGAGAAAGCAACAAAAGAGACAAGAGACCTTAGAGAGGTAAAGGAGAAAGAACGTCAGACAGAATAAGACAGAAACCTGATTTTCAAATGTACAAATCAACCCATGTTAATAAGGTTAATCTGTCAAATTGTTAAAAAGGTAGGGAAAAGACCAACCTAGGACAGCAAAAAATTAATTGCACTTAAGATTGATGGTGGTGGAATGAAATATTTTTTGTCTCTTCTTATCCACTGCCTTTGTGCATGACTTCAAATTAATAACATCAATATTTTAGTGATGCTGCGCAATTGCCATTCACTTTGAAAGTTCCTAAATATTAGGGGATATTAAGCCAAAACATCTCAGACCTATAGTGTTATGTTAGGTTACTGGGTATTGCTTAAGACTTCCATTTTTACAAGCTCTGTCACTTGTTATTTGTGATGTTTGTAAGCAAATACCAGACTGAATAAAATCTGAGGCCAGCAAACATGGTTAAGGTATTATTATTATCCAGTTAACTCAAATTGACTTGCACACAGTTGGAAAGGGTGTTCAGCTGACCTGGTTAATGAGTAGTTCATAAACTGTCACTCTTCCTGAACATGGAGAGGAGAACTGGGTGTGCTTTGAACAGCTTAAATGCCTGAGCAAAATACTATCATTTCAGTGGCTCTGCTCAACTGATTTAGATGATTTGGGATACTTGGATTCATCCAAACAGTTAATTTCCTGCCTTCTCTGCCCATCTTCTAAGCAGGCCAGAACACAAAGAGGAGCCTCAGCTAGAGGAGAGGCAGGCATTTTCAGCTTCACAGCAATACAGGTGATTAGGTTGCATGATGGCACCTGAAAATAAATGCAGCTAGGAGGCTGCAGGTTTGCAAGTGAGATCTAAAGATGATGCCAGGTTAGGAACTTGTGTAACTGGCAAGGGGGACAGCTTGCAAACAGTTTAGACACACATGCTCCAGAAAAGAGAGATAAATAGACTGTGATACTCAGGAGACCTTTTGGGCCTTGTATTACATAGAGATGATTTTCATTTGTCAGTCTTCTGCTTAGGTTTCTGTAGCTTCTTCCCTCTGTGTGCAAAGGTAAGTTGTTAACAATCCAAATAAACTTCCCTTTTCCATCAAAGTCTTAACAAAAATACTTAAAGCAGGTACTTTAATAGTTTTGTATACTTACAGCCAATTTTTTAATAACAGTTATTCACAATGTTTATTTAATCTGTTTATTTAACCTTGCAATGTCATACAGGTATGGTGGGTTTTGGAATAGCCAATGGCCAGTAAATCAGAAAGCCAGCTTTTCCTACAGGGTGCTGGGGCTCGATTTTCTTAAGCTTTTGAAGTTATTGCCCAAATCGTTCCACACAAAAAAACCCAACCCATTTCCTCTTTTCCACTATGGTTTCTAAAGATGGTATTCATCTGATCAGATGTGTATTTTCAATGTTCACATCCAAGCTAATTGTCTAGACTCTCCTCGCTGTCACAGGAGAGAAACAGGAACTCATCGGTCTCAGTTCACTTAAGGCAGACAGCTAAAGCAGGCCAGAAGAGTGACATGTTCCCAGTGCACATTTCTCTGGTGACTCTCACATGAATCAAGATTATGTGAGTGCAGATGCTTCAATATAAGTGAGTCTTTGCCACCTCCAAGTGACATCCTGCAGGAGGAAGATACTTCCCCTTTAGCAAGGAGGGAGGGTTGAATTACAGGCATGAGGGACTGCAGCCTTTACTGAACAAAACAGGCTTTTGATGATTAATTTCCTGCTATATTTCTTATATACTTTTTGGCTTCAGAAGAAGTATGCATTTCAGAATCGTTTTTACATGCTGAGCTTCTCTTGATCTGCTTTGGGTTTGAGGAGGGAGCTGTTCTGCTTTTCTTCTTATTCTTCCCTTCAAATATTTAGCTGTGATTTGGTCAGCCAGAGTTTGTTGTGTGTCTGTTGCCCAAATGTTCACGGGAAAAGCACAGTAATCCTTGAAGTCATGGCACTGAATTTCATTGTTTAAAGACGCTTTAGCAGATCCCTACAATCAGCTTGGGACCAAGAGGAAATAGCGCTCTGAATATTCACATTTTAACACAAGTTGTCATTCAGCAAAGTAACATCTGCTTCTTCCTTAATGTGCTGTTTTTTCCAGGAAACTGAATCAGTAACAGTTAAGTTTTATCTGGAATTTGTGCTGATATCGCAATTCTTTGTAGGGGAAGGGGAGAGTTTGTCTGAATGGCTAGGAGCTATGAAAAGTTCTTCAGTTTCTGGAGGTGTTATGAAAAAGTTAAGCAGCATTTACATTGCTGCTAACTAAAAGAGAACCAGCACCAGCTTATCAAAGAAAGGAAGAACCAAAATAAACCCTACCTGTGGGTGGCCAGTTGAGTGGATCTAAGGACAAATTTCATCCTTTCTAAATAGCTCGGATGCTTGCCATGGGTTTTGTGGTCTGTGTATGCAAGAGCAAAATTCTGCCTTGTGCTGTTCTGCTGGTAACCAGGGCCAGATCTTTGATGACCTGTTTTTTATTATTTGGTCAAGCAATATGTATTATTCAGCTGGATTCCCAAATAATTGATTTTTACTACTTGAGATATAAGAAATCAAGCCAAGAATGTAGATGGTGTTCATGGTGGTAACATGGCCAGACAATGCTAAAAAGAAAGACTTGGGGATTTTTGTTTTTAACTGATGCAGTTAAGTGGGTTCATTGGTTCATTAGACGTGCATTTAAATTGGCTTAACCATACTTTCGTTTTAGCTTTTTGTGATACTTTACTGCTGGCAGGAGTGAAACCTCCCAAAGAACAATTCCCTTATGCTTCCAAACATGAAGTTAACCAGGTCTGCTTTAATATTCTTTCATTGCATAAAGCAAATGCATAAAGCAAACTCATTTATCAAATGAAAGAATACAAACACTGCAATACAACTACTTTTCTGATGGCAGTTGAATAAGAGCTGCATTTTAGTGCATGATAGAATACTAAAGAGATTCATTGTGATTATTGCTCACCATTGCAATAAAGATAAACTTTTTGAGGGTCTGATCTTTCTAACATATGTACACCTGCCTAACTTTGCATATGACTTCAAAGCAACCGATCCCAAGGGCATGTTTTCAGGACTGAGACTTTAATGCCTGGACTCTTAAATAATGCATCGCTTAAAGTGTAAGAAAGTGGATGAGTTAATTATTTAGTTTGTTTATTGCAGTCTTTAACACAGTTGCCAGCAAATAGAACAGATAAGTAAGAAGAGTCACAACCTGTAGAGATTTTGAAATACAGAGCAAAACAGAAAGCACGATGTTACCATTTGCATAGATTCCTAGAAATAACAGAAACTCGGCTTGCAAATCAGAAATTGTGAATGAATTCAGCAGATTTGTCAAACGACGTGGTTTAAAAATAACTGATGGGTATAGCATATGCCAAAACAACACAGGCAAGGCAGCTTCACTGCCCCTGCTCCTTCTTCCGTGGGAGTCAGCAGAAACTTGCTATCTATCTGCCTTGCTGGGGAGGGAGGTTTGCCTCTCATGGCTGGGAGCGGGCGAGCTCACTGCAGCCTGTCTGTGCCCTTACCCAACCCCACCATACCTCGGGCACTGTCCCTCTGCCACTGAACTCTGCCCAGCGGTGGCTCTTTACTCCCCCGGTAATAGAATTTCTATCCCCTTTTGAGTCAGTTGCCTTCCCTGTCCTTTATGTTTTTGCTCGGAAACATGCTGCTGCTTCAAAGCTTTGCAGCAACAAGTGTTTGACAATCTGTTGGTGTTAAGCCAGGTTTATATCAAAGCACAGCAGTGAAGTCGGATCTCATATAGTGGCTGGGGGACTGATTTTTCCTTTCAGAGGTGTGGATGATTTGCCATCTTTCCCAAACACATGTAAGATCTTAACAGAATGGCATTACAGAAAGGGAAGAGTTGCATAGGTGTCCAGTGTGTGAGCCAAAACAGCACCCCAGGCCATAGGAAGCATACAATGTGTCATGTATGAAGCAGTGTGCAGCAAAAAGTTAGAGGAAAGAAATCCATTCATACCAGATATGTATTTATACTGAATATGTACCCTGATACCTGAAGAAATGTTTGTGTATCATAAATGATTATTGTTGCTGGAACGTGGGAGATGTTATAGCTCTACTGTTTGTTTCCAGTTACAGTTGGAAAATTAATGGTTTGCTGAAGCAAATAGATCACCACTTGGCAGCTGTTACTGGCAGGACAGACAGTAAAACACACATATGCTGTGCACAGTATTTCTGTCTCCTTTTCTTTCTTCTGACTGTAAATGAAATAAAGTACTGGTAGGTGTTTCTGACCAATGTTAAGCGGCTCTTTGTCATTCTCTAAACAAAATGAATACGTAAGGATTGGCTGTAGTTGGTTTTCTTTAGCACCCAGCCCTGATTGATTCAGCAGGCTGAAGTTATACACGTGGCCAGATCCAGACATGTGAACAGTTTCCTTGAAGCATGTTTTCCCGAGAAGGGTCATGTGAGTGCCTGAGGTGGACCCTAAAGCTGGTTGATCCTCATTATTGAAAAGTAGAGTGTCATCTCCCCCTCCTGAGTTCTCTGGCTGAGTTCACGTGCAGGAGCTTGTTTGTAGCTGTGTCACTGCAGGAAGACTGCACGTGACAGCCCTCTGGTAGTTATCTCAGCTCTGCGAGGGGAGGTCGCCTGAATGGGGGTGAAGTTTGTCACTTGGTAGCCAAAAGCAGTAGCTGCTGTCATTACTCTTCAGTAAGGCTCTGTCACTGGCGTAAGTTAGGGTCTCTAGTCTTGCTTAGCAAAGCCAGAGGTAAAATACAGAGTTCCCTTGTAAACTCCAGGATTTTCTCCTCTTAGATCTGAGGCAAATAGTGTATGCCCGGTGGCTCTAAATGGCCGTTTAAAGAGCTGGGTGGATCCATGGAGCCCTAATGTCATCAGAAGAAACTTGGATGTCAGCTCTTATTGCTCTGACCTGTCTGTGGTGTGGCTACATAAAACTGTAGGATGCATAAGGGCTGCTTTGTTTTAACCCTAGACAGCAGGGCTGGACGGACCAAGGGAATTTGGACCAAGCCCCCCCATAGTGGCTATCTCCCAAGACCAGAGTACAGTGGTACTTACCAGATATCAATTGAGATGTCTAATCAGAGTTTGTTTTCTGGAGATTAAAAAGTGTAATCCTGAACCGTGTCAATATATTTCTTTCAATAGAACTTTACATGCTAAACCAAAAGCAAGCCGGCTTGTTTATTAACTTCTGTCAGCTTTTGTTAGTTCTCCTTTTCTTCATGCCCTTCAGTTTCTTTCCATTAACCACCTAACACAGTCCTTTTTTTCCCCATCAGCAGCTTTTATTTCGCTAGCTGTGCTTTTGTAGTCCTGCAGACTTTCAAAAGTCACTGTGTCTCACCTCTTTCTTTTGTAGGAAAGCACCTCTGCCTCTTGCTGTAGACTTCTGTGGCTGTTCATGGTGAAGTTTTCATGAAGTTGCCTTCCCTTGTTTCTCCTTCTCCATGTCGCCCTCGTAGCTGTAGTACCTTAGATAAGGAGCTCTTCTCTCAGTGCTTACTCTTCAGGGAGAGTCGGGCAGTGCCTTGCAAGTTTTAGTGTGCTGCTTGAGGTAAAATCAAGACCTTGGCTGTTCTGAGACACCTTGTGCTTTTCCACTGGCAAAAGGGTGGTAGTGTCTTCAGCAGATCTCCCCTGGGTTTCTTAGAAGTCTGCTGGGGAGTCATTAACCCAGATTTTAACAAAAAAAAAAAATTAAGAAGAGATTTGTTCCAGTCTGATGTCTTCATTCAAACTCATTTCAAACTGCCTAAAGTTTGAAACCATTTGTGTGTCCCTGATGGGTTTTTTGTTGCTTTGGTGTTTTGTGGTTTTGTTTTGGTTTGTCTTTTTTTAATTTGATGACTACAGGAAAGAAAACTTTGCTTTTTGAACAGCTACCTACTGATGTCTCACCTTGTTGAATTTAGTATGTCTTTCTTATCACTGACATGTTGCATAGGATTCATTTCTCTTGACTTGCAACGTTTAAAATTTGCATGTCCAGGTCTAGCCTAGTCCAAAGTCAAAAGACCAAAACAGGTACCTCCAAAGGGCAATTAATCTGTCTTTCTAAGGTACAGACCTTGGAAGAAGAACTGCCCTGAGAGAGAGGCTACTTCTTTCTGTTGACTGTGAGCAGAGCAGAGACTGACTAGCCATGAGCTGAGGTGTCTAGTTTCTAAATGCTTTAATTCAGATGGATAACAGCAACCTATTACTGAAGTATCATATAAAAAAGGGTTATACACCTTCTCTGTCATTTTATCTTTATGTCATTGCATTTTTTTCTGTTGATTTACATGTATAGCTTTACAAAGTAGACTCATAGTTTCTCACAATGACAGCACTTTCTTATGTCTTACACAAACCTCGTATTTGTCTTAATATTCTCTTACCGCCTTAAATTCACATCATAATCACATTGAGTCAGGCTCTGCATGACTTTTGCACTGTAATCTTTATAATATCATTGTAAGTTCTTGAAGTAGCTATTATCCTGCTCACGATTAAAGCTACATAAAAAGTCACTTCAGAGCATTCTCATTACTTATCTCATCAACTTGAATACATCAGCTGTTACCGAATGTTTTATTTTTTAAATAGCAGAATGCATCAGTACAACTGTGATTCAGATTCATTGCAAATACAAAAATAAAGGCCCTTCTCCCTTTTCTTTTCTCATCATCTGAGTATTTCCTGTCTTGTTGGAATATTCACTTTACATATGGTAACACTCATCCTAATTCACTGAGCCACATTCAGAATTGTAAACTCTGCATTGTGCACCACTTGTGAAAAGGCATATTTTGTCCTCATTGTTAGTACTCAAAGCAGCATAAATATAATACTGATTTTGCAGCTCAATACTGGCAGATTGGATATTTTCACATTGTTCTCAAAATCTTCATATTGATAGTATTTCTTTCATGATAACATTTATTTATCAAAGTTTATGCTGCTTTGACTTTTTATAAAATAACAACAAAGATAAATGGATCGATTGACCCCAAGAGCAGTTTATTTATCCCTTTAGTCACACTTCAGTGGCAAAATCAATACTCTTCTGAAATATCTGATATTACAGTGGTTCCAGTAAATACTGACATTCCTGAACTATGTGAAGGGGGAACAAAAATTTATTATCAACTTAGATTTTTAGTACCTTTATTGATTTTTCTGGGGATGCTTGAATTTTTATTTATCTGTAGCTAAGTAAGTGACCTTTGTTTCAAAAAAATCCTCCAAAAGCAAACTGAAAAAGCCTTAAATTTAAACCCTGTAAAAAGGGGGAAAAAACCACACATCTAACACTGTCAGTGACAAGGATCTTGGCAGAAGAGTATGTCTGGTTTTAAATGATGCATAGCACACCACTGTGTGTTCTTTTTCATGCTATCTCTGCATTTGAAACAGCATAACATGTAATTTTTTTTATACTGATATTGTTGACATCCACTTTGTGCGACAGCTAAGATGGTTCTGAGTCTTGCATTGCTACCAATTATTTTGATAAAAGGATGGAAGAAATGAGTGACCTGAAAAAAACATGAAAAAGCATACAACAGGTTACATACTGTCACCAATAAACAGATCTGCAAGCATTAACCAGAATTATGCACATGTATGGAAAAAAAAATTCTCCCTCTTATCCCTGGAAGCTTTGAACATACAAAAACTGCATGAGAAAGGGGAGGTGCTGAGTTCTAGTTTGGGGGATCTCATCAAAACAGTGGTTGGGCAAAGTATAGCAGAGAACAACTTATCTTCTCAGTTGTGCTAAACTGAGGAGTCCACTGTATCAAAAATTGGAAGACAGGTGGTCCTAAACCTATGTTTGGGAGAAATATAGTCTGGATAGCAAAAATTCATTGAGCACCAAGAAGTGTGGGTTAATCCGAGGTGAACACAAGAGGACAGGAGGGGGCCATCAGGGGTCTATTCCAGCTGGGCCATATCATGCTCGTGTGGTCTGAATTGTAGGGTAGATGTCTCAGGATTTGGCAAAGATGGATTAAAAGACACTACATGGGTTGGGAGATTTCATGTGACTGTGCTATCCCTTCTAAGCAGATGGGCAAGGATGAAGAGGATAGGTGGAATGACAGGGATAAGTGGAAAACTGAAGTTATAAATCAACTTTACTACTGTTTTGTATCCTGGACACTTAGTGAGCACCACCCACGTTACTCATCTGTACATAAAAACTAGAATGTAAATTTGAAATGCATATACAGGGGGTGCCTACTTCTGCATATTTATAAAAACAGTGAAGCTCCTTAGGGAAGTTATCTTAGAATAAGAATGACCTTTCCAGGCAGAACGTTTGAGACCTGAAAAAAAATTCTAGACAGTGGCAAAAACCAAGCCATAGCTTGAAAAGTTACTATTTCTTGGCAGTTCCTTTTCTACCTGGGAGGAACATACTCGTTTCTGAACTAACTTAATGTTATCTAAGCCACAACTAGATTTAAATCTTTACCTCTCTTCACCAAACTTCACCAAAAAAATCCAACCTGATAGTGAGTGCTCTGACTCGGTTGTCATGCCTTCAGCTGTCACTTTGTTCAGTGCTTATCTCAAACAGGTTTGTTCTGGCTTCTGTTGGCATCACTCATATGGATACACAATCTGCCATCAGCAAGAACTAACAAGAGATGTTTATGGTTCCTTGATGGAAGTGTACTTCTCTCCAACACTACTATTAAGAGAAAAAAAAAAAAAAAAAAAAAGCTTAGTGGCCCTGTACATATCTAGGATGTAGACCGAAGGTGTGAAAAACCAGCACAAGCTCTAGCTATCACTTGGTAGGTACAGCAACGAGTCTTCAGTAAAGCATAGGTCTTCTGTGAATGAAATTTCCTCCAAGGGCTTTTCACTCTTTCCTGTTTCTTGGTGCTGAAGTGTTCCAACAAGACCATCTAATGTAAAAAAAAAAAATACATTTTCTATGTTTTTTTTCCATTCATTTCTAGCTACATCCCTTGATAATCATTAAATCATTCAGAGATAATTATCTCACTGTACATTTCCTCCTGCTTAAGACCTGCCAAAAGATTAATTTTCTCCAGAGAAAAGGAATTCCATAGCTTCATTACATCTATGTAAACCAGAAAATCACTTTCCCTCAAAAGACAGTATAATTAAAATACATTTTCAGAATTTGTATGAAACCCAGAAAAGTTTTAAGTAAAAGTTCTGATCCAGATGAAAACTAAAATGTGTGCATGGTTTTAAAATCAGCTTAGCGATATGCTTTAGTGATGGGTTTTGTCAGTGTTAGGTTGATGGTTGGACACAGCGGCCTGAAAGGTCCCTTCCAACCTAGACAATTCTATAATTTTATGATTGCATACACTTCATATAGACCACAGGTTAATCATGACCTTCACTTCTTTGAATAATCAGGGATATATAATATTAAAACCAAAACAAAACCACAAACCTATTTCAAACTGTATAGCTAGAAGAGAAGGAAGATCTGGGAGCAGATAATGTTCCAGAATCTTCAAAAACATCAGGACAGTCATTGTGATGTCCTGGAACTATAAACAGGACAGTATACAAGATGCTAACCTACTAGTATTTTCATGATGAATCTAATCTTGAGAAAAAATGTTGCCAGAGGACAAAAGAAAGAAAATAGACTTAAAAACATTCAGAATGGCTGCTAGATGATGGAGCTTTACTCCCCAAATGTTGCAATACTCTTTTTCCCAGAGGCTTTTCCTGGTGTGCTGCTTCTCCAAAGCACTGAAAAGTTCTGCCTTATTTGCCTGTCCTGTATCTCTAATGTCATACATATAGTTATAAATGTGCTGAAAATCAAGTATATTTTGAAATTTTTAAATACATTACTGCTGGAAAGTACTGCATACATTGCAGATTTGGAACAAATTTTCTGATGGGAACATTCCTCTCATTTTCACTTCTACTTAAGGCTTATTTCTCAGCATTCATGCCTATAGACTGAGTATTGATCACTTACTACTCCAAGTAAAAAAAAATACCTATTTACCAATAGGTTTGAAATTGGCTGAAGTTTTGAAACATGGGACTATTTATAAATGAACAGATTTGTCCACTTTCAATTAAAATCAGCATCTCTGACCAAGCAGAAACAGATCATAATTAGTCACTATAAGACCATCCAGTTTTACCTTGAAATAGCCTAGACACAAAATTATTTTGATACTGGCTGCATGAACAGTGGTCCCTCTCCAATTTAGCGTGTCAGGTGCTGAAAGCTTGTTGTATGTGCATCCTCTGTTAAATATAGGAAAGACAGGGATGTTAACAGACATAAAAGGAGCTGTAGAAGTTTCTGCAGGCTTTTCGTTTCTATCCCATTCCCTCTGTGGCAAGTGCCAGTGTAAGTGTTGGAAGCACCAGCAAGGTTTCTTGCCATATGCCTGGCATTTCAGTGATTTTGCCTGCATGTGTTTGCGGGTGTATTCATATGCATATGTGCATACACGTGCAAATGACATAAGGTCAGTGTTCAGTGCCAGATGCTGAAAGCAGTCAGCATGGAGGAGGGGGAGAATCGTAACTTTGACTCCTTTGAACTCAAATTAAATGTGAAAATGAGTCGTTACTTGAAATGGATTTGTCAAAATAGCCAAAGGGAGTTTGGTCCTCGTCACTCCTATTTGAATGGCTTATGGACAACGAAATCCCTTGGCTCCTTTGAAAATCCCAAATTTAAAGGATATTTTTTTAGTGCTAGCAACAAGACTCAGTGCCACTGACATACTTCTGAGAAATTGGCATCAAGAACCTTCAATCTGATTAGTTACGCAGGTACTTGTGCAATTGCTTTATACCAAAGCCTTAAAAAATTTACAGGATGTATTCCAATGTTCAGAGCAATCATAACGGTAAAAAATATGTTGTGCCAACAGGAAAAAACAAGCCAATATGCCCCTGCTTTCCTATCTAGGCAATCTGCCTCTCCAACTATTTTCTGTAAATTTAGAATAAATTTTAAAGGTTTAAGGGCATGCAGTTGTATCATCATTTTTATGGCAGCCAAATTAATTCTTTCATGCAGTGCTTGAACCTAATGGTGATTGACCGTCCTGTTTTCCTATTGTAATGATGTGTACCGAGTTGAAAATGAAGATGTTGGAGGATAAAAAATAGTGCTGTGACTGCTATTGATTAGCTGTCTTGTTTGCTTCATTGTTCAGGCTCTGGTGGCCTCTTGGGCAGAAGGACACCCGAGTATAACATCCCTGACATTTTCCTGAAAAGATGCATGCCTTAAAAGTGACAGCTTTACTTAAAAAATACAGTTTTGATGTATAAATGTGGTAGTTTTAGCTGAAAGGATTCTGATGGATTAGAGCAGACAAAGAGAAAGATTTCTGAAACATACCTCAGGTCAGCCTTGTATCGCGAATAGATTTAATAGCAAGTGTCTTACATGATGATGACACTCCTAGTGTCTCTGCATTTCAGTGTATGTGGGAATGAGCAAGAAAAGCTGAGTTTATCTTCAAAGACAGAACGATTAGGTTATTCTGACTAATGTGCTCGGCTTTCATTAAAGGCTTTGAGTGGTCATGAATTCCAGAAGACTTGACTGTGTGCACTGAAGAAGAAAGTGGCCCTTGAACTAATACATAATTTTATCAGAAATACTGCCTGTATTTTTAAAAGGCCCCATACAGATTGTTTTTCACAGTCTTCTGACAATAGAGTATTTGATACCATTTGTTTATTCTTTTGCCTGCCTTAATGCAAAGCATTTGGTGCAGGAGTCATATAATTAAATTTGTAAAAACAGTTACTCTTAATTGCATACATATGAATTTAATACACATGAATGTGTGTATTAAAATAACCCTATAACTCTTGCTTATACAGGAAACAAGCTATAATTTACTTAATTCTCTGTCAAGGTATTTAAAGGAGTCAAGTACACGAAGTGATTTCATGCATCACCTTTAATGAAATTCACGAACACATGAGCGTGTCTGTAGGACTGGGTTGCAGCCAACATTAGGAATGCTTCTGCTTTTATCAGTGTTATGTTAAACAGGGCCAGATTCTGCGGAGAAAATGGATTTGCTCAGTGAATGACCTGTAGGTCTGGAGATATTAGTGACTCAGTCTGCTAATAACTTTGTGGCAAAACTAAGCTTTTTATTAAATCCTGTAACTAGTGTGCAAAAACCTGGGCAATCTGTCAGGCAGTAAGTGGAAGCCATCCAGGAGAAAACTGAGGTTTCTGATGTGCTTCAGCTGGAGGTATTGCAGCACCGACCTGACCCTTCCCTTCCTCTCATCCTGTGCACCTGAGAGCAAGCCCAGGTACTGCTTGTCTTTCATCCATGTTTTATAATGGTCCTGCCCTCACAGAGCATGTCCAACTCTGCCTGTTTCTTGGCTTGCTGCATCTCATCTCTGCCTGTTTCTTGGCTTGCTGCATCTCATCTCCAGGCTCATGACAAGGTCTTCTCATTCTGCTCTTACAAACTTCCCTCACAAAGACCACCCTCTATCTGGCTACATCATCCTGTTTCTTGTCTACCGGGTCAAATTTTCATTTCTTCTTTTCCCCTTCAAAGCCACTGATAAGTCTGTTCCCACCCTCTTTTCCAGCGTTTTCCATGATGGACTGAATGCCTTGCTCCAGCAGGGACACTGTGTCACCTCCCCTTCTCCCTGCTGCCATGGACAATCTCTGTTGAGGTGACCCACAAGATCACCACTTTTGCCTTATTCAGGATCTCTAAGGAAATCATTGAGCCTACAGCATTCACCGGCAATGTGACAGTCATCTCCTTTATCTGTTTAGTCATATTAAAAGTATTCTCTAAAAAGCCTGACAAATCCAAGCCAGTCACCAGTCCCCTCAGTTTTCTGGTATGTTTTGTTCCTCTCCATGGATTGTGTCTTTTCTAATGGCAGAGTGTTTGGGGGACAGAAGCTGCTTCTTGCCTTCTGCTTGCTTACTTCTCCAGTTAGAACAAAGGTAGTTGAAAACAAAGCTCTCAGAAGTGAAGTAGTAGCTCAGTTTTGGCAATCTTAATGACAATCTTAATTTCTTTCTCATTAGATTTATGCATTGTAATTTGGTGTTTCATTATGTGGTCAGGAACTATTTCTCAAATAATGCAGCATATATTTTTGGCTGAACTAAGAACAAGTAGACACATATTTGCAGTATCTTACAAGCATGGCCATGCATGTATGTAATCACAGAATAGCTCTGATGTAAAAGTCTTTGATAGATATAGATACAGTGAAAATGGCATGTATACACAGAAAACATGTTAAAGTTATTTCAAGGAATATATTATCAGACATTGTTTATCACTGAGGTAAATACATACACATTATTTGAAGCAGAACCTGTTTTTAATTGTGAAAGCACTCATTTTGTTTCTAAAATTTCAAATACAGGACTAAAGGCAGTAAGGAAAACGGAGTCCAATACCTCTGATGTGCGTTTGCATCCTGCAGGACCCTCAAAATCTTTTCTCCTTCAGCATTCACGTTTTACCAGTTCTTGCTGGGTTTTACTTCTAATTTCTTTGGGCTCTACAAGGATATTCAGAGAAGGTTTGTAACATCCAGTATAGCAAAAACTGGTAAACTGCACTATATAAAGAATTTTTTTTTTTTATCTTCTTACTCCCTCTCTTTTCTTCCCAACTCTATCTGTACAAATAATTTTTGATCCTGGACAATCTAAAAAAACACTCAAGTGAATGGAGGAGCTGTAGGTAATGCTGCCAGAGTCAGGTTCACAAACAGCTCCCATGCAGCAAGCAGCAGCAAATGAAAACAGCTGAGGAACAGGATGCGTGTGCTCAGGGGAGACAAGAACATTTTACTCAGATGAGCTTAATTCTGCTACTTCCTTCGTGTTTTGATCTTTTTTCACTTCCATCATTGTTGTCAACATTGACATCATTGTCAGCGAGATGAATCCTGCAAGGATATGGCCCCCTTGCCGACCCAATGCCATCAGCCTCCCGTCCTGTCATTTCCTTAAAAAGGTCTGTCTGCGCCTGTCACTGCAGATCTTGGCGCACTGCTGAAGCCTGGAGTGATGCAATGATTGCCAACCACTCCACAGGGTCCCTGTGTAGAAGTCCTTTGTTAGACATTGATTGTCCACCTCCCCAAATAATGGGGAAGTAATTGGTGCTGTACCAGAGTCAACAGAGATTGGGGGGGGAGGGAATCATTACAAACATCAGCTGATCTGACAAAATCATTCCCGATTTTGTCCTCCTCCTTAATTTGGAGCAATTGATGAAAGCATCGAACTACAGCACACCATCCTCCTGCTGTCCAGAGGACGGCTCCTTAGCCCCAGTGTTTCAACCACTGATGGTCTCTGACTCATCATGGAAAATGTGATAACTCCAGGTTTCACCTTGCCACTGTGCTGTTCAAGACGTGGTGATGGCAGCTACCACCCGAGGGGAATCCAAGCCGTCATCAGCCCTTCCTCATCATAGCTAGCATGTGTGGTTTGCAGCCAGGAGCTGGAAGCTGTTTCGTAGCAGTGGACTGTGGTTTTCTTGGTGCCTGAATTAGCAACAGCAAACATAATTTCAGATTTAGCGGCCGGCTTCTTGCATTATGGAGATGGAAAGCAGTGACAAGTGGTGTCCCTCAGGGGTCCGTGCTGGGACCAGTACTGTTTAACATTTTTATCAATGA
>JAOTQQ010000001.1:139065817-139124599 GCA_026546715.1 Gallinago undulata | reverse complement strand
GGGGGGTCGGACTAGATGGCCTTTGGAGGTCCCTTCCGGCCCAGATGATTCTATGATTCTATGATTCTATGATTATACCTCACTTCTGGAAGTGCAAGGGAGGAAGCAAAACAGTCAGGACCATACCTGAGTCTCAGCTGACAGCATTTACTTTGGGGTATGTTTTAGATGGCTGCAGGTGCAAAGGAAGAGCAGAGGTTGCAAATTCTGTGCAGCGCCAATGGCTAACCTTCAGGCAGCCTCTAACGGTTTCAGTTAGATTTTAAAAATCAAATGCAATCTGATAAAAACTGAAAACCAAACAAAAATGGCTGCAAGGCCTTGCCCTGTTCATTTCAAAGCAAATTGCAATGCAGTTAAAAATGTGGTATTGTGGATAGGCTTTCAAATAGTGAATTTACCCTCTTCTTTAAACACCATGATGAAATGCATAATCTTTCTGTTTTCTGGTTGTTAGAGAAATAACAGGAATCAGAATAAAGTTTCTATTGCTTACTTTCTCTTTTCTGACTTGGGTGGCTTAAGATCTAGCAGGAAGATTTTCTGCAGCCTCTCTTCCTTCTTCATGCTTTGGTTTTGAACAACTGACTTGAGAAACATTTGCAGCAGTTATGTAGGGTCTGTGTATTTATGTTTCAACTATAGCATAAAAAATGAGGTAATAATGGGTACGTAAATACATCAGTGTTTATTAAAAGGATAGTTAATTAGAATACAGGTAGTTTATCTAGGTATGTTGTATACGCACAACGTGAAACACTGGCCTTTCATCTGGTAGCTCCTCTGTGCTTGAAGACCAGTCGAGCAAAGCATAAACACAGTTTTTTTGCATCATACAACTCTTTCCCACAAGTTGAGTATATTTAAAGTATCTTCAAATATATTTTCAACTTCAGCAGCTTATTCTGTGGGCATGAAGTCTCTCCTTAATTTCTAAATTACTGTCTTCATTTATAAACTACTATATTGTGTGCATTAATTTTAATCAATCACTGCAGTTGTGAATGCCAATCTGATTTCCGAATCAGCACTCAAAGATAAATGATAGATGGTTTATTAAGTCCTTTCAGCTAGGGTTCATGATGCTTAATTTTCTTAAGTGATAATATTTCATACCATAATCCTGCTTTTTTTATCTTCTTTCTGCTTAGTTGCGTTTAACCTAATTACATGTATGGTCTCTTTAACAGTTGCAGTGTGGAGCCATCACTGAACTTCCATAAATCACCATTTTAACTTTTTTAGGAGAAACCCTTCAAAAGGTCACCTGTCATCAAAGATATTCTAGCTAAAAGTTGTAACACTTAACCGTGTCTTTAGATTCTCCTAACTCAATTACACCAATGCATCACTCATCTCTCTCTGGGTTTGCAGTAAAAGAAGTACTAGTCTAGGGCCATTTTTTGGATCCCTGGCAGCAAGACACTGTACATGTACTTACCTCTTTCACAGCTGGATGGTTTCATTGTAACCCCTGGTGGCTCTCTCCAACATTTTGACCTCATAAAAGCATAATGTCACTGAATGCTGAGATTTTATGGTAATTTATTCTGAAGATTGTGGCTTTTAAATCTTCCATATGCAGTTTAATAACAGTGTTCTTGTCATCAGGCAAACTTTGCTCTCCCTATTAATATTTTCATCTTCATTTTGCACACACACAAACATATATACACACAAAATAAGCTGAAGATGATTTACAGAAGCATTAGGGAAAGGGAAAGGGAAGGGAAGAGGCAAAAAACAAGATAACTGAAGACTAATCATACCAAAACCAGACATGCTTTTGCTGTTTTTTTCCATTCCTGTTATATTTTTGTTTGGATTGGCTCCAGAGAAGCCCTGTTCCTTGTTGCTCTTGTTGTTGTGTGTGTGCTCATGCATAAATTCAGGTCAAGTATGAAACCTCTTTTCTGCATTCCTGGTAAGAATGTGTAATGTCCTTATCAATAGATAACAAGAAATCTGAACTAATTTAGCTCATGACCCTGGGTTCCTTTTTTTTTCCTACCATTACTAAAAAAAAAAAAAAAAGGTGTTTGCTTAGTTGTTAATGTATTCAGTTCAGTAAATTAGAGCTGCTTGAAATTTCTACTAATCCTTTTCCATCGAGGGTTTCCCTGGACTGAGTGACGCTGAATAAAACAAAAACCACATGCATGCACAGGTTTCTGAGATTTTCCGGATCAAATATAATTTAAGGGGCACAACAATTTTAAATGAGGTGTTTTTTTTTTTTTAAATTACTGTACCAAAAGCACCAACGACTAAACAGTGTTTACTGAAAATATGCTTTGCTTTAACTTGGCCATTAAAGTATACAAGGGCTGAGGGGTTATTTTGCAATGAAAGAATGAACCAATATATGAGGATAAAAGTAGAAAAATGGTTTAACACACAGCACAAAGATGTTTTTGAATGAATCAGTCTTTGCTATTTAATTTACATTTTGAGGGCTCATTAGGATGATGAATGACACTGCTGGAGAATAAAACATACTTCCTGAACAAAAGAAAATCTCTGTAGCCTAATAACATTTTATGCCAGCACTTACATTTGTCAGAATTGGATGCTATTTATCCCTATGATTATTTAAAAATCATTTTTATTGTCCTTTGTGCTGTGTCCTCTTCTGGGAATTTTAATTCAGAGTTTGACACCTACTTATTAACTTCCATGAAGTATGGAGTACAAAGGCTTATACTATATAAAGAATTCTAACCAGCCATGTTTATATTGCCTGCAGCTGTATACAAATTAGCTGAGTTTGGATTCATTTCTCTTAGAAATGGAAGAAAAATTGAGGTGTGTAACCTTTACCACCTCAGCAAAGTAAATGTGAGTTGAGCATGGCTGACCTGGGCATACCAGGAGACAGCAGTAAGTCAAAAGAGCAAAGAGGAGGAATTTGTGGCATTAATGCCATGAATTAGGAATCTCTACAAGTTGAAAAGTTTCTATTTCATGTCTCCTCCTTCATCCTCTGCAAAGATGAGGGTGAAATAGGAATGCTAATGTTTCAAACTTCAAGCCCATCCACTCCTTAATCAGTAATTAATTACTTGGTGTCTTGCCTCCTTCAGTGCTTATACATGCCTATACTCTAGAGTCAAAGGTATGCAAATACCAGAAAACAGACTATCTCTGGAAAAATGTCAAAATATTTTCATAAATTATACACTATTACAATAATTGTATTTTTATGGTTTGTCTTAGAAGACACACAGCTTTTCTATCAAACATTAGAGTTTAGACCCTTGTCGAGTGCAAACTGTAATTTCACCTACAATCCCTCTTCTACTTTTCCTGCAGTTGATCTGCTCAGCAGCAGTGATATCTGACCTTCTGGGTGAAACAAGTCAAAAATTTCATTTGTCTTTCTAGGGGAGCACACCAGTTGCTCCTTTAGCTTTCTGTGAGAGCATGTAAAACAAGATAAGGTACAGCTTTGCTTTGTTTGTTGGGATATGAGGTGTGAATGTTTGATCTTGTTTTCCTTCCCATGACCAAAGCCATCCTCCACCCTTGCAAGAAGTCCAGCTGACAATAAAGCAGGTTGCAGTATGCAGGGAAAAGTATTTCCTTACATCTGATTCTACAGATTCTCATATTGATTTTTCCGTGCACAAGGTGGTGCTGATCATCTGGAACATGAGATCCCAATCTTCATTATCTTTTTGATTTCTGAAGAAATTGCTAGTCAGACATCAATATATTCTGTAGATTTTTGTTGTTTCATAATTTGTGGGCAAGCATATTGTGGGAAAATTTTCTGACCCTGTGACCTGGCTTTATCCAGGTAATTGGTGGACAAACAGAAACGGTTGGCTACTTTTCCTCCCGAAGCATGCTAGAGGTTATTTCTGGGCACCAACAGCAGACTGGTGTTTGGAGACCTGCTATTGAGTCATGATAGACCTCTCCTCAGTGGCAGCCCATTGCTGGACCCAGTTGCTGTGGGCGAAAGCTCTGAGGATACTGCTTCAGTGTGCACCATCCCCTGTCTCCTGAAGGACAAACTGAGGAATCAGCTCAAAGTCTGCTGGCTTGATTCAGAAAAACAGGGATCTTGTGGACAGCCTTGTTTGTTTTCAAAATACCCAATGTAGGTTTTTAAAGGTTTTTAAAGACTATTCTTTTTTCAGTTGATATTCTAGATTTTCTATGGGAATTACATTCTGCTTACCTAAAATGCTTCCAACCCTTTCGATTACAAAATGTACTCTTCGTTGTCCTCTGAAAATATATAGTGCTGCCCATACGGAGTGGTAGCCATATTCCATATCTAAAGGTATAAATGGCACTACATAGCTAGAGGTACCATATAACACATGTATCTGTTTACATACATGCTTGTAAAGCACTACATCTGCTTGTAAAGCACTGTACAAACCTTCATGGTAACGTGCACGCGAGCAAAGTGCAGAGTATTGCAGACTATTTTCAATCAAGACATCCCCATTTAATCCTTTCCATCTGACCAAAAGGCACGATATGCCACTTTCCAAAGTCACATATTTTGTGTTGGTGGCGTTGATCGAGCTCTGGACTGCAATGAGAAACAAATAATGGGTGACTTTGGGTGCTTCTGCTGTGGCCAGTGCTTGTGCAGACTGAGAGATCTTACGTGCAAGTGGGCACAGACGAAGAGCTCCTGCCTCTGCTGTAGGGATCCATCAGGTACTTATGCAGCACCAGCAACTGCATGACTGCAAATTCCCAAAGTCAGTGCTAGTTTATTTTAATATGCCCGACTGTAAACTGTAGCAATTCAGCAGCTGCTATGCAAGCAGGGACCTCCGAGAGAATATCGGTACAGAGAGATAAGGATGGAAATGTAAGCTTAGCTTCTGTCTCATTCTTATTGGTTATTTTTTCTTTAGCTGAGAGGTACAGATATTCTGGGTGGCAAATGAACCAATATCACACTTTTGCAAAGGCAATGTTTTGATTTTGTCATTATTTTCTAGGAATGGGTAATCCCATTGTTTCCCTGTGTCCTGAGTTTATATATAGTGCCATCAACAAGGTAGCTTGGGCAGTGAGTGAGTGGTAGCTGTTATTCTACTGTGCCTGCGACCTGCATAGGTGATTTGGCAGATGGGCTGCTGTGCCTATACATTCCCCATGGATTAAGTCCTACAGGCATTCAGCCCATAGCTGTTGACTGATTTCCCATCTGCAGTTATTTAAAATCCTGTTGTACTTACGGTATAAACATATACTATATTTAAATTAGGCGGGGACTGCTCTTTCATGTGGATTTTTCCACTAGCCCTACAGCAGTCAACACCAACCAGCCAGTTCCTGACTGTGCCTTCACCTGTACAGAAGAAGCTAAAAGTATTTGCCTGCAACCCTTGCTAGAGTATCTTGTTTCATAGCTCTATTTCTCTGGCAGAAAAAGGATCATGAAAAAGAAAGGGTTTTGCCAAGAACATTTAATTCTGTTCCTCATGAAGTACCTGTTGCTGCAAATCGTACGGGAGCATCTATCCATGGTGGGGCTTCTTTGTCCTCCACCTGCCCCAATATTTTGTTATGGTGCAGGTGACTTAGAGTGACATCTGCAGATTAAAAAGTGCAGGAAATGCTTCTAGAAGTATGGCCAGGGAAAAGGAGACAGAAAGCTGAAAGAAGTAGAATATGCATAGCCTTTTGCATCTTCTTCATTTTTCTCTGGCATTATTACAGAACATGTAATATTCCTACATGGCAATATGGGCACACAAAGGAAAATCAGAGCCCAAGAGCAGCTTTGCCCTTCTCTCCCTTCCAAGAAAAACTGACACCTGAAACTCAAAACCCTTCGCCAAATAGTTAATTCTCAGGGGAATGAGCCACTCATCATTCCCTTCATAAACAAACAAACAAATAAAAGATACAAGGATTTGATCTGTTTAATACACATTGTCTGAAACCCAGAGTGCAGACTAAATATAGTAATCTGATGATTACAAATTATTCAGTCCTATAAACAAAGCATGACAATTGATGACAATGTGGTATCGTATATCATAAATGCAGAGCATCCTCTCTCATCCAAAACAAATAGTTTGGAGTATTTCAAACCCATAACAAATATATTTAATGCAGATCACTGTGAAACAATGTGTGTTTCTCTGTTTCTAATGTTGTATACAAAAGCCAGCCAAGATCTTTTTGTATTTTATGCATTATATTCATTTATGCTGCCAATTCTACTTACTATTCTAGTATTCTGATTCGAAAAATCAAGACGTAATGTATTTCAAGCAATGCTTGATGCATGCGCGTCTTAAAGTTATAGGACATGGTTTATAAAGTGAATTATGAGACCTTAATATAATTCCCGAGTTTCAGATAGATGTTTGTCTCGCTGGTTAAAGTATTGATCACAACCCTTATATTCTATCGGTATCTTGTTATGCGAGGCAAATCAGCTGCCATTGTTACCGATGCTGAAAATCTCCCTGGGTAAACCGTGATAGGTTTATTACATAGGAAGCTTTGATCCTCAGGACTCAACTAAGATATTCAAAGTTCTTATAAAGGTGTCTTAGAGTCTGCGATACAAATTCAGATGTCTGCTGTCAAACGACTCCTATTCAGAGAGCCCGTATGAGCCACCTTTGAAAGTGAAACAGCAAGATGACACCATTCATAGCTTGACTTTTGGAGAGGTCTTTGTGCTCCCTTGCCTTTCGGTACCTGACAACTGGTTCCAGGCCATATCAAAGTTGCATAACAGAATTTGTAAAAAGCTACACAGAAGGGTTTAATGTGTTGAGAACAAATAACTTCTTTGTTGATATCCACTGCCAGATCAAAGAGATGGAGGGTAATAGGCCCAGGACTGCATTACCTTCAGTTACACTGGGGAACAAAAGAATAAAATAAAACAGTGAAAGGCAGCACAGAACAATAAAAAAAGAAAATACTAACAAGTTTAAAGGAGTCAACACTCCTAAAACATGAATAAAAGCCACAGAAATAAATTCATCAAGATCACATAACAAAAAGGAAGCATGTGGCTTCTCGGCTGAAAAGCACTCAAACTGTACTCCTGTTTTCTGTATGTGTTGTTATAAATTGGGGTGCCACAAGACCTTCCAGTTTTCACAGGGACAGAGAGCTGGCTGTGCTGCTTAAAAAAAATGCAGATTTGTTGTACTTGACCTAGATGGAAATGTCTGTGAGCTGTAGCAGTATTAGAGATTTTCTCTCCATTTAGCTTCCATTTAAAATGAAATGGGGCTACATTGAACATTTCTTCCTCTAGAGACAAAATAACCTGTTTTTAAGCGGAGGATCGCCTCATCTGTTCAAAAAAATAAAAATAGAAATCCAAAAAGGCAGCTAACCTTTTTTAAGCTTTCTAATTAAGGTTTTGGAAGTCAAACCTAAACTGAACCTAAGGGCAACCTAACCTTTCTAGGAAAATTCACAGACCCCTTTCATGCATTGTAGTACTGGGCTTGGTCTGCAACCCAGTAAAAATTAAACTCTACTGTCATTGTCCATTTCTCCCTTTTATTTCCCCCCAGTGTACTGTGCATTACATGTGCACGAATGCTGGTGCATACAGGATTCAAGTCTTTTTTTGGCAGTGTGGCTGTTGAGACAGCAGTTCTCTATAGGCACCAGCCCGAACTTTGCAGTCAATACATCAATCATGGCCCTGTAACACTGCACTGTTATAAAGTGACTGTTTACTCGTTTTCTGTATAAAAAAGAAAACTGTTAATGTGACAGTAAAAAGTGAGAACCATGGCCAATAGTTGCGATCTGTACAGTTTTGTATTTATGGGTTTTCTAAGTGGTGTGCCTTCAGCTGTGCTCAATGCAAACAGCTGGGAACTGCAAATGTCAACTCTACTGGAAAGACAAGAAAACTCTTTCAAAGATACAAAATCTGGAAAGGCTGAGGCCAATTTTTCTTTATACTTACTTTCTGTATTTCACTGTTACTTATAACAGCGACCAGCAAAGAGAAAATCAGAAAGCATTGTGACTTTCAGGTGCAATATCCCCTTAAAAGGGAATAAGCTGATAATATATGGAAAGAAAAATGAAAGCCAAAAGAGAAAGGACTAAGATCATTTTGAGCCAACTCTTTATCCTCCAAAACAGAGGTAGCAGTGTGGCTTCCATCAAAAAATGTTAACTAGTAGCATACAACTACTTGGGAGCTACTTACAACCTTCCCCAGACCTGGGGACGTTATTTATTCTCCTGCTTCTTGTTGTTGCAATTACCCAAACAGTAGGGTGCCAGCATGGAGCACATGGGAAAGTGGGGACAAATGCTGGGCAGCTGCCACTCCTTGGAGCAGATGTTTTTGCAGATGTGGAGGTATCCTGACTTCTGGAAGCAAAGAAGCACAGCAGTACTTGGTTCCTGCCTAGCTGTCCTCCACCAAAGAGGAACGATATGGCCTGCGGTGAATTGATGGGAAAATAAACCTTTTTGTGGGATTTGGGAAAGAGAAGGTGGGAAAAATAAGGAAGGTGTTTGTTTACTCTGCAACTTTATAGATTTGCTGAATTTATTGATCCTCATATTAAGGGTGCAGTTGATAAGACTTGACACTTTCTTGGTTGGTTTGGTCATTCTCAGGAAACTTTTGCAGAGGATTTTTGTATGGTGTATACATACATACATATACATATGTATACCTTGATATGTACAAGGTGTCATGTGTGTTCATAACTGGAAGAAACTTAGAGGTCTGAGCCCTAAGACATTGCATTACTGACATATTATTTGAAATTTTGCATGTCCTATTAACTCTGCAAAACCTTTGGAGACTACTATTTTGAGTAGCTTTGCAGTGAGCGTGTTTCCATCAGTCTGTTGGTGACCACAGTATGGCTGGATTTTTCTTTAGAGTTTCAGGAATGCTGAGAGCACAATAAAGCTCTGCTGAGATTTTTGCTGCAGCTTGGAGAATTGTGCTATTTATCAACTTCTGTGTGGATTTTAAGAGACTCCACCTGAGCTAACCAGAGGTGTCAAGGGATTTATTTAAAGATGCAGATGCATATAGTTGTTCATCGATAAAGTTTTGGGTATCCAGTAGAAAATTATATCCTCCATGGGCAAAGAGGCACCCAGGTAATAACTGCCATGAACAGAATGTTTTGCAGTCTTAGCAATGAGACTGACCAATCATTCTCAAACCTATGCATATGATGCTCTGTTCCTTACACATAATAGACTTTTTTTTTTTTAAACTCCCAATCCTGATCCATATTTTCCATTAAACAATTGTATTCTGTGCAAAGCAAGGAAAGCAGTGTAATAATGTATGTCTCTCAGGCCAAAATTAATTCACTTTTAAGTCACAATCTAGTAAAAAAGGAAATATGCATCAGCCCAGACAAGGTAGAAAAAGTGGTTTCTCTCTGGATTTGCAAATAGGTTGTTTTACTCTGCTGGCTTTATTGCTAGATGCTCATTGCTCTGCTCAGGCTTCAGACCTGCTCCATAAAAGGTTCATGATAATTGTTGACCTCACGAAAGCAGTTGTAGTGAAAGGATGTTATTTATTTTGCTGGGGAGGAGACACTGTCAAAGCCAAAACTGTCAGATGTTGGTGACATCCTTGGACTAGCAAAAGGCTTTAGTAGAAAGCCAAATGTTACTCTGGTCTCCAGGTCATGAGGTTTTTAACCTGTTAAGTCTAGATCAAGTTTCAGACTAAAATTCTCAAAATTGAGAAGGTGTTTTTCAGCAATAGGGATTAACGAGAGGTTGTTTCTTCCTAGGAAACAGGTTTTTTCAGTTCTGTGTAGCAGCTTGAGAAATAGTCTGGTGCTACCTTCTGGAGTTACAGGCTGCTGCTCAGTGTTTTGGATTTTCAGCTGCCACATACAGATCATATAATCCTCTTTTAGCCTTCTGTGAAAGCCAGACCCTCTTTGGCCCTAAACTTTGAGCGAGGTATTGGGTAGAGCAACATCTTTGTCACCCTTCACGACAGGAACCAACCCTGTCTTCTCTGTCCTGTCCTCAGCTTTGTTAACAGGCTGGCTACCCAGATTTTTAATACCATTTCAATGTTAATATATTTCCTTTTGACTTAGTAGAGAACTTGTTCAGATGATGATGCTTTATCAATATTGAATTCCTCATGCCAGGCTCCATTTCTTATTCCCTCCACCACCACCCAAAGGGTAGACTTTTCCCCATGAGCTGTTTCTAAATGGATGTAAATAGGCTTAAAGGAACGCCTGATAGATGTTTCTCTTTCCATCAAACACTCATGTGCAGGGGCTTTCTTCCATCAGGGGCCTTTTGTGGGAGAGATTTCTGCAGAGTTGTGTACTGTAAAATCTTCTTTCTTTAAGAGGTTTAACCCTTTCTGTGCAATAGTTTGTAATCACATAACCTTTAGCTCAGTGGGAATGAATACCAATTATCATTTATAAACAGTTCCTCTCATTATGTGCCTATTTATGGCATCTTTTATAGCTTGCTAATTACAAGCACACAAAACAGAAATGTTTGGAGTTAAATAATGTAAACAGGGATGTAATTGATTTTCATGTTGAATAGTTTTTATTGATTTATTGTTAATTAACATTTTTAAAGGATCTCTTGGCAAAATAATCCATTTAATTTATTGAATATTATACTAGCTGATGGTATATTCATATTAAAATGTCACAAAAAGATTAACAGTTCCATAATACTTGTTTTTCCAACTGTTGCTGCTTTACAGATGTTATATATTCTCCCCAAACACAGACAATGTATTAAATGCAATTGATTGGTCTCAGTCCAGGTCCTAGCAGACAAGTGTCCATATCACTAAAAACACCACATTCCAGTTGACACTAATTGGCCATCTGTGCAGCAGGGAGGACAGGCATCTAATGGAGAGAAAAGCTGATCTCTATCGCTCCCAGGGCAGGGTCCTTGGGTCAGCTGTTGAAGGACTGTGTGGGCTGAGGGAAGAAGCCCGTAGCTTCACTAAAAAGCCTTTCCTACTGCAAAACCGAAAGACTCTGGATAGACCACTGTATCAAGCAAGCAGTCACTTAATTCTGTCATGCACAGTGCTTCAGAAAATGTGGTATGCTGAAGACTTTCCCAGAGGTCCCCCTCACTGGCTTTTTCCAATTTTTGGGTGGGAAGAGGGGCTGTGAAGTCCATTCAGTGGATTGTTGACAACATTTTGGTGAATGGCAGTTACCTTCAGCTTCTGTAGACTTCACTGAAAGCCGAGGTCACTTACTCAGCAACTCCTGGGATCGAGCATGTAGCAAGGAGTAAAATTGCAAGTTGCAATCTTCATTATTACCATCCTATTATATTTTTCAAATGGGTAGTGTGAGAGTGTAATCACATCAGACCCTATTTTTTCATTAGTGAAGAAAAACATTAATATACTCTGACATGGTATTGATTTGATACAATCAATCTTTCCCAATAACAATAAAACCTTTATATTTTATTAATAGAACAATGCAGTTCTTCTCCATTACAGCTCCCTTTTATTGTTTTGGGTCACAGTGTAATTCTGGCATGTTTGGATTTTTATTTTTATTAATATAATGTAAAAGCCTGTAAAATAGCTCCACCAATCTGCCAGTAGGTTTCATTTGAGGCTCCCAAGCATCTTTTATTAGATGAAATGTTACTGCTGCAGCTCCAGTCATTGATTGCTCAATGGCCCTTAGGGGTGAAGAGGATGAGGAGGTTTCAAAAAGGTTCTTTCCCTTTAATTCTCTTTTTTTTTTTTTTTTTTTTGTGCTGTGGACACTGAGACTTGGACTCAGAACATCTTCTCAGTTTGAAAATGACCTTTCAACACGTGGCTGGACGCAGCACTTCTAAATCCCCTCCAAATTGGGCTGTAGGTGCCTAAATTCTAGTGAAGCTCACAGCAGCCATCCAGACGGCAGCCTTTTGGCATCACCTCACTCTCTGATCCTGGGCTTTCCATACTTAGTCCAAGTCAGGCGCCACATGAGCAAAAGATGCTTGAAGCCCTGGCCATGGGCGGGTACTGGAGGAGTTACACTCTAACCTCATGTCCCTGCTATTTAGAAACAAAAACACGATACACTGAATGCCTTTACTTATACTTCCACAGTAAATCCATCTTCAACTATACGTCAGCCTGAACCTCAGAGACAGAATTCTTTCTCGCACTCCGCCCCCTCAGGTCTGCCTATCAAGCCAGCACAACCTAAGGCTTGTGGTACACTGGCTGTAAACTCCTCTGCAGTTCTTCCTTCTTGGAGGCTCTGCTCTCCAAAAGCTTCTGTCCTACCTCTGTTGTGGACGAGCTGCTGAGAAGGCTGTTCTGAGTATCACTATTCAAGAGCAAAATGTACTCTTGACCAATTAACGTCTCCTTTCTAGTTTGCATAATAAGTCAATTGGATCATTTGGTGTTTCTATCTACAGATATTTTTGATTCATCTTCTTTGATTAGCCAGAATATCTTCCAGTTACTGGTACAAGACTGGGGCATCATGATATTCCAGTTGCAATGAGACCCCCAATTAGTATAGCCAGATAGTTTCAGTAAAGCAAAGCTAGATGACTTTCATCACCAACTCTTTATTCACTTTTTTCTTGAAATAAAGTCTTTGTTAACCTTTTTCCTCTTCCCTTTTGAACCAAGAACAATGTTGTAAGATCCCATGGTAGGAAAAGTAATCCCCACAATAAATATGAAAGCTCCATTTCAAAAGAGAATGTGCTTATTAAGGGTAACAGTTTATTAAAAGTCACTGCAAATTAGATGGATTTAATAACTTTAATTAGTGTAACACTTTCTGACAGAGAGCTTGAGGAGAATTCAGCTGTTCATCCCCATCTCCCTCCTGTATGCCTCCATGTCTAAGGAAGCATCAGCAATTCCTCAGAGTAAAAGAGAAACAGCTCCTACTCACAGCAGTGCAAAGCACAGGAGAAAAGTACTGTATCAACAGACCATGGCCACTGGCACTCCAAATTAGTTGTGAGAAACAGCTTGAGTGCAAAGTAAAGCTTTCAAATATCAGAGACAAAAGAAAATCAAGGTTCCTCAGCAGTCTCTTAATTTCTTTTTCCTTGGTGTAACCCTACCAAGTTCAGCTCTGCTGCCTGCGTCCTCAGAGAGAGATGAGGAAGGAGTCTTCTCTGAGGGCTGAGAAGTGCCCAGCATTACTAATGCCCATCAGTGAAATGAGGGGGAATGCAGTATGCTGTGGCTCACTGAAGTCCAGCCCTGTTAAAGCAGATGGAAGCATTGCTGATAGCTCTCACATCACCCATCAAGATGGAAACGCCATTCTCGTTAGAGAAAAAAAATACCGTTCTTAATTCTCCGTTCTGGTCAGAGGTTTTTCCTACATTTCAATATTTTGTATTAATGACTTCTTGATTTACGCCATATATTGTTCTATAACTATAAATTTTATTTATATTTCTTAAAATTTGTTGTTAAAGTGCTTTCCTTTGATCTGATCAAACTTTCATTTCTCAACTTAACTGAAGAACACTTCTTAAAATTTCATTTTGAAGTTTATGATGTCACACAATTAAATCTATCCCATAAAGAGAATTTTGGAGGATGTAAGGAAATCAGTAGCAAGTTAAACCCTCAAAGTCTAAAAGCCCTTCTTGGGCATTGGCAAATGACCTCTCTGAAAAAATGCCTTTACACAGCCTGGCTATATTTCCAGAGAAACCCCAGAAGTCACTTCCCTGGTGTCAGGTATGTCTTTTTGTTGACTTTCAACATTTTATTCCATGACTTGAAGGTGTTAAGATCCCTTCAGAGAAATGATTGAAGGGATCGTTCTGGGCTCCCCAGTTCAAGAGAGATAGGGAGCTACTGGAGAGAGTCCAGCATAGGGCAACAAACATGACTGAGGGATTGGAGCATCTCCCTTATGAGGAAAGGCTGAGAGAGCTGGGACTTGAGCCTGGAGAAGAGAAGGCTGAGGGGAGACCTTATTAATGCTTACAAGTATCTAAAGGCTGGGTTCAAGGAGGATTGAATGAGACTCTTTTCAGTGGTCCCCAGTGACAGGACGAGGGGCAGTGGGCACAAGCTGGAACACAGGAAGTTCCATTCAAATATGAGGAAAAACTTCCTCACGCTGAAGGTGACGGAGCACTGGAACAGGCTGCCCAGGGAGGTCGTGGAGTCCCCTTCTCTGGAGATCTTCAAGACCTGCCTGGATGCAGTGGTGAGTGATGTGCTCTAGGCAATCCTGCTTTAGCAGGGCACTTGGACTAGATGATCTCTAGAGGTCCCTTCCAACTCTGACAATTCCGTAATTCCATGATTCCATGAAACTTTGTTGAGGGCAGTGGTTCTCCACAGCCCAACAGGCAGAGGCTGCATGTATGAATAAGTAAAAAGATAAGGACTTTACTTACCTTCCTTATACTGGAAGTTTCTTTCTAGCAAATGAATTGTTTAGAAAGTTTTATATATGCATATGTGTGTCTGTATTTCCATACTTTCATGGTCTTGCCTGGCAAAGAAGCCTTTCTAATATGCTTTCAGAGCAAGGTCCATCAATGTGGGCTTTTTTCCCTTTTTGTCTATTTTTTTTTAATCATGGATTTAGGTTATTGTCTGCCAACATTTACTGCCTGAAGCTTCACTATAGGCCCCAGGGGAAACCCCATCAGCCCCGTTTAAGGCAATGCTATGCAGTGCCTGTGCAGTGCGGGGTGAGAGCTGCCCTGGAGGTAGATGTGGCACCCAAAGGGTGGCTGCATGGTGGCCACTACCATGTCACTGGTTGCAGATGACCAGTGTTCAAGCACCAACGCAGGCAGCCTGGCTCCGGTCGAGTGGAAGAGGCTGAGTACATACCTTGGCCTTCTGGATATCTTAATCACACCTAATTTATACTGGAGACCAAGTCAAATAACTTCTGGAGACTTTGTAAAAACACTTTGCACAGTCCAAACAATAACAGCACCAAAAGCTCACACCATAAAAATCTCTTAGGCTAAAATGGAAATAGATACTTGCAGAAGATTTTTCTTTCTTTTCATAATAACAAAGTTCTGAAAGGAGGGAGAAGTATCACAGATAGCCAGTTCCTTTCAGAGGGGTTTCTTTATATATCTCCATGTGAAAGCTGTTGGTAAGGGAAAAAAAAAAAAAGTAATGCTCTGAAATAAAATTTGTACAGATGTAGCTTTTTTTTGAAATGACATCCCGTTTCTCAAAAATTCGATGTAGCCTTTAGTCAGCCTTGTTTCTTACCGTTCTCTGTGCTTTGCATGGTAATTAGCTGCTCGTGTTATCAGCAGCACGATGCTCCTGGCTATTTCTTCAGCAGCCGCTGCCGTTATCCTCGGTGGCAGCTCCTTGCATCCTCCTGCCAGCCTGCGTGCCAGCCCCACGCGTGTGCGGATGCCTGGCGTTCTTCAGGCTGCGCCGACTGAGGAGCAAAGGTAATGGGCATAGCATTGGAGAGGAAAGAGGCTAGAACCCGCTTCCCCCAACAGCTCCCTGAGACTTGCCGGTATTTCGCTGGTGGTTCACTGGAGGTTCAGTCAGGCAAGTTTGTTATGACAGATCGCAAAACGCAAAGGGAGGCAAATGAGCTGGGTTCATCAATGTCGCAATAAATACAGGGTGAAAGCTCCTGGGCTTAGTTGGAAACAGCAGCCTCAAAACCTTAATTTTGTTTGGTTGGGTTGTTTTTTTTTTAAAAAAGTAATTAAAACATATATTGCACAAGAGCACTGTGGCATGCAGGCTATCGAGAGGGTGGAGGGACTGCCTCGCACAGATTGCCAGCACTGCCGACATCAGCCTTACGCAGGTGCTGCGTCATGCAACCAGCACTGACCTGATAGTGTTTGGATCAGGCAAGTCCACTGATGCAAATAGCACGTCAAGTACCCTGTGCTATTCATTGTCTGCAGGTAATGCAAGGCCTTCTTTTAATTCCAAGATCAAGAAACGCTTACCAACTTTTTTTCTTTTTTAACTTAAATATGGCCTTAAATATGAAGTTAAATTCATGCCAGATTCATGCTCATCTGTAACATGAGTAGAGATGTAGCAGAGAAGGAAGTGTGTGGAGTTTTTACCAACCCAACACCTACAGATACTTTTCAGACATAGCTTAGGTTCCACAATAACACTCTGCATTGATATTATGAAGAAAAACATAATACGGCCCCCAGGCCATATGAAATTGAAGTTGCTTGCTGTGTGCACAGCATGGTCTCTTAACTTGCCCACCCTGATTATAGAAAGTTTGATATCAACAGTAATATAAGATCTTTGCAAATAATCAAACCAAAAAGAAATTAAGAAATTTATATTTGGCATTCAAAAGATGAAGAACAAAGAGGGAAATACAGAAATTGAGGTTTATTTCAAAATATTGTTTTCAGTTTTGCTTATATTGTCCTTAGTCTTGTGTTTCCAGCTTTTTTTTGCCTTTGAAAGTCTGTGTGATGTTGTTGGGAGATGTGAAAAGTTTTTTTTTTTACTCCCTGCCCAGAGATATGATGTGGTAGGGAAAATAGCTGTAGTTTTAGTTCTGTGGTAATGGAAAGTGTAATTTCTTGCTGATGAGTATTTGCAGACTTACTTCTAGGAGAGATATTTAATTTTGTAACAGAAGCTTGTTTCTAAACCTACTCTGAAATAGCCTATTGCCAAAGTTACCTTCAGTAATTTTGCCTTCACACAAAAATAAAGAGGATCATTTTACTGTATGATCAATGTATTGTATACAGCATAAGATGGTAGGTCATCTCATGCCTCCTTCTGTAAGACGGCAATGGACTAGAATTGCAAACTTGAGGTCTGGCAGTAAATTTGTTGCTCTGTAAACAAGGTACTCATGATGAGGGCTTTACACTCTCTACTGTTGTTAATGGGATAATAAGTCATAGGCCAAGGTTTGGGGAAGGAGAAGGAGAAAATGGAGGGAAGACCACAGAGAAGAGATAAATAAAAAATAGCTAATGTTAATTTTAAAATTTTTAAATAGCCAGAGATTGTTGTGGTGTTTCTGTCTGTCTCTTGTTAGCTTCATTTGCAATTTAAACTATTGCACTTGCTCCAGCATCAGGAAAGGTCGCACCTGGCATTGTGCGGCTCCTCAGGGACAGGGCTGAGATCAGAACAGGGCTATCCGCACACAGCTGCAGCTTCTCTTCAACATCATTCCATCAGATATGAATAATTCTCCAAAGGCTGGCTTTATAGCATGCTTAGTTCCTTTCCCTTTGAAAGTAGTGGTGTAACTCCTGGTGAACTGTAAATCTGACAGACTGTGTTGCACCAAAAAGAGTTAATGTGATTCATTTGATTAACAATCAAGGGCCATATTCAGCAAAGTTTTGTAGGAGTGTTGACATATTTGATGTTTTTTAAAAGAAAAGGGGACGACCAAGCTCACCTCCCTGATAGCTCTTTGGGGACAGTTATTATTCATATTGGTTTTCTTTGCATTCCCCCTTCCCACATGAGAAGACCTCAAGCCCTAGTCTCCTGACTCCTGAGTTAGTTCTGTTCTGCAAAAGGAAGGAAACCTTTCTTTGGGAAATGGTCAGGGAATTTAGTGTGGTGAAGTAAATCCTCAGAAAACTTGCTTGATGCAGCAGCCACCTGTATCTGTGAAGAGCTGCAGGAGATGGGCACACCCTCAGCATCAGTACCTCCATCCATGGTGTGTCCTCTCTTCCCAGCTCTGCTGGGTAGCACAAGCAAACTGTGGGCAGGGGGCAGGCAGGAAAGGGGAGGCATGAGAATGGCAGATGGGTGTCTTTCACTGCCTCCATCTTTTCTGGTAAAAGTTTGTGTCCTAATGAATAATCAAGCCGAGCACGTACGTGAGGCACGTGCCCAGCTGGGTGGTTCCTATAGAGGAATAGCTGCTCTGCCAAATCTCAGATTTCCCCTCTCCAGAATGGCATGCCATTGAGGAGAGCTGAATTGCTCTGTGCCCTTGGTCCCACAACGTTTGGGTGGGTTTAGGGTGAGCATTTTAGGAAATCATAGCCTTCTCAGGACTGCTGTGCTGCCAAGCCCCCCGCTCAGTGTTGGTGCCTGTGTTGCAGTCCCTGCAGCTCTCCCCCCAGCATCACAGGTGCCTCCACCCTGTACATCATCAGGCTTCGCATAGGTAGTGTCACTGCGGAGTCCTTCCTGCACAAATGATGTGGGGAGATGTTATTTATGTAATATAAATAAATGCACATATTGGATCTATTTACATGAAGTAACTGTTGTGCTTATGCTTACTCACGTGCAGTATATCCGAAACAGCAGGAGCTGCACCCGAAAATGGTGAATTTATACCAATATGTTGCAATCGCATGTAAGCACTGCAAATATTACATCTTTCTGTGGTGCTGATGGGGAATAATGTGAGAATTTTAAGCAGTGCAACTTTTCAGATGCTGGAAAGACTTGGCCTCATTTTGAAACTGTAATAGAGGTTGGAATATATTTCATGTGACAACCGTGTCCTCAAACCTGCTATTTGTTACTTCTTTTTAAAACACAAATAAACAATTTTCTCATTTTGTTTACAGGACAGTGGAACAGGAGATAACAGCTGCATTGAAGAAATATTGCGGGTAGGAATACTTAAAAGAACATTTTTTCCAGTGCCATTTTGTTTACTCTAAAAAGACAAGAGAATAACAAGAATATTGCAATTACTGCTGTTAAAAATATTACTCTTTTAGATTGTCATCTTTCTAAGGAAAAAGTAGGCAAAATTATTTCCTCATGAAAAATAATTGAAAAATCTGTGAAAACAACCTTCCAGAGCCTCTGGATTTCACTGCTACTTTGTGCTAGTACGGCTGACCTTCATGCATGCAGAAGCAGATAATGGGATAAATTATAAACTGAAATGTACAATGATGTTTCAGGTTTACAAACCATGCAAAGTGCATGTTTCCATTAATCACGACTGTCAAAAATCTTAATTTTGAAGGGAGGTCTGGGAAGGTCATTTTCCACCTGGATTTAATTAGAATCCATTATGTAATGTCATTATGTCCATTATATAATGACAACGTGCAAAATCCATAGTTATTTCTATATTTCATTATTATTATTTCTTTTATCATAGTAATTTCTAGTTTATTTTCATGGAGCAAATTAATACACATCCAGATAGATCTTGGCTTTAATCAACTTTGATATTGATTATTTTCTGAGGCAGACAAATTTATAGACAATGAAACATTTCCATATATTTTAATGTGTGGGTTTTCTGGTTCATTCTCTAAGCTGATACTCCAATAATTTGCAATGCTTGTAAATCAGATATAACAGTCATTGAAATACCAAACCAAGTAGATGGAATGGTAAAACCTCCCTATTACTGTGCACGCTTCCACCTCCTGGATATCTACTACCCAAATATTTCAGATTGTTTATAAACTAGAGGGCTATAAATATTTGGTTTAGAGATTAGGAGTGCATTAAGCCTGATGTTTCTAAAGACATTTCTCCATTCTCCCTGAATATGTTAAATAGAGCTTTTAATTCTGAAACTGGACAAAGAGTTTATCAAAGGGTGATGATGATGTATTGCTTATTACTTCACTGGCAGAGCTTTTACTTAGCTAACATTTACAAAGTAGGCTTTTGTAGCACTGAACCACATATTCAACAAGCCTTAGCCTCTGTCCCTGCTGTTTTGTTACAAATTAGTAGCAGATAGTATAATTCATGAGAGCTTTTTACATTTTTCACGATGCACTAAGTATATGATGTGAGGTTTATTCACCCTTTTTTTTATGCAAGGCTTTTAAAATGAACAGTCAAAGAAACTGGTCTTCCTCCTTAGGTTGTGCAATTTGGCTTGTGCAATCAGCCAAACAATGTAGAAGAGACATGGTTCCTTCCACATTAGAGTAACATGGATATGTAGGAGACCCCAACTGAGAAGAAAAATGCAGTACATGGCTAGGGATGGTAAGGTGCATCTCCAAACCAATGAACACAGCTGCTGCTCTCTCTTTTTTTTTCCTCAAGAAATACTTTTGTGTAGCTTCATGATGAAGCTGTCCTTGGATGGATAGGACCCTTTTGTTTCTGAGGATTTATTCACCAGTTATTTCACTTTGCTTAAAAACTGAATAAAACAACCGGCGGCTCACAAGCCGCCTCTCACATCAGCGTCTTGCTGTCTGCTGAGGCTTAGCATGGCTAAAATAGAGAGTGTAGGGTTTTCATCCCCTGGCTCTTGGCCTCACATGAATACTCGGTCATCATGGATAACCTCTCCAATCTGACAATCCTCCAGGTCTGCAACCTGGGTATCACTTTCTATTCTGAACTTCCCTTGTGTCTCGGTGTCTAAAACTACATATAAATCTTGCAGACTGTTGGTCTATAGCATTTCTAGCTGAATCTCTTTATTCACAAAGGTTTAAGTCTCAGGCCCAAATTCTCATTCCAGACCTTAATTGCTGTAACATCCTTTCTTTGGTTTTGATAAATGCGATGTTACCCACCTCCATTCAAGCTGCTGTGAAGATCATTTTCCTAGCTTGACATCTTGCCCAAAGACATTTGTCTTTGCGTCTCCTTCTCTAGCACATCAAGTACAGCTATTTGTTTCTGATTTTAAGGCCTCAAGTCTACCTCTCTCTGCTAATACATTAGCTCCTGCTTTAGCTTACCTGGTGATGCCCGCCTCCGTCACAGTATTGCTAAGTTTTACATCAATTAATTTCTCTGGGCTCTGGGAAGAGCCTTGAACACTTTCCAAATTAGCTCCATAACTACTTTCTGATCCTCTCTTAAGAGCGCCCTTTTTCACAAGGACTGTGGAAGAACAGTGAGGTCAGGTGCTATACCACTGTTTCTCATGCTTGAAAACTGTTGTCCCATTTGTCCCTTGTAGCTCCCAGTCAGGTTGGATATATCCATTTGCTCTCTTTTGTCCTGAAAAGTGAACTTTCTGTATCAGGAAACAGCTGTGCAGTACATAAGCAGTGCTTAGGTACTCTCACAATACAAATCCAGATCAACAGTGATTCTCATTATCAATGATTAGTGAAAACAGCAACAATAATAATGTATCATTGCTACTCACTTTGTAAATTACTGGCACACAGACTTTACCAGCCCTCTCCGTGCTTTCTTGTCCTGAACAGATCCATTCAGTTTTAATACAGATTTTCTGGTTTTCTGAAACACTGTTATAAGGAATGCCATTTCCATGTTTTTGTTGGAGGTGCTATTCACATAGTAAAGTCAAAGTTTAGCTTCTTTTCGGACAGGATATATGCAATTCCTGTACGGGTCCCCAAAGGCAGGCAATGAAAAGCCACAGGAGCTGCAGTCCTTGTGTTCCCCTCAGAGAAGATGGCTCTTTGCTCGCACGCTGAAATGTGTTTATTATAGGAAGGGCTACTTGAATGTACTGAGCATCAGCAAAAGGAAGAAGATGTTTTAAATTTATCTTTTTAAGGAACATTGCACCCTATTTTAGCTGTCTCTTGCACAACAGAAAAGCAGAAAACATCCTCTCTTTATAGATAGCATGTTCCCTGCACATGTCAGGCTGTGGCTTTTCCAGCGGATGAGATACTTCCACAACATGTCCATGTTTCCCCAGTAGAGACAAAAGGCAGTAGAAAGTGTCCCCCAGGTCTGCTCCATCTGCTTCACTGTGTTTCCTCCTTCCCCCCAATGGGTGAGAGGAGGTGAGTCCTGGTTTGTGCACAGATCTTGTCACCCTCTGGTTTCAGGACATGGCCAGAACTAACATATGGACCCGGGCTGCAAAATCAGTTTAGGCATAGTTTTAAAATCACCAAATCTTATTTTGCACTATCTGTGACAAGAATTTATAGTCTTTGTGCTGTCTGATGCAATGCAGGGCGCCACGGCTTAGGTCTAGCCTTTTTGATGTTGTTTTACCAAATGTATCAGAGCCCTGTAGACTTTGTAAATTGACAGATAGCTTCTGCACAACACTGCAGCTTCCAGAAAAAGCCCCCAGGAACTGAGACACAGAACCGCTTCCAGTCCTGAAGGAGGTTGATTAACAAGACAGTAAGCCTGTCGAGATCGGAGCTTTTGTAAGGACTCCTGCTGAGTTTATAATCACTGCAGGAATCCTGAACCTCATCTAACCCCATGCACTAATTTATAGCAACTTCTTCAAAGTGTAGTGACTGCTCTGTCCAGCTGCAGGCACGTGAGTTAAGGGTAAAGAAACTTCTAAGAGAGCCTTCAATGTAAATAACTTCTGTAAGAGCAAGTTACAGATGTAATGTCAAATCAAGGGAGAAAAGCCTCGTTACTTGACAGTAGCTGCAAAAGGCAAATCCTTGTAAGCTTTTGCATTGTTGGTGGAAGACATGGTAGAAAACTTTGAAGCAGAAAATAAGAGTTAAGACTACCTATCCTTTATTCCGCTGTGCCCGGAGCAGTTGCTACCTGAGTTCCTGAGACACCGCCAAAGCCAACTCATTCATTTCCTTGCTAAAACATGTGCTTGCTAAGCAAGATTAATAATTTTGATTTTATTAGTGTGTGGAACTATATATTGTTATGACTGGTGGGGTTTGGAGTAAACATTTATTTTGCTGTGGTACCTGCGAAAAATGCAAGAGCCCCACCTCTCCACAAAGTTAACTGCTGCAACCAATATTGGATCCACTCTGAGTATATTTACTATGGATTTAGGGAGAAAGGGAATGTGTTCAGTGTGGACAGTTCTTGGTTTGTAAGATAAGTGGTTGGAGATTGATCTGGCTATTCTTAGCTTCTTAGTCTTAGTCTTAGCTTCAATTTCCTAGAGTTGCAGTAGCTTTGTTGTAAGGAATCCCACAAGCAAGCTGAGCTTTTATTAATTATTGAAGATGTACCTTGTGAATTCCCTGGGGATTTTTTGTGTTGACATGAGAGGTGTCATTGAACTGGGGAGAGATGGGTGTAGTTTGTGTTTGGCCTGCAAACAGTGTTTGACTGCAGGATGTGGAGGCAGCAGGAAGCTAGTGGAGCAACAGGAATGCAGAGAAAGGGCCAGAGGAAAACCAAGCAAGGCTAGTTAACACGGAAGAAGCCGCCTCCGTCGGGATGGCGTGGAGCAGTGGGGAGGCAGATTGGAGTGTGGGGTGGAGGACAGGTAAGTTTCTTTCAGGGAAGACAGAAAAAGCAGTTGGGGAGGCAGTACAAGGACAGAGACTCTAGCTACACACATCCCTTCCAGTGAAAGACAGCTCTGCTTGGTGCCACAAGCCTCCTGCCCTGAGGTGAGCACCTACAGGTGCCCTTGCAAATGAGTTGTGACTCCCCATGGCCAAAGGACATCCACTTATGAAAACATGACATTTTAAATGCGATGGCTTTGATGAGTAATTTACTTGAATCTCTCTATGCTGCGAAACTAATCAGAGTATGTAAAGCACAGTACTTCTTCCTTGAGCAAGGTAAAAAACTGAATGAGAACAGAACCTGATTCTGTATTTTTCCCCTTCCCCACTTGGGATCCCTTGGCTCATTAGCAGGCTTGCTAATTCTTTAGCAGAAAGCATTAAGGAGCAACCCATCAAATATTCAGGGTTTTTTTCAAACCTGAACAGCCATATGTGCTGCGAGATCAGCTGCACTCCATCAGCTGATTGAATTAAAACAAGAGCAGGGGTAAATTAGAAACTGTCTGCGCAAGACAAATCCTGTGAAAACATGAAATCCTACCAAACACACTGTCACTGTGAATAAGCATCACAGTCAGTGGAGCACGTGTCAATACTTAGAGGGGAGAAAAATCAGTTTCTTGGAGGTAGGCTGTTAGTTCAACAACAGTGAACTGCTGCCTTGTAAATGTTAATGACTGTAAGATCCCACTGGCTGCAGTTAAGCTCCTGGTGGAATCGGACATGTGAAGAATTACAGAACACAGATATGGTAATCAGCAGTATATTTCTAAACACTCCTCTTGCTTTCCAAAGCAGAGGGAAAAGCCTACAGGTGGAAGGAGACCCACTTTGCTGTATGGAGCTGGTGCAGTAGCTACCTCTGCTCTAGCAGAGTGTTTTATTGCAGTCTCACTGCTGGAAAGAAATTGCTGGGAAACTTTGGCAAAGAGGTGAGAAGGCCTCCCTCAGCACAGCACCTTCATGGGGAAATTCGGGTTGGCTTTTGTGATTGAGCCTGGTGGGAAACTCCTGGTAAAGTTTCAGGAGGAACGCAGCAACTTCAGGCAACAGAGAGGTGATGTGGGAGAGAGAAGGTATAGAGACTCAGAAGCAGCCCCAGTTTGCTGACACTACCTTTCTTTCTCAGTCTCATTGAATACAGAAGTACTCCAAAGTGTCAGAATCATATTAAAAATGTATCAAAGGCAAAAACTAACATTTGTTTTCATTGCAATCTTTCAGAAGAACTTTCACAACCCTGCTTCACTTTCATTCTCCTAAATTTCAGAGCAATTAAAGCATTATTTTGGCTGATGTATACTGTTCATTGCATTTCTTCAGGATTATTCTTTTTGTCTTTCTTACTTAAATGAAAAAGCATACCCAATAGTGTTTGGAAAATGTGTCGTTTCACCTGAGACACTAAAACCCAGAAGCACTAAGCCGTAGTTCAAGCCATCTAATCCAATCTCCAGTACTCACCAATTAACATTGCTCTTCTTACTACACCATGACATCGAGCTCGTTTGTACAGTATCTTTCTACAGCAATCACTGTCTGCAGCGATTTACCTACGTCGGCTTTCCTCCAGCCAGCCTTGGTACTGCTAGTGATGTGGATGTCAGCAACCTAGAGCTTCAGCAAGCTCTATCTGGGGCTTCTCCAGCTTCTCAGCAAGAATTAGCAGTCCATACAGTACTTTGTGCTGCTAGAGGAAAACTAGCAGCAGTACCAGAGCTAGCTAAAGATATTTTGGCTTTGTCCATGTAAGCTGCAGTGACCACAGAGGAGGCATACTGGTGTACACCATCATCTCTTTGATTCCTCACACCTTGACAGCTTTCAGTATACATCATCTTTATGTGGTGCCTTGGACTTCCCCTGTGTGTCCACTGCAGCCAGCATCTCTTTATTACCTCTTTATCCAGCCAAAACGCTGGGGGTAGATTCTTCTCTTTTCACAGTCTTTGTCCCTTTTTGGGCTTTCTCAGATTATTAGAGTCTCTCTCCAGGTGATCTGTTACTTGTTGTCAGCTCATCTGAACAGAAGCTGCTCCTGGTTTGGGCACCATGCATGGCACGTGCTTTTTATTGCCAACATTGTAGTATTCGACCGTCAATAAACCTTTGCAGCCAACGCGCTAAGCCCAGACATGTAAACACCACTCCCCCAGACCTCTTAACATACAGAGTCTGAGGTGCAGAGCACCATGTAAAATGGCACTAAAATATTATACTAACAGTGATAATATCAACCAACCGTTAATTAGTTGTACATCAACGGTCCCCTTGAATTGTCACAACTCACATTTTTGCTGCTCTCACTGTTGTTGTTGAAAATAGTGTCTCAAGGGAGTTTGAGGTTTGAATTATGCTGTATATATTTGAACCTTGAACTTAAATCTCAGTGCCAATGAAAAAATATCACCTTAAAGAGACAAAAACTATAAATAGCGTAGTGGAAATAGGAGATCAAGCTAGAAACATTTATGGTGGGAATAAGACAAGAAATGCCACTGAAAGGTAATCTGCCTTTCAGAGTTCCAGGTCCCGACAGAGAACATGGAGGCACTTACTGTGGCATTAGTCACTCATGCTGGGGCACCAACATTTTCAAATATGGCAAAATCTGATCTGTTTCGAATTGAATAGGGTGGTGTGGAGGAAAGGGATCCACATTCTTCTTAGAACACAAGTAGCCAATGTGAGAAGGCTTTGTGTTAGGAAAAGGCAGGCCAGTATAAAAAGAGCTGGTGAAACACTATCGTGCTAATGTGGTGGAATTAATTTTCAAAATTGCTGTTTTGTACTGAGTGTATACACCCTGTTATTTGACAAGGCAAGAGAGAATCCAGAATGAATTATCCAGCCTCTCTGCTATACAAAAATAATACAGTAAAATGCTTACTAATTTTTCCCTCTGTTTAGAGTGTTTTACAAAGCTGGAAAAGAGGCACAATCACCATCTTGTTCCAATACAGAGAAATGATTCCTTGTTATTAATGGCAAAGGGCCAGATAGATCCTCTTTTTGTGTATCCCTGCCACAGCTCCTCTGAGGCCAACAGAATTATGCATATTAATAACAGAAAAGATCAATCTGAATGAAAGAAAAATAAAATTTGGGTAATAGTGGGTATCCACACTGCGAGGAGGCTGGGATTTGATGCCTTCATGGAATCATGGAATTGTCAGAATTGGAAGGGACCTCTAAAGATCATCTAGTCCAACTCCACTGCTAAAGCAATCTTTGGATTGCCTAGAGCCCATTACTCAGGACTGCATCCAGGCGGGTCTTGAAGATCTCCAGAGAAGGGGACTCCACGACCTCCCTGGGCAGACTGTTCCAGGGCTTTGTCACCCTCACCGTAAAGAAGTTTTTCCTCATATGGAACTTGAATGGAACTTCCTATGTTCCAGCTTGAGCCTGTTGCCCCTTGTCCTATCGCTGGAAACCACTGAAAAGAGTCCGGCTCCAACATCCTTCAACCCACCATTTAGATACTTATAAATAAGGTCTTCCCTCAGCCTTTGCTTGTCCAGGCTAAAGAGTCCCAGCTCCTTGAGCCTTTTCTCGTAAGGGAGATGCTCCAATCCCTTAATCATCTTCGTTGCCCTATGCTGGACTCTCTCCAGTAGTTCCCTGTCCCTCTTGAACTGAGGGCCCCAGAACTGGATGCAGTATTCCAGTTGTGGCCTCACCAGTGTAGAGTAGAGAGGGAGAATGACCTCCCTCAACCTACTGGCCTATGACACTCTTTCCTATGCAGCCCAGGATTCCATTGGCCCTCTTGGCGACAAGGGCACATTCCTGGTGCATGGAAAGTATGCTATCTACCAGGACTCCCAGATCCTTCTCCTCAGTAGTGCTTCCAAGAAGATCCATTCCTAACCTGTATTGGTACCTGGGGTTCTTCCTCCCCAGGTACAGGACCCTACATTTGTCTTTGTTGAACCTCATTAGGTTCTTCTCTGCCGAGCTCTTCAGCCTGTTCAGGTTGTGCTGGATGGCAGCGCAGCCCTCTGGAGTGTCAGCCAGCCCTCCTAATTTAGTATCATCAGCAAACTTGCTGAGGATACACTCTGTCCCCTTGCCCAGGTCATTGATGAATATGTTGAACAGGGCTGGGCCTAGTATTGACCCCTGAGGGACACCACTGGTCACAGGCCTCCAATTTGACCCTGCTCCATTAATTGGAGAACCCTCTGAGTCCAGTCACAAAACTAGGACTCAATCCACCTCACTGCCCCCTCATCTATCCCACACTTCCTTAATTTTCTAATGAGGATTTTGGGGGAGACAGTGTCAAAAGCCTTGCTGAAGTCAAGATAGATGACATCTGCTGCTCTCCCTTCATCTAACCAACTAGTTACAACATCATAGAAGGATATCAAATTGGTCAAGCATGATTTACCCTTGGTAAATCCATGTTGACCAACACCGGTAACTTCTTGATCTTCAATGTGCTTGGAGATGATGTCCAGCACGAGCCGCTCTATTATTTTCCCTGGGACAGAGGTAAGACTAATTGGCCTGTAGTTCCCTGGGTCCACCTTCTTGCCCTTTTTGTGGACTGGTGTGATATTTGCCTTCCTCCAGTCCTCAGACACTTCTCCTGTTCTCTAGGATACCTCAAAAATGATAAAGAGTATATAATATATATATATATATATATAGTATTTTCAGTAGGCATGCTCTAACATCTAGGAAATTCCTCTATGGTGCCTGTTTTTCCACAACTGGAGATGATCAGCAGGAACTCTGCCACCACTCTCACTTTTTGGTCTGACCGAGGAAGCATGAGCCTTCTGTTTATGTCTGAGAGAGGCAGCTTTCCTCATCTGGGAGCTGAGACAAATATTCTTTTGTTAACCATATTTAATCATATTTAGGAGCAACACATGAGTTAGCAGTTAGCTTCACTTGGCAGAAAGGCTTTAAGGAAATTGTGGGAGAAAAGAGGAGTCTGCTAAAAGGAAATTAAATCGCTTTCAAGAATATTCCATTGCAATGTCTATACTAATAAGTAAAATGGACTAATAACTGTTCTCTTACCCCGAGGCCAATCAGCATCACATGGCTCGTGTCCAAAGAGCTAAACTCTCTTAGAGCCACAAAGCAGAGTGATTTCACCCACGCTGCCTCTTGGGAGAGGCCCCTGGGCATGCAGGGATTTTCTCTGCAAGAGTTGGCCCTGGCTAAAATTGCTGATGGCAGTGATTTAATGATATTCACAGCTGTGGGCCAGTGCTCAGGTATGTGGCCCTGTTGGTGTGTTAGAAGAGGTGTGGTCTAACTTTTCTATACGATGTGCTGGGCTTTTCCCTGCCTTGTGCAAAAACTCAAAGACTTTGGAGAATACAGCACTAGCCACACTGCAAAAACTGGGATTGAAAATCTCTAGCTTTTTTTACTCTATATATTTTGGCAGCTTTTTGCCATAATAGTTCATTGCCCTTGGGATATATTGGGTTGAGTTTTTTCTTTGAGAATGTGAAAGGTAAATACTGTTTTTGAAGGAAAGACAAGAGCACACAGAGTCATTTGTCTGCAGGATGCAAAGTGCTGTTAATAGAATACTTTGAGACTGACTGAACACTGATCAACAAAATGCCATAGTATCTGTCCTTTATGATTAGCCCTAAATGCCACTTACTGTGTGTGGTGCATCATGTCGTTCTTAGAGTTATTCTGGATTTAGTAGCTTACGAAGTAAAATGCTATCAGGTGTGCTTCAAAAGTGAGGTACTTGGAAAAGACCCAATAATTTCATGTACAAATTCTTGCTGTTGCCTTAAATGATGGGATTCTGACTCAGTTGTCCAAACAGTATCAGTGTACAGGCTATAATGAAGATGGTGATAAACTGTCGCATTTCTGACAGTTTTCGAAAACTTAATTTTTGCCCACAGAATTAATTTAATTAAAAAAAAAAATATTCCTTGCAATAATATTGACTACTCTTAAAGTCACCCTGACATAAAAGGGCTTACATACAAACTTCAGTTAAAAAGCATGCCATTTTATATAGAAATTACAAGCCTGTCACTTTACCCTTGGGGAAAAAGAAAGTTATTCAGAGTAATGACAATAGCTCGGTGGGAAAGTAGGCTTCATGCAGTAAAAAAGTTTCTCTCCAGCCGTGTTGGGTTTCCACAGGCTTTTTTTCATTAATATTATCAAGTTATTTGTTATTTACTCATGAATGCTGAATAAATACTGAGCAAATTCAAGACAGTATTAATTTTCCTAGCATTGCATGTACGCATATGTAGTGGTTCATTATAGCCCTGAGTTTTCAACATATTCCAGTGTAAATGAGAAGAGCCCAATTAAAAAAATTGTAGACCCTGATGCAACCTTTGTTGACTTCAGATCCTGATGTTGAATTGAGCACCAGAAGAGAAAATTATGCCTATTAAATTGTGTAAACATTTTCTTCATTTATCTGGGTGGCTTTTTTCTGTCAGTGAAAACTATTTTTTGCTAAAAGTGCCAACCCTTAGAAACTTAATGAGTATTAATGAAAAGCTGGAATAATTTAGCATGGACAAAAAGAGGGTAATTTTCCTTAGACATTTTGTTTAGTATGCACTGAATCCTAAAAGGCCTATTCTCCTTCTGGTTTGTCAGAATAGTTCTCATTATAGTCAATAGGAACCAGGTATATATGCATCAATAGCAGAATAGACTGCTAAATATAGTTGCTGCTGCGGCAGCTGGTTTCCTCTCTTGTTCATCAGATGGGGAACCTGGAAGCTGCAGCAGCCTCACAGTGTAAGAAAGACAACCCTTGAAGAAATTTTTTTTCCTGGGAACAGGGGGACGAGCTCAATTTTGTGCTTCCAGACACTTGACTTTTCCCAAGTGGATGGGCAGTCTTCAGCCTGCTGTGTTTGGGCCCACCACACAGGGCCAACAGGCATGCAAGCTTCCTGAGCAGGCTACCCAAATTTGCCATATTTCAGGCAATTCCAATGCCAAATTTCCAGGCTATGTGACCACTGCAGGTTCTGCAGTCATTCCAAAAAAATATAGGTGGTTGGAGCTTTTCCCCATTAGCTGGAGAAGCAGCGTACATCTCTAGACAAAGCAATGAAAGATCTGCACACTTTGCCTGGTCTAAATTTCCCCACCATTTTTTGCTGTCACTCCTCATCTCCCTTGCATCAGAAGATGACATTTCCACCCTGTCTTCCAGGCTTAGCCTGGCTTTCCCTCTCCCTCCCCTACTAGGCAGCAGTGTCTTTCATCCTCCCTGGTGTCTCCCTGCTCAGAGAGCTGCCCCCGGGCTCTCTTCTCCTAAATAAGCTGCCTTTGTCTCTGGGCCCTTGGAGTCTCACAGGAGTCACTTAGGCTCTGTGATTTTTTTTTTAAGACCCAGGATTAATATCTGATATAATTTTTCTCTTGTCTGGGATTTTTCGCTATCCAAATCTAGACCCCTGTGGAGAGGCAGGGGAAAAAAAAACGGCCCTTAACCTTTTGTTTTCCTTGGGTAAGATCTATTCAGGTGCTGATAACCTTTAGCTATCAACTTTTCATGGATAGACATTAACTTATTTTCCTTGTCTTCTTAGCCCTCGGAGTATAAAGCGTTACACAGTAAATAACAGCCATAAGGAATTCATAAATTATACATAGGCAGATTCCCCAAATCATCAAACATTCCTTTCTGTAAAGGATGTTCCCTATCAGTTATTGTTTCTGTGCTGTATGTACCTTTCCATATCTTGTCATCTAATTTTTCGTTGATTTTTTTTCTCTTTCTTCTTTGTTGTTGTTGTTGTAATTTCAGTGAGTTCTGGTTTAAAACAAACCAACAGGAGTCTGCTTTTTAACCCCTGTCTGTCCCTCTTTGCCAGCAGAAACCACACAGGTTGGGCGGACACAGGTGGGGGGAGTTCTTAGCTGAGACAGACACAGACCTGGAGTCTTTGGTTTCAGTGTCCCATCTCTTGAACCCGGGATGTCAGGGAAGGAGCCAGCCTGCCCAGGGATGCCTGTGCTTTGGGTACTCTCACGTAGCCCCCTGGCAGCGTTTCTGGCCGCAGCAGCTTTGCAGATGTGCAAGGCTGCAGATCCAGCTTGAGAATGTCCCCTCTCGCACGCTTCACTTGGCAGAAGCTAATTCAAAATTCATATGGCACTAAAAAAGCCATGCCAGCTAAATAGTGTATGCGAGTACTAGCAAGCTAAACAAATGCAGAAACGGGCTGATCCATGACACATCTTGTTCTGTCTGCTCCAGTGCCTGTGTTTTGGGCAAGACCCATCAGATTGGTAATCATTGCAGAGATACCTAGGAACTATGCAGAGTTTGGGGCCAGCAAGAGATAGTTATGGTGGAACCATTGCATTGTCCCCTCAACTTTTCCACAAAAGATATAGCTCTTACTAAATTTTTAGGGCTATGTCTCAAGCTAGGCTTGAGTTTTCCTGCAGGAATGATAGAACCAAGTCTTACAAGTGTAAACTTAGATGTCTTTAAAATACAGAGCAAAGATTTTAAAGCATTATTGTCTTGGAAGATGCATTTTTACAAAGCTCATATACTGAAATAAAAGCACTTTAAGAATCCTACAACTTAAAGTGTTTTAAAGTATATGAAAACGGACCGTTCTGTGAGGAGAAGATAAGGGGAATTAAATGCTGAAGCCAACATAGGTAAAAGGGAAAATGTAGCTGATCATAAACCCATCCGTCCCAGCCATTCTTCCCCAGCTCACGTCCGCTCGTCTCTCCACTGCTCTGTTGCTGTCTCTAAATCCAGATGGCTGCAGGGTCAGTCCAGCCAAGCACTGCACAATTTTTCTGGTGAGCGAGAAGTCAGGCTCCTGATGTGAATCACCTTCATGCTGCTGCCTGCTCCCACTCGCTGACTCTTAGAAGGAGCAGGCTCCTAGCCCCGAGTTCAATGTTGGAGGCAGACGGTTTGTGAGCACCTCTTGCGAAGCAGGCACAGCATTGACAGCTGAACTCTTTGCACTAGATCCGCTCAGGAGGGATGCATCAACCTCCTAGCAGATCTGAAATGGGAAACATTTTATAAGGATCTGCAAGATTAAATACCTTGTTTAAGAGAAGGCTGTTGGTCTGTCCGATTCCATCTAAACTGGTGGTAGCCAAGAGGTACTTTTGATCTAACGTGTCTGGCTGTGTCCTAAGTGTACAGCAGGGCAACAGACCTACATACATCAGTCCATGCAACTTTCCTGCACCCTGGTTTCAGCCCCAAACCCCCTGGATGCATTGGTTGAAGGGAATCCCAATCCAGCTCAGCTGGTTCTTGGATGTGGGTAGTGGGAGGATGAGGAGCATGGAGAGTGATGCACAGCACTACAGGTGAATTTAGACTAAGCCAGAAAGAAGTCATTGTGTCTCAGAATTATCCAATGTTTAAGTCATTTATCTCAAAATAGAATTAAGGTGTGAGAAAGCCTATAAAATGCACAACTGCATTTCTCTGCAAAACTACAGGGTTTCTTCTGTTTGGAATACTGATTGTAAATTCCTCAGTATCACAGAGACTATTTAAGGTCACATCTACCAAAGCATGCTTAAAGAAAGTTCAGACCTTTTGTGTCTGACACTTACATTCTGATTATCTGTCTGGAGGCAAAGCTGCTCATTTTGATATGTAATGAATAAAATGCACAAGTGGAAGGAATCAAGATAATGAATTTGCAGGATAATTTTACTAATTATCTTGTTGCTGATCACAGAACCAAGGCGCTGCAAGTCAGTCCTACCACAGCTATTAATATGCAATGCCTAAAGCTGTTCTTGTAACATTTATTACTCATCTCGCTAGTTCTACACAAGTTGATAGTTTTCTATTAAATTCATTAACATGTTCCTTGTTCTAAACATAACATGTTAAATTATACAGGTTTAACAAAGTCTAAAGTAAATGAGAGCATTTAAAATAAGATGTTTTATACTGCATGGATGTTAGGTGATGAATTGAGATGGAATTTATCTTACTTCAAATAACTTGTAGTTATTTGAAGATGGGTATCTAATCTAAGGTATGACTTTAATCTCCCTAGGTAGTCACAGGAGAAAGGATGGGACAAATTGTCCTTCAAAGGGGACTCTCTCCTCACTGACTACAGAAGGATCCTAGTCGATTTGCTGAAATGGACAACAATTTTAATTTTTTTTTATGACTAAAGCAAGGGGGATTAAAGTTTGTTGTTGAAAAGTGCTAAATAGGACACTTTTCAACAAGAGAAAAACCAGAAACAAGTAATAGTACCATGAGATTATGACTGGCCCCCTAGCCATTTGCTTGGCAATGCTTACAAGAAGATATTTGGAGAACACAAGCATAGAGTCTGTACTGATCATCTGCCTGTGGGAACAGCTCAAGAATATGAAAAAGTGTCTTATCAAAGCAAAACATTGTATCCAAACTACAGCAGTGACATAGACAAGCTCAGGAGCCATGATGGGATGTTCAGTGTGGCTTTAGGAAAAGGAACAAATGTGGGCATAGATGAGCGAAGGTGAAAAATTATGAGTTTAAAAATACATGCAAGAAAGACAAAAGCAAACATAATATTGGGGAAGTGACCAATGAGAGGAAGCGGCTCCTACCTATGTCTTCTGCGTCCCAGAGGACCAGAAAGAGCTCAGTCTCCTCGCTCCCCAGAGCAGCACAAAGTTGTCTCCCTGTGTGATTGACCACAAATCTCCTCAGATCTCCTAAACTGTGCATGCTGCTGTGCCCTCCCCATGCCAAAGTTTAGATGTGGCCTATTATTTTTCCCACGTAGAAAAGTCTGTGTTGGGGCTCTTTTTGATGCAAAAGGGAGGCAAAAGGGAAACAAAAGAGAAAATCTGGAGGTATTGGAAATGCAGAATTCCATGGAGTGACCCTAAAGGGGTTGCTCTGAGTTGGCATGGCAGATCCTGACCCTCTAGCTTCATTTCTGTGTCACCCTGGCTGGGCTCTGTAGACACCTTGTCTCTGCCTTGCTCAGCATTTGTTTAAGCGAACTTAGATCTCCAGCCTGTAGTCCTTGTTACCGCCCATGTGATGGAGAACATTGAATATGCATATAGTTTTTGCTTAGAAAAAAATAAAAATCCTCTCCCAAAAATCTAATCAGACTACTCCTGCAGCAAGCTAAGATACCATAAAGTTTTTGATAACTAAATTCATTTGCTGCTTTATCTCTGCCCTCAAATCATTTCCCTTAATATTAGACAAAACTACAGCACAATAAAAAACAATAATGGTCAGGCACTTGGCTTAATAAAAGAGTCTTTTGAACTGCTGTTATAACATAGAAAAGAGGTCAGCCATTTCAGCATAGATCTTAAAGTTAGCTGGAAATATTTGTAATATTAACAGAAGAATCAAAGCTGCTTCTCTACCAACCATGCTGCAAATAAGGACTTTAGAAGCCCCAGAGGACTCTGCTTTAATAAGCCAGTCATCTAAAAGCACTGTTGCAGACAACCAGAGGGTACAAAATAACCCAGACTAGAAATGATCTGACTGCAGAGAGACATTGGAAGGCAACAGGTTCTCTCTAGACAACTGGATAAAAACCGAGACAGTTTTGAGAAAATAAGCATTTATCATGCTGCCTTTTTAGTTTCTGTTTCATGGTTTGGTTGTGCTTTTCTCTCCCATAAAAGTTCATTAGAAACATTAAAAGCAGAAATCGAGTGCTATTTGCAGGTTTTGTTTTTGTTGTATGAAATTGAGAGCATACTGTGCTATAAATAAAAGCTTGTAAGTAAATTCCCAGCACATTAAAACCTGCCTAACAGGAGATTAAGATGGTCTGAAGTCACTGACTCAGATCATAAACAGTGTGCCGTTAGCTGAAATGATTAATCACTGTGGTACAAAAGAAAAGAGGAAATTTGTTAAAAAATAAGCAGGGGGCAGGATGCTAACTCCAGGGGCACGCTGATTGGCTCTTTAATAATGTATAACGAAGCCCGTGCCAGATCAAAAGCAAATCACATGTAGCTGGCAGAAAATGAAATGGCATTAGGCAGAGTATTTGTCTAGCTATAAGGCTATTTAGGAAACTACTGTCTATTAATGTAATGTCTATTAAAGCTTTTCAAATTAATTTTGGCTGATAGAAGCCCCATAAATAAAACATGGTGTATGCATTTTATATATATGCACACACACATGTGGGGATATCCATATGTATGCATCATATATTATAAATACCACAGACATTTAGTCGCAACTTTGCAAAATTACCAGGCATTATTAGCAACTATTCAGCCTAATTAAAACATCTTCACATTCTTTTTTTAATTGTTGCTCCGTGTGAGTGTGCTGAGTAATTGTTACTTGGTCGTGTTATGATCCTGTTTTTGCTGTGGCAGAATTTGCCAAAAATCTGTGGCAGAGGGAAGGGATGAGAGGTGCAGTGATGCAACATCCCCGTTGCTCGCGGATTATGCTGCCAGCTTTTGCAGTTTTGAAGTGACACACTGGTCTGCTGAGCTCCTTCGGCTTTGCTCGGGTCAGCTCAGCAGCAGACGTGGGAAGCCAGGGAGTCATGCTTACGCAGGGAGGTGTCTTTCCATCAGCATTCATTTTTCAAGACTCTGATATGCCCATCAGTGGCTGAGGCCAGCCTGGTGCAGAAGTCCGGAGGCACGTGCTTCCCTGTCTGGGTGCAGCGTGGACCTCTTTTTAATCTGGTGAAAGCCTGAAGTGCAATGTCTGGCCTGAAACCCTGGGGCTGTCCCTCCCCAGCCTCATGCTCTAAGCCTTAACCTGTTATTGTGACCTTTCTCCATGCCTTCTGGGCTGCTGGCTTGGGCTTTTCTGCCACGCCAGAGGTCTGGCTTCAATGGGAGGGAGTGGGTGGTATTCCTTCCCAAAACTTAGTGTGGTCTGAAGGTCTCCTGAGGAGCAGGAGCCACCTGAGGGTGACAAGAGCCTGCAAAGTCCCCGCTGCTGAGGTCAACCTGAGCAGCAGAGGACCAGCCAGCTTCCCTGCCCTTGGGGCTCTCCACCGCTAAATATTTGAAGGGCGGCGTTACTCTGTGCCGTTACACAATCAGTGACACCGCTTTGCCATCCCGCCGTCCCGTTCTTGTCACTGCACAGCAGAAACCATCAGCTGATGCGAGCGGCACGCGTGGGGAAAACCAGAGCTCAGGCAGCCTGGCAGCCCCGTGCCTTTCTGCAATTACCAACAACAGCTCGTTTCTGTCACCGCTTACTAAAAACATGGCACAGCGACTGAAATAAGTGAGCACTTAAGGGAAACCCAGACCTTTTATATCTGCCACTTATTTCCTGATTATCTTCCTGGAGGTCAGGCCCTTCATTTTGACACTTAATGAATAAAATGCCCACGTTGCAGGAAATGGGATAATGAATTGTGAAAAGACATAATCAGCAATGACTAAATAATTAAGGGAATTGAAATGTAGAGTCATGTGGGAATGTATTAATAATAACATGATTTTTCCATATGCTAAAAAATTCTGTCTGTTTTTAGAAAATCAGTCATCACACATGCTCTGTGGCAAAAAAAAAAATTAATGTAGACTAATAGGAACTGTAATTAGATGTTCTGCTTTTAAACAGCTGAATAAAAGATGAAATCATATAGAAAGTATATTTAGATACAAGCCAGAAAGTAAACTGATTATTATTCATAGTGCTGTTAATAGGAGCTGTAATTTATGCATCTAGTGGGAATCATGTTAGGCAATTAGGAAAGGGAGTCACACTTGACTTCCCTTTATGCATTTACATATTTATATATTTTTCTATATCTTGCCAATGTCTCCATCTTTCCAGTTACCTTTAATCCATATAACTACCTAGAATAATACCTTTTACAGTGAAATTCTCTGTTGGAGTTCAAAAGTTGGCCTTCACTTAGATTAAAGAAAGCCGCACAAGCTTCTCTTTGATCCTATTTGTCTCCTGACACTGGACTTTTGCAGGTCCCCAGTACTACATGAAGAATGGGACTTTTTAATTTCTTTCAGCGCTTCGCTTTCTAAGGCTCGCAGCAGAAATTATCACGGCAGTTGGATGGGATTGTGCTCATTTCTGCTCCCCTCTGCCTGTGTTACACTCTCCCTACTTACCCAGGGTCCAGGTTCAACTCCTTAGTCTGCTCCTAACAAAACCTGGGATTCACCACGCTCCCAGCACTGAAATCCCAGTGATCTGGGTTTTGGTTCCAGTTGAATTTGCTGCAATTGTGGAATGTATGAACCTTCATATATACTTAATGGTTTCAGCGGTTCAATGCAAGAATGATTTTTGCTTATTTTGTGTAACAGGATAGTTACTGTTTTAATCCCAAAGTGTCCTAGTATCTAATCACATGTTAATGCAGACTCTCAGCCATCCTATAAAATGTGGGTCAGCCAGAGAGGGTCACATCAGCAGATAAGTTTGAACAGATGGGTGGGCCGAGGTACAGAGAGCTGCTGTGGTTTGCTCCAGGTAAAAAAACATGTCAGTGGCAGAGCAAAGATTAAAATTCAAGGCATGAGATCAGCGAGGGATTAAGTGTCGTGTTCATCTGCTTCATTTCCAGACATATAGAACATGTACCACCCATAATCTCCTGGTATCACAGTTTGGAAATGTTCAGCACATAAGTCTCCAAAAGGAGAGCCTGGGGGACTCTCTGGGGAAGGGAAGGGACACGCAGAGACCTCAGGGATGGGTGGACTAGTGGGTGGGACTGGGAACTTCTCCCACAGGAGCCATGCTGCTACTGGGTTGCAGGGCCGTTTCACAGCTAACCTGCCACCATGAGTACTCAGGACCATCGGGAAATGATAATCTGAGCTAAGTGCCCATTCCCAGCAGATAAGCAGAGTGTATTTTTTCCTCTCTGTGTAACGCAGACCTGGACAAAACTGCCCGTAGGCCAGACCCTGGTTACTCCCAGCCATGTCCAAGAGGATTTCCCAAAAAGCCTTGTAACTCAATCCTAAACCAACCCTAAACTTTGAGTTATTCTGGCCTGGTTTTTCTGCAAAGGCCGTTCTTCCCATCACTCTGCCAGGTGCCATGCCTCAGAAGAAAAGTGCTGGAGCCTCCCCAGGGCATAGGGCGCTTTTCCCCTCTCACTCTCTTCCCCCGCAAGCCCTCCTGGAGACGGGGACCTGGTGTCTTGGCATGGCCATCTGGCTGCAGGGCTTGCGTTTTGGCTGTGGACCATCTTTCGTAATTGGGCTGGCGAGCGATGCCTCTGCTCCTGCTTGGGGCTGGGGCTGCCAGTGCCAGCTGCTCCCCCCGCCGCCCCGGCTGCAGATGGCCCCACCAGCACCCAGCAGCTCACCCTCCGACGGTCCTCTCCTTCCCCCCGTCCTGCCAAGCTGCCTTTACAGTACTACTTATAGCAGATGTTATTCAGTAACGACCCACTCTTGGCACACCCTGCCACTCTCCTCGCCTTTCCCGTTGTGGAACTGCGAAGCAGGAGGTACTCCGTAAGCAATATCATGTTAGGCTACAAGCCACAGGAAAAAGGGGTTAAAAGCAGTAAATGCATTCCCATGCACTCTGATATTGCTGTTTTTTGTCAGACGGGGTGATTTTAATTCACCCCCTATAAGCATCCATGGTGCGTCTCCCTCCCTGGACATCTGGGTGTTGCATGGGTCTGGCTCATTGCATTTGTTCCCCGTCAAAGTACGATATCTTGGGATGGATTCTGCAAGCTTAAAATAGAAACATTCCTGCTTGCTGCTGCTGATGTATCATTGGGTAATCATTAAATAAATTCAGTGTTTTACTGCATTAACAAAAACACATGATTGTTTAACAGAGTATATTACAGAAGATGGAGGCTTTAATGGTCTCTATGGATTTTTAGTTTGTAAGAGTACATTATGAAGCTGTCTTGGTAGGGTGCTGTTTTCATATGTGAAAGAAGTTACTGGCGTTATACATCATTTTTATATCTTGTTGCTAGGCAACATATCATAGTGCAGTTATTGCAAAGGTGTCTGCTTCCTCGTTAAAAATCTTCATGTTGCTCCTTAATTCTGCAAAATTAGCTCTGTTATTGATCTTATCCTGCTTCCTCAGATATCTATTGATTGAGGTTTCATCTGTTAAGTTTCGGCGAAATAGAAAAGATTTTTTATTAACTGAATTTGGGGTTGAAACCTAAAGCATATGCATTAGTGCTAATCTTTGGTTTCCCCCTTCATTGCAATTTGTTTTCATGCAGGGAGCCGTGCATTTCCGTTCACTTGGGATTCAAAATCAGAGAAGTAATTTGAGTGGTGATGTATTTAAGATATGGCCTATGACAGTGAGGCTTAAAAAAACAGCAGCAACAAAAAGCAGGGGCTACCTAGGGTGTTCTGGGAAAGATCTAAAAATTCCCTTTAAAGCTCATTTCTTTCTCTCTTCAAAATAATCCATGGTTCCTGCTTCAGCGTAGTTCTGTTGTGAACTCCTGCTACATTAGCATTTCCAAATCTGGAGGCAGTTTCGCCCCAGTTTGGGTCAGGCTGTGCAAGATTTGGGGCTTTACAGGACCGAGCTGACTTCATCGCCTCACTTCATTCTCGCCTGGAGAAAGCAAATCTATTTCAGAAAAATGCAGTTAGTAATAACAGGCAGCATCGCACACAAGAAAATAACTTTTTTTTTTTTTCCAAGTGCCAGCATTTATTCCCTTCATTACCACTCCTCCTGAGCTTCCTTGAGTTGGAGAGCTGTCTGCCGGGGCCATATGTGCTCCCCAGAGGCAGGGGTGGCTCTGGCACGTGTCCCCCCCCCAGATGCCTCCGCAGACTCACGTGGAGCCAGGGCACGTGGAGGGGCTGCCAGCTTTAGGCAACGGGGGAACCAGGGGCTTCCGCAGACCCCTGCATGCAGCAAAATGGCTCTTTATTATCCTCATCCCTCATGCCTTTGTTACTAGCATATTGTAATTACTTTCATTAACCAGACTTAATGCAGTGGCGGTCGGTATAGCTACTGTTCATTTTGGGGCAAATGGTACTATTATAATATCAGGTTTTAATTAAGCTGTTTTGGATAAAAGCTGGCATGCTAAAAGCCTTTAAAAATGCTGTTCCTTGGTACACACCCACACAACAACAACCAGTAAATCAAGGGGATTTCATCTAACCTCTCCCTTGGAAGAAATAATTTGGCATGTGGTGTCAGGGCAGTTATTTCTAAAGGCATGTGTTCCAGAGGAGGGGAGGAATGAAAGAAACATGAAAGAAGTTCATTCTTTTATTTTTTAAGCTGTGGAAGAGTTAAAAATAGATATAAGACTTAGTTATACTCTAAAGCCTATTCTTCTAAGGAAAAATGTGCAAATAATTAATTTATAATGGGACTAATTAGTTCTGTGAAATTTTAATAGATGAAGTGGTAAATGAAAGAAAAGAAATTGTGAAGGCCAAAATGTTTAACTTCATAATCAATCAATGTACTTTCCTCAAAAATGCCAGCAAAAAATTTGGACAACATTTGAAAACTGCTAGTTACCTGTTCACTCATGAACATCTGCCTACGCAGATTTCACACCTCAAATGCACTGGGCTATTCCTGCACAACTGTCTGGCTCCATTTGCACCTGATCTGCTTCCCTGTAACTTGCAAGGGAAAGGAGAGGATATGGTGGCCTCTCACTACTCTTCCATTGCTTCTAACCACAGACAATATGCCTTGAACATTTGGACCTCTGGATCATACAACAACTTTAGCTCTATTCCTTCAACATTAGTGAGGAAGTAACTGGTGAAAACATTAGCCTTGTTTTCCCACTAACAATTCCTCTTCTCTGCACCACTGGGCTATAATGTGGAAAGAGTTTTGATACATCTGGGAGGTCTGATCAGATTGCCTCTAAGTCCTTTTCCTTTGATTGCTTCTGATGGAAACTATGTTTTCCTTCCTCAGGAAGATCAAGAGAATATAATCACTGGCTGACCCTGATAGTAGTGAATGATGAATATCCAACCCGACCAGCTTGGTCTAATTCCTTTCCCCTCCATCTCTGATCTCTCTGAGGAGACGCTGTTAAAATGGATGCAACTCACTGCAGTCCAAGAAGAGGTGCCAGTGTCCAGAGGAACCTTCCTTCCATTTCAGAAAAAAGGGACTTTGGAGAATCAACCTCTCTTTTAGTATCTGTTTCTCCAAAGTCATATTTTGTTTGAGCAGTTTTACCAGTCGATCTCTTGTTAGCTCCTTTGGTCTATATAGAAACCCTACAAAGGTTATTGCATCCCCTCATGGCCAATGAACTCAGTTGTCAGCTGAGGTGATAGTCTGAATCTCCTTAACTGGGTGATTGTTTCATTCATGGGCAATTCCTGCCATAGTTAGCTGTTAATCGCCTGCTGTTTCTCCATGCAAAAGACAGAATTCTCTCTTAGTCCACATTTAGATTAAAGAATTATCCAAGACAGTGCCACAGGACAGCAAGAGCACATCTGTGAGCACCAAAAAAGGTGTTACTTCTCACGTGACAGCTCCAGAAAAAAAATAGAAGATGCTCCAGAAAAAAAATAGATGAGCCTCCTATTCACATGCCACATCACGTCCCATACCTGCATTGTACATGATTTTACTGGTTTAGAAAAAAATCAGCGTTGGTTTCCAAATGGACTATAGATCCATTGGCTCTCATTGCTTCAGAAAGCCTATTCTTGTGGATCTGTACGCAAGATGGGTAGCAGCATTCCCCATCAGCCTCCTCTTCCAGCTACCACAGTATCTCTTCTCATGCTCGTCTCCAGGTAGTCAGCTCAGGAGGTGAAGTGAGGGCCTCCCTACAAAGCTCACCAGGAGGCACAAAACTGTGAACAGCCCAGTCCCTGCTCCAGGACTGTTCAGGTGCTGACAGGGAACCTTAGCCCTGTTCCATTACAGCCATGAAATACTTTACCTGGGTCCTGGGAAGCAGAAGGGGGTTTCCATATTGTCAAGGAGACACATGTCTTTTGAGAAGATGCTTATTTCTGGCTGCCACCCACTGGCATGGTCTGTAAAATGCCCTACCCCATCAGCTCAGCTTTTCAGGGATTTCTGGATGAAAGAATCTCAATGTCCAGGAAGAGCCATGTTATCAACTTCTATTTGATATGCACTTCATTTAAAAAATTATGGATGTTCTACTCCAATAAATTCTCTGCTTCCCCACTGATGCTCTGAATGCCCATAATTCTTAGAAAACTCAAGTAGGCAGTATCAGGATAATTTTGTTTCTCCAAAATGGTGAATGTGCCAGCCTTGTCTGTTGCCATTCTGTGTATCTTAGTCTCCCAGAACAAGAGCCAAATTTGACACCTGGTGCCAGATAGTCCAAGGTTTTTTGCCAACACTCTTCAAAACATCTTAGCGCCAAGTGCAGAGCCCTGTACAAAGCTGAATGTAAGAAGTGTATGGACTGGATTGCTTCCCAGCAGCTCGCTCTGATCAGCGCAGTCAGAATACACCTACCAGCTTTGCTACTGGAGCAAGGGTCTCACCAGCTCATGTCACGATGCTTTATGTCTTACCACTTTCATTTCAGTCCGAGCTGCTGGGGAAGAAAGAGAAGGAATTCTGAGTCAATCCATAGCTTCAACCATGGGACACTTTTGCTGGCATCCGTTTTCCTACATTGTCAAATGTGGTGGGTTTTGGGTCTTGCTGGTCTTGCCCTCAATTTATTTATTATCTCTTGGTTAGGATACAGAGGTGGATGATGCCTTTGATGAGCCCACTGTTAAATGCACTGTGATACTTCTAGGAAAAACAATAGAAAATAGCAAATATGCCTACTAGCAGCTGGGCTGCCAAAATACTGTTATATAATCTTAATGTGATTAAGACTGTTTTGCTAGTCAAAATGAAGACATTATTCCCTTGTATTGCTTCCTCTGTCTGCATCAATCTTGAGATTCATCTCATGTATTTGGACTACCAGCTCTTTGGGGTAGGAACTGTTTCTTCAGTGTCTGTGTGAGGTGCTTTGCTGAGTGGGTCCAGACCAGGAGCCTAGACCATCACTCATCGTTTGCGCCTCCCGTTCATGATTATCATGTAGTTTCACAAATGTCACAAAGTGACAGTATTTGCAGAGACCTCGTGTTCCTGGCTGGGATGGACCCTTCATTGTGGCATTTCAACATGGCTTGCAACAGCCTGAAAGGAGCCTTTCCTAAAGAATGGTGGAGAGATCCAGGATCTATTGCGTTAGCCATCTCCTGCCTCATTCTTCCAAGGATAAAGTTCAACCTCATCTGAAGTTGTTTCCTAAATTCAAAAGGTTGTGAGACATCCCAAATCTTAGCTTCCTTTGCCAAAAATTGTGTAGCTGTATATTCACTTCTCATGAGGCATTTCTCCCCACAGGGTTCTCCCCACCTTACCGAGCCATTCCAGCTTCAGGGCAGAGTTCCTTGCAGGCTTATACTATGTCTTCTGAAGGTACAGAAGTGATTCTTCAAAAGCTGTGTAACCAGGGGAAAAAAATAATCACTTCACCACTCCATAGCATTCATTCTTCTGAGAGTGCTCAATAAAGACTAGACACAATATAAGTTCAACACTGGAAATGTTGTGTTTAGATTATGACACAATCTGCAGATAGAGACTTCTGCAGATCTCCAACTCCATCAGTTTAGCCTTCTGTGTGTTTTCTTCCCCAAAAATCTCAGTTCATTCACAACAAAATAAGATCATAAGATGTCATTTAATGTGTCTAGGATTGGCACATTCAGGTGATCCCACAAAATTACTCAGGTGTCCAATCTGAAATGGTTAGAAGCCAATTTATTCTTATGCAGACTTGTCCAGGTAGATTTTGTACTGATTTCCTACTTACCATGGGTTCCTAAAGATTGTTCTGCAGACATAGCCCATTCTCCTCCATTTGCCAAGGAACTCAGACCTGCTTCCTAATGCTTTGTTTACTCGTTTACTTCTCCAAGTCCTCAATTCCAGTAAATCAGAAACCAGTGCTGATAAAGTTGTTCCCTGTTGTTCTTTGGGTAAGATTTCTCCTCCCACGTTTGGATTTAAAATGCAGCCTGTTCATTGCCAAGAATGGGGTCCCTGTAGACCAGCACTTGGAGGAGAGAAGCAGCTTCCTCAGCTCTAACTGCGGTTTTTCAGAAAGAGTTTTCCATGCAGACTCCATGACCCACCTTCCCTCCCTGCTGACTTGGAACCCAGGGCTCTGGCATACCTCAGTGGTGAAGGTACCAAAAGGTAAATGGCTTCCCCAGGAAAACCTTACTGCTGGTGCAGAAGCTGCCTCAGGTGCTACCATTGTAGAGGAAATCAGTGTCTCCTGCACCAGAAACTTGCCCCTGAAGCAAAATCTGTGTGGATAGCCCCTCTACAAGAAGCATAGTTAATGTCGGGTAAGTTGCCTTTTTCCCCCTCATTCTGTAATTAGACATCCCAATTATGTAGTTTAATCTAATTAAAGTAATGATGCAATTATGCAATAATTGATACATAATCGGCATGCAAAAGCCTGAGTAAGTATTATTTAACCAACAGAACAAATTCTAGATGAACCTTTTCAATCTCTTAAAATATAAGATTTTAGCAGTCAGCATGAGGAAGGGATTTTGCCTATTCAAGCATTTTAAAATCCTTACTGATACCAATAAAATTATTTTTTTGCCTATTTATGATCCTTCAGCTTCCATTGACTTCAACAGGAGCTGCCTCTGAGCACCTGTAGACAGAAGTAAAAGCTTAGAGCCACAAGTATCTCACCCAAAGATGGCAAATTGCTATCCCATTTCAAGAATGCCTAATACTGAATTGCCTGCTGTTAGAGATGATTAAAAAAATAAAGCTCATCGTCAATTGCAAGAGAAGATGGCTCTGTGGTACCTGTACTGGTAGTTTCTCAGCAAACCATGCCACTTCAGATCCTTTTTTTAAAAACTAATTTAAAATTACTTCCTTGTTATCCAAAGTAACGGTGCCAAATATACCTCTTACATATGCACCATGCTTGCAGATATATAAGCTAAGCCGTAGGTATGGATCCACCCAAGGTCTCATGCACGAGAATGTACAGATGGATGCAGGAGTCCTGGCTCCAATGGCACAAACAGGAATCTAGTTTTCTGTATTGGCTCATTTTTCTGAAATAGATAAACTGAGATGCGTATGTTTCATCGTATGAGGATGTTAGCTGTATCTGTAACATCCAAAGACCCATGTTCTGAAATGACATCAGAGACTTGGGGGTTTGTCTGATAAGAAATGGGATTTCTTCTCATCCTCAGATAATATTTCCTTTAACCTACTCCCCACCCCCTTACTCTTGTGCAGTGAACTGTGTACCCTATATGGCTTTTTCCCACCAGTGATGTGGCTGAACATCAGCGATATTTTGCCTTTGTTTTGGAAAGCATGGTGGAATCAAACACATCCACATTTATATAACACTAATTAATCCAGTGTGTCTGGATGTGTGAGGAAATGGGAATGGCCTGTCCCTTTCTTTGTCTCTGTTGCATAAGTCATGCTTTAAAGTAGGTGCATTATCTTGTGAGATTTAATATAGCAAGTTTGTTCAAAACACCCCAGTAGCTGTGTCAGTAGAACTATTCACATGTAGGGAAATTTCAGAGGAAAATATGAATGTTCCCTGATAAGCAGTCACTTGGGCTTTTTTTGTTGTTTTTTTTTGCGTGATTTGCTGCTAAGGATCTGGTTTTAAGTGTTATTACCCATGTGTGGAAGTATAATTTCGATTTGATCCATATTCTCTTTAATGCCAAAATTGCTGAAAGAAACTTTTTTAATTTGGTTTCAAATTCAAATATGATGGTTTTACTGTTATCTTTTAATTGTCAGTATTCATATTGCTAGTGTAAGTGTTTGTATAATCTTTTTCGTAATAGACACTGAAAATATGTAAAAGAAAGCCTGCAAGTGAACAGTTGCTTGTTCATGGGGATGAACAATAAATGATAAATTCACTTCCACATATGGAAGTCACTTGGAGCCTGCACATATTTTCCAAGCAGTTTCCAAGCATAAGAAGAACTCACAGGTGATCCTCTAATCACTGGTAAGGGTCGTGTAGAGAGCATCTTTGTCTTCAACAATTTTCTTCCAACCATTTGGTGGTTTCAAACTGAATGTAAGGGGACAGACTCAGCTGGGCAGTGGATGAAGAAAGTTTCCCCTGTCAGACTGAGCCCTAGTTTCTTCAACCTAAAGGGTGCAATTCCTTCAGAGACAGGGAAAATAAAACCCAAACAAACCAAAAAAAAACAACAAAACATTCATGCGCCTTTCTTGGGTGAAGTTCTTGTTGCTGGGCAAGAGAACATCAGTAGATCCATTCAGTAACAGACATCTGTAGATGAAAAAAAAAGCAAAGTAAATGCAGCTAAAAGCTATAAGAAAATTCAGCAGGCCCACTACTGCACAAAAGCCCCCCAGCCTATTTATATTCCATGAAAAAAATCAGCATAAAAAACTAATGTCCTGCACATATTTCACAGCTCTGTTTACATTTGCTGCTAACAGAAGTCTCCATAATGTAGCTCACAGGCAACACCATTGTGCTAATTTTTCACCAATCTTTGTCTTCACTGTAGAGTTACACATATTTGATAAAAGAACTTGGGCTGAATTTGCCAACAGTTTGGTAATTCTGATAGGCCAGGGGCTGCTCTCTTTGGTCAAGATACAACAACAGCCAAAGTACAGCTGATCTCATATTGCTGAGTGGGATTTAAAGGAAAATCTTTGAAAGAAGTATAACTGCCTGAATTACTACTTTTTTATATGTTTTTAAATGAGAATGTAAAGGCCAAGGGCACTTTTTCCTACTTAACACTATTAAATCCATCATTAAATCTCATGCTGAACACTGGGTGAATTTAATGGTGCCCTCAAGTGCCGATGCTGATGCTTGACTGTGTTAATATTGTTGTATATACAGATACAATAAATAACACTTAGCTAAGGTAGTATTAGCAGCCTTATTGGGTATATCAATACAAATAGCTGTACTAATGAGATTAAGCATCAGAAACCAACGGTGATGTGAATCTAGGCACTGGGGCTAAAATATGGATAGGGATTCAATACATTGAACCTATCAATAAAACCAAACAGAGTACTAAAAGTTTTATTGCTAGTTGGCATTAAAGGATTAATTTGAAAATACAGTTTTTATCTTTTCTCATCTCACTTTGTAACATGCTCTGTCTTAAAATTTCAGTCTGTCTTGCACATAAGTACTATAAGTGTTTCTATTTGCTGAATAATCAGCAAAACCTCAGGCAGGCCACTCTGCTTTGCCTTGCTGTAACCAGAGGTCCCTTTAGTTGACGTAATTCAGCACTGGGGGTGGACCAGTTTGTATCACTGCTATTTTTTGTCTGGTATTCTGAACATGGAGCTGCATTAGTTGAATCACCTCTAGATCATCATTTCTCCTCTTAGTGCACACCAGTTAGATGCCATTGCTTTTCCCATGCAGATTATTTTAAGCCACCTGGCATAGTTCCAGGATCCCATTTTTCTCACCTCAAAAAAAAAAAAAAAAAAGCATGAAATGTTAATGATTACAGTACTCTTTTACCATTGCAGTAATCTCCAACTGTCTCTGTTTCATTTTGAGGGTGTTCCTTATCTATGCTTTTATTGCTGGTAGGGAAAAGACCTCTATGTTTAGATCTTCCTTCTGATGGGATTCTACATATACTAAAGCTTTGAAAGATGTATTCACTGCTTTGTTTTATTTAGAAACTTTTTCAAAGTACAAAATGAATTGACCTAAAGGACTACTTTTCATCAAAAAGGGTGAAATCCTTCCCTGGGTAGGAAAGCCATTGAAGGCTTAAGTGGGAATAAAGTGATACATAGGCACTATGGACCTTCTTATTGCAGTGAATTGCAGTTTGGTGGTTTTCATGAAGAGAAATAAAAAAAAAAAATCCCTAATATTTTCTGCCACAAAACAACCTTTCATGACTTTTAACATTTTAAATTTCCAGTGCTAAAGCAGCTGTTCCTGATTCCTTGCTGTCTAAAAAATAGGTAACGTAATTAAAAAGTGGAAGTGGCATGTCCTGTTTCCTTTTTCTTTATGTATTACTTTAATTTTTCCACAGGATTTCTATGAAGTTAAAAAAAAAAGAAAATATATACATCCTCATTTTTTCAAATGACAGCGAAGGGATGTTAATTTTGCTTTAAAGTGGATAAGTAAATCATCTGTAGTTAAGAGCTAAAAAATAAACAAGCATTTGTAATGATGTTACTTCCGTGCATGCCTCTGTCACGATGCAGCCTGTAATTTCATAATCACCTACTGTTTGCTGGCAAACATCTTGAGGAATGTTTTAGAGAGTTGTAAAAACTTTTGTTAGCATCGTTTTTCATAACATTCTAGCTGTAAAACCAAGCTGTTGTTGTATTTAGAGTCTGGTACAAGATCGGCAGGGAATACCTAGAAACCGTGAGGCAGCGTGATACACTAGTCCTTGCAGGCTGTCTGTGCATATGAGTGTTTCTTCAGTTCTATTGTTTCATAACCAAGTCAACTTCCAAACTGTTTCAAAGATCTATTATTACTCTTTCCACCTGGAAATGGAAATTTCATTTTGTTTTTAACCAGTCTAGGTGAATCTAAATGTATTTGGTTTTAGTTAAAAACAAAGCAGTCATATAATCTCTAACATGCATCGTGTTAAAGTGGTTTAAAACAGTTGCTTTTTTAAAATAGATGTGAATTTCATATGCATGCAATGCCTATGATAATGAATAAGATAGTAGCATTACTCCGCTTCTTAATGAAATAAACAGTATAATGGAGGAAGCCAGAACACATGGTTTAAAAGGAGAAGAGTTAAGGCTTCAGTGTGTATTTTCATACCTTCAACTATTTTTTCCAAGTGGAGTCACAGAATGGCATTGTCATCCTCAATACCGTTTGTGCCAGGACAGGGAAATAACAGGGTTTTCTTATGGGATTTTCTGACTCAAGATTCATTCAACCCTAATTCCAGTTTTATGTGTTTTTCACCTCGTAATAATAGTGCGGTACTTACAGAGATTACAAGGGTGCTGGGATGCTTAATTCGAGTTTGCAGAAAACCTTGCAAATGAAAGCCAGTGTGTACAATAAGCACTAAATGTTATTGTTTCAGGGCTTAAAGGAGACAGAGCCTGAGACAATGATAGCTTTGAAGAACCCACTTAATATAAACACTAGATAAGAGTGAATTGCACAGTTAAGGAACAGTCTCCTTCACTGCTCCGTGGGTGTATTTGCAGCTAGAGAGAAGCACAATTTAAAATCAATTCTAACAAGAAATGCCAGATTGCCTAGGGACAACTGGGGCAAACAAAGGGGCACTCCCTGCCTCCGACAGCTTCCCAAAGGCCACCCCACGTAGCAGGGAGAAGTGGCAAAGTGCTGTTTCGTGCTCCTGGCACTGGCTCCCTAGAACACGATGGTGAGCCGCAGAAGCCTGGGCAGGCTCCCTGCCCTGTGCATAATGCCCTTGCCAGGACTCCCAGAGGAGCTGCGCTGCTGGCAAGCCTAACATTTTTCTACACAGCAAAAAGGGACTAGCCTCAAGCCCTCTCCCCACCCTTGCCAGTCTTTTCAGGGTGCAGCTCTGAGTCTTTTTTCTGAGGCTGCCGCAGTGGGAACCTGCAGCCTCTGAAGTGATGGCACTGTGCTTGTGCCAACTCTACAAGCCGGGGCAGTGCCCTGTGTGCTCATGCTCTGGTTGGCCCATCACCGGATTTCTCTCCTAAATATCCAAACCAATCTGCAGATTAATGTAAAAACTAATCTGTTTGTACCTGCTGATCTGTTGCTTTGACTCCATGAAACAGATGAAAATGATTGCAACAGGAAACCAGTGTGCCCTGCTTACCGAACCTTTACTGTGATGCAAAAGGCCCTGATTATCTGCTTTTCCCTTAATGAGCCACGAAAGATTGAAACATAGCAGCAGGACTTGGGTCTCATCACTTTCTAGGCGTTATTTTTGCCTCTGCTCTCAGCAAAGAAACCTCCAGCCTTGTTGAGTTCAGCTTGTGTTGGCCAGGGTTCACAGCGCACATGGATGGGGGTTTCAGAAGTGCTTGAGGGACTTTGGAGAGAGAGTGCAGCCAGTGAGACTCCTCTACTAAATTCTTCAGCTGTTTTGAGCAGTCTTCCAGTACGTATTTTCTTCCTCTTTTCGTATCCCATATGCTTTTGACACACATTTTGGACAGTCGTTCAAACATCAACACCAGAAGATGTCAAAAAGAAAAGGAAATTACTTCACCCATCTGAAATACCATCAGATGGTGTTGTCCACAAAAGTTTCTGTCAATTCACAGATCACTGAATTCAGCATTTCAAGATGCAATAATAAGGTTTGAGGAGCTTCAACTACATGTTTTATCCTTGGTAGAAGATAACATATACCCAGTAGAAAACACCTACCATTATACTGTGCAACCTTTGTTTGTGAATTAATTTTTTTACTGCAGATTAAGTTTCAAAGTTACCCAGTAATTTATCTTAAGAGTGACTATCCTGGTCCTCCAAAACTCTGCCCACTTGTCCTGACATTTTTACCACTGTAAAAGTCAACAAAACCAGCTGCTTTTGCTAACTTCTGAATAAAATCATAGCCTATGTACGCATACTGCTATGTACATACTACAAAGTAGTGCTCATCTCAGAGAGATTATAATCTAAATATACATATAGAAATTGGACTACACATGGGGGAAAGGAAGTGCTATTAACTCACTTTTTCAAGTGCAGCGGGATCTGTCCACCCTTTTCCATCATGGACAGTCTTGGAGAAGACCCACCAGCCTCTGGCTCTAGAACCAAGTCCCAGTCTGCCACCTCACTGGATTTTTTTCCAGCATGGGTGGCTGATTCTCCATGGGTTGTTTGCCCAGGGAGCCCTAGAGGAAAAAGGGAGATGTTTGCACCTGACCCCCACTTCTAATTAGAGCTCATTCCCCAAGCCCAGGGTGAGAGTTTGGTAGTACAGAGACCATCTTTCCGCTACACCTACCAGGAGTAGGAGGGCATGTGCGTTACGGATGAAAACAAAAGACAAAGGGCCACCCTGGGTAGTCACTGTGACTGCATGAACTTCCTGTATTAATGTTCTGCACACCCCAGTTCTGACTCTAGGGATCAAAGCTGGGTGCCCAATTGAGGAGCGTCTTAGCTCATAGAATCATAGAATAGTTACGGGTGGAAGGAACGTTAAAAGTTCATCTAGTCTAACCTCCCCTGCAATGAGCAGGGACATCTTCAAATAGATTAGGTTGCTCAGAGCCCCATCCAACCTGAACTTAAATGTTTCCATGGGATGGAAACAGGATGGGGAGCATCTCTGAGCAACCTGTTCCAGCGTTTCATCACCCTCATTGTAAAAAAGTTCTACCTTATATCTAGTCTAAATCTACCTTCTTTTAGTTTAAAACCATTACTCCTTGTCCTATCACAACAGGCCCTGCTAAATAGTTTGTCCCCACCTTTCCTGTAGGCTCCCTTTAAGTACTGAAAGTCAGTAATAAAGTCTCACCGCAGCCTTGTCCAGGCTGAACAACACCAACTCTCTCAGACTGCCTTCATAGGAGAGGTGTTTCAGCCATCTGATATTTTTCTGTCCCTCTTCTGGACCTGCTCCAACAGGTTAATATCTTTCCTGTACTGGGGACCCCAGAGCTGGACACAGTACTCCAGGTGTGGTCTTATGAGGGTGGAGTAGAGGGGCAGATTCACCTCCCTTGACCCACTGCCACGTTTCTTTTGATGCAGGCAGTGCATCAAAATGCCTGCCTTTTGATCGTTTGCCAAGATATGGTTGGCCTTCTGGACTGCAAGTGCACATCGCTCGCTCACGTCCTGCTTTTCATCCACCAGTACCCCCAAGTCCTTCTTGGCAGGGCTGCTCTCAGTCCCTTCATCCCCAGCCTGTATTGGTACCAGGAGTTGCCCCAAACCAGATGCAGGACCGTGCACTTGGCCGTGTTGAACGTCATGAGGTTCACACTCCCTCTCTTCCACGCTTAGACAGAATCCATATGTGACTTGTTAGAAGAAAGATGATAGCCAGTTGGCTAACCTTTTCACTACCCACAACATTAAAACTGGAAAAACTAATACTGGGAGGTCTAGGTATTTAAGAAAATTATTTTAGATTACCACAGATGACCTTTCTGGAACATCAATGTCTTCTTAATGTCAAAGTATTAAAAGGTCATGTGGAGTATTTATGTTTCCAAGAAACATAGGGTAGAGAAGAGGAGCCTTAGTCATGCTGGACTCACATCCTGATATGCAGATGGCTGAGAAACAGAAATCTGGTAACATGCTCAGATTTGGAGATAGAGACATAACCTAGGAGATGGTCTAGGAAAAAGTGTCAGAGAAGCCTAGCTGAAATAATAGCACTGCCAGGAAGTCATCTCTGAATTCTCCTTCAACTTGTATGTGTTATTATAGCACTGATCAAAAGCACTGTCCCAGGTGTCTTACAAACAGGTAAGAACTAAAACTTTTCTCCAAGAAGCACAAGGTCAGACTCACACCCACCCACCGCCCATTTCTGAAGCACTTCAGGACTAAGTACAGCAATCTGGGCTCCATCTCTAGACAACATAGGAAGTCAGTTTCCAGAGGATGCTCCACGTCTTCAATCTGCTGATGTGCCCCATGCTGGTGTCTTTATCTTTTCAGCTGACTGTAGCAAGACTGTCAGGCAGATGTCCTCATCATGTTGACCCCTTAGTTAAATCCCCTAAATTAATATGATGCACTTGGACCTTATACAATCGATAGCAGCAGGGGACAACTATGGGTGATAGATTACTGATACATAAGGAAAGAGCAAACTTGTTTCTGTCTTTCCTAACACACAATGGAACATCCTTTTCTCTTAATCACTGCTTTTGTGGTACCTAGCATTCACACGTGAATACAAATGGTTCACATTTTTGTGATTTATAAAGCCTGTATTGAAAGCCATAAATGGTAAGGATTTTGATGGACTCCAAATAAAGAACAAGAATCTCACTTAGGTACACTTTAGATGTGAGTCTGAATGGTATTTTATCACCCAGTCTGACTAGCATTCTGACCTGTGTAAGGAGCCAGATAGCTGCAGCCACTCTCACCTGTTTTGAGCCCATTATCTTGTATATGTCTGAAACATAATTCAGAAAAGCATCCTTTCTTGATCTTAAGACTTCAAGAGATGAAGAGAGGCATTTCCATAGTGCTGCATTCCAGCAGTAAGCCACCAGCTTGTGAGAAGTTGTTCTTTTTTACCTAACTTCAGTTTGCCTTTTTGTCCTTCTATACATGGGGTCATGATAAAAGAAGTTAGTGGTTTTCATCTTTTTCTATTATTCTGTAATTACAACATTTTCCACTAAGACCTATTTGAAATTTTGTATACATGGACTCCTCTTAAGCATGAAAAACCTTGAATTTTTTCAGTCATCTCTTGTGAATTTTGGTGAAGGTGTTCAGCAGAGGTTCTACCTTTTGCCTTGGGACACTTGACAGTTGGCTACAAATAAGTTTTCTAGAAGTCATGTTAGAGATTGTTTCCCCCTATGAAGATATGTCTGCCAGCTCCTGCATTTCAATCACAACAACTCCAGGCAATGCTACAGGCTCGGGGTAGAGTGGCTGGAAAGCTGCCTGGCAGAAAAGGACCTGGGAGTTGGTGGACAGCTGGCTTAACATGAGCCAGAAGTGTGCCCAGGTGGCCAAGAAGGCCAATGGCATCCTGGCTTGTATCAGGAATAGCAGAGGAATATCTGGCCAGCAGGAGTAGGAAAGTCATCGTGCCTCTGTACTTGGCACTGGTGAGACCTCTGTGTTCAGTTCTGGGCCTCTCACTACAGGAAGGACATTGAGCTGCTGGAGCATGTCCAGAGGAGAGCCACCAAGCTGGTGAAGGGTCTAGAGAACAAGTCATATGAGGAGAGGCTGAGGGAACTGGGTATGTTTAGTTTGGAGGAGGCTTACTTACCTTTAATTTGGAGGTTTGAGGGGAGACTTCATTGCTCTCTACAACTACCTGAAAGGAGGCTGTAGAGAGGTGGGTGTTGGCCTTTTCTCCCAAGTGAATTATTACAGGACCAGAGGAAATGGTCTGAAGTTGCGGCAGGGGAGGTTTAGATTAGATATTAGGAAGAATTACTTTACTGAGAGAGTGGTCAGGCACTGGAACAGCCTGCCCAGGGAGGTGGTGGAGTCACCATCCCTGGAGGTATTTAAGAAACGTGTAGACATGGCACTTCAGGACATGCTCTAGTGGCCAAGATTGTTGGTTTATGTCTGTTTGTGGGTGGGTGTGGTGTGGGTTTTTTTGTGGGTTTTTTTTTTGTGGTTGGACTCAATGATCTCAAAGGTCCCTTCCAACCATGAATATTCTGTGATTCTGTATGCAGATCAAGCATAGTACTTCTTAGTCTAACAGGGCTGATCTCTGTAAATATCAGTTATCCTTTTTTGTTCCTTTTTTCACCTTCTCAGAATTTCCATAATTTTTGAAGAAATGTGGACAAAGAAACAGGAGACTCCAGTTTTGCAGTCACAAATTTTACTACTTCACCATTTTCAAATACACAATCATGGAGCAAGCTCTTTGGGCCAGAGCATGAGATGATGCAACATTATTTTCAGTTGCTTTACCTCTGGTTCTTCATTTGTGGATACGAATTTGTCTGCGTTCAACCCTGTACACCTCTGTACTCTTAGCTGAACTGGTCTTTGTTGTCTTCAGCCATCACATTGTGCCGCTGTGCTCCTTCTAGAATATGAACCATCAAGATTTAGCATCTTTCTGTCAATTCAGATCTAGGAGGTACACGATGCACCCTTGAGAACAGATGGTTGAATTCACATACACTGAAGCACGCAGTGCTACACTGATTTCTTAATCTCATTCAGAATAAATGACTTGTATATGAATAGATTCCCCAGGTTGTCAGAGCATCATAAACAAAATTGTTTGCTAATTGCACTCAGCCACATCTATGCAAGGTTGTCCAGAAAGGATTTACAGGCCACTTTACCTTGCAGAACCTCTCTGTGCTACAGCAGGGAAAAAGGAAGGAGAGCCCCTGCCTTGATGCTTAGCTCTGCAGTCTGAGGTCCCAATCTGGTGTAGTTTTCACCTATAAATTGAGCACATTTCATCTCATATCATTAAGAAACCACAAGTGCAAAACTTTTTGGAGCTACGCTTTATAGTGCTACATTTGACAGCAATTTAACTTCTAATACTTTAATTCTGACTTTTTTCTTTCTATGGTCTTTTCTTACCCTCTCTATCACTTTTCACACTGACCAAGTTTGTTGCAGTAGCACAGAACAGAAGCTTGCTTTCTTCTTGTTATGGTTGGCAGCCTTTGCAGGTACATTAGCCAAAGGCGTTCTGGTAGCACCTTAAACCTTAACCCAGAGCACAAGGTGTTTCCTTCAAGTAATATCCGCCTGTAACTTGTGCACAGAGCACACAGGCACTACTATGTTACCCATAAGTTCACAAAGCTTGAAATACTCAATCAGTTGGCTGAACAAGCTGAGCTGAAGTTATCAATTCATACCCACCAGTGAATCTCTACTGTAGATGCACAAAAGCACTCTTTGTATGAGCCCATGGGTTCCAAGGAACCATGTAAGTCTTTATGGTACACCCAGTCCTCTTAAACTGGTTTCAGGAGTATGAAAGACTCAAACTAAGAACAAATTGATGACCTACTATATCACCTTCAGTCCAGGGGGTGAACCAGGACTAATAATGTAGCTATCAGAAAGCTTCCAACCTCACACAAAATAAGAAACTTAAAAAAAATGTATAGTTTTAAAAAACCTAGATTTTTTTTCCCCATTAGTCTTGCTTTGATGACCACCTTACGTTTAGCAGCATATTTTTTCTGGAGTAAGGGTATATTTATATTAGAATGTTCCATGTATTTGTGGCAAAGATATTTCAGTATTGCTAAATATTTACCATTATGGTATTTTTGTCTTCTCCAAACCACAGATGTTTTCCATAGTAAATGTGTCTGTTTTGTAGCTTTGGGCATTTATTTGTCTGCTCCTTTGTCCATATTAATACAGTCATCGATCAAAAACAGGGTAAGACCCTGACCAGTGTCTTGGTCTTCATTTTCAACAGCCTTAGTTTTAGCTTCTTGAAATGTTTCCAGAGTAATCCTGAGGCCACTACCATTGCTTTGTTAGCAGCTTGCAGAATTAACAGGCTTGTTACAATCTCTGAAAATGTCGGCTAAGTGCACTTTTTCATTATTATCCGAAATCATGCAGAGATCTGGACCTTGAAGTATCCTAGGTCTTTTCCTTTCCTCTTTCTCCTCCCCCCACTCCCAAGAGGCAGCTATTCATCTTCATTAGCCACTTCTGTTAGCTTGCTGCCAACTGAGACCAGAAAACTAGCTGCATCAGTCTTGCATGGCAATTCAGGAATTGGAATCCACAGTCCTTGGGTGCAGGAGGTTAATGCACTAATAAAGGTTGTACCTTGATTAACCACATCATCTCAGCTTGCCCAGGCAAAGCTGGTTTTCAGACAGTTTATCATATCATATGGCCCAATGCATTCACTGAAAAACATAGCTCTTAGTTAAGAACAGATATTCATCACAGTGACTAAAGAAGAAATTTTGTCCAATTTTTTTTTCATTTCAGTGAAGAATATTTAAAATTTTTAAGGAAATCCTCTGAATTCTGTTCTATGATTTACCTTTATGTAAAGGTACACATTCTTCCTTCACTGACAGAGATAAATCTGATATGAGAGAGCGTGGTAGGGGTTATGCCCTGGTTAACTCTTGCTCTTAGAATCTGACATTTCTCTTGGATATCTATTGCTTCTTCTGAGATTATCAGCACATTTGGTCCCTGCAAAATGAATACAAATTTGCAAGACTCCTTGTTAAAGAATTATAATCATATAATAAAGGATATAATATAATAAATATATATAAAATATAATAAGTCAGTTTGGTAACTAAGTGGCTATAGCATTCTTTTACATTTCTCTGTCCTAGATGCTGAATCTTGACTGAATGTTGCAGGTGATTTGCGGAATGGTTCCACTAAAGCAGATATAATGTATTCCAAACAGAAACTTATTGCACTGGCATTTGTGATTTGCTGTAGAGTGAATTGATCCACAGATCACGTTGCAAATGTTCATGATTTGGAATGGTTTAGTTCTGTAGATACCAAACATCTGGAGATTTAATGCTGAACACATTCTTTAATGCTGCAGTCTGCAAAATCTCTGACCTTCTCCCTTTCCAAGGGCCTAATTTCTCTTTTTTTTTCCCCTTTCCTTCTCCCCAGCATGCAGGCGCACGCACACGCACACACATACAGAGTCCTGTTTCTATCAAGCAATTTCAGCTGCTGCCCATCCATGCAGGTCTGAAGAACCAAGCACACACAAATGACGCAGTCAGAAGCTACACAATTACCCTTCTTTGCTTAGAAACAAACAAAAAAATTCCTTGACAAGCACTCTCCCCTGGATTGTCATATGTCTTTGGATGTTATACTGATGAAGTCTATTGAAAGGAATTCATATTACAGAAAGCAACGAGGTATTTGAAGGGTCTTGGGACTGAAGCCAAAGGGGAAATGTGGTAGAATGTGTTTTGCAGCAGATTGCTATGAAAAAATGACTCCTTGGAATCATTTTAGCGGGAGTAGGGGAGACAGGAGAACTACTGACTGAGGTTCAGTGCTGAACTGGCACCCAGCTCAGCGTAAATGGTGTCCTTACAGCTATTATTTCAGCTGCATGACAGGGAGCTCATAGTAGTTCCCTTATTTTGTCCTTCAGTTAGTGGGTGGGTGAAACCGCGTTCGTCACTTATCTCATTTTAGAAGTTTAGAAAGCATCTTGCTGTGACATAACATGCTGTGACATAAACATTAACTATGAATTAAAACCTGCCCAAATAAGTGGATAGAAAGGAAATAAAACAGGAAACAGCAGAAGTTGGAAAATGGCAAGGTATTTTGTTGGGTAGTGGTGGTTTTGAGTAACGTTACTAAAAGGATAATGACAAAATAAAAGCTGCTCAAATGGAAAGAGGGAAAATATTAAGTGCTTCAAGGAAACTACGGGGTTTATGAGGAAAAAGAAGAGGAGTTAAGTAGTTTGGATAAGTGACATCATAAACAAGAGGAAAAAGCTTTTTCTTTCATTTTAGAGATGTATAATTGAGATTTGGGTTAGAAAAGTTGCAGCAATAACAGATACTAGAGGAATTGGTTTTAAAAAAAGGAAATTTACTTTTCACATCATGAGAACCTTATCATAGTGAAATGCTGCCAGCTTCAACATAGTCTCCAAAAGTTTCAGTGTCAGACTCTTTGCTTTGGATGTTTGTCACTGAAATCATAGCCATGTTGTCAGCTAGTGGCAGTGTAGCTTCGCTGAACTGAAAGGGATCTTTGCCATATGACAGCAGTTAAAAAGAGAATCTCCTGTGTTAGAAAAAAATAATCTATTTTATGAAGACAGGGAGTAACTGGATTAGAGGTTCTCAAACTGTGTACTGTGATCACTTGCTAAAGGGTCTTGGAAAGCTCTGTGTTAGCTTTGTGTTACAGATATCACAGAATCACAGAATCTTAGTGGTTGGAAGGGACCTTTGAGATCATCGAGTCCAACCACATTAAAAAAAAA
>JAOTQQ010000001.1:139016077-139065717 GCA_026546715.1 Gallinago undulata | reverse complement strand
GGCATGCCAGGTGTCTCATAAAGCCACCTATGTTCAAAAAACCCATAGCCCTGCCTGTAACACCAGTCCTGGAGCCACAAGTTGATCTGTCGCCTCTTCTTATCAATTTCTTTATTCACAGTTGCAGTTTATTCACAGTGTTACCTTGACTTCCAGCTGAATACATATATCTAGAGCTTCCCTAAAATCTGCATTTGAGTGTAGGTAACTGTAGAGAGAGTCTGTGGTCCCTGTGAGGTAACCAGCAGAGTATTTCCAAAGGAAAATTATGTCTCATCAATCTCCTGTAATTCCTGCGACATTTCAGTAGAGCAGTGGATGAAGTTGAGCCAGCTAAAATAATTTTCAAAAGGTGTTTGACAGGGTCCTTTATGAGATGCTACAAACATTTCTTAAATCATCATCTGTGGAGAGACAAAATATTATGAATCAAAAATTGGCTAGGTGAGCACAAGCAAAGAGAAGGATTAAACAGTCAATTTTCTTAATGGCCCTATGATAAGTTCTGGTTTTGGCAGCGAATGAATAGCAAAATAATACATGCGGTTAGACTTTAAATCTGGATGGTACTGACCTCCCTACTTTTTATTAATTACAATTTTTCTGCATCAGTTCAAACGTTCCTGGTATCATGTGCCACACGGCAAGACTGATGGCACTAGATAAATAGCATTGCCTTAAGTCTAGAGTGAATACTATTATTTACCTCTGCATGGTACTTTTCCTGGAAAATTACCTACAAGCTAGGGCTAAAAGCCCCAAACAAAATGCTGCCAAGCAGTCATTAATCCACAAGAAATGTCTCGTTACTTAATTGTTGCTGCGGAAACTGAATATGGAGCAAGGATACACAGTACTATAGATTTCTTTATTTGAAGACTTTCCCTTCAGTAAGAAGAAAAACCAAGTTGGCATGTTGACTAAGATTAACTCAGCTTGGACTTTTATAGCTTGTAAAACTGGACATTTACGTATAACTGCTGAAAACTGATTTACTACAGGCAGAGACCAGTGTGGTTGTAGAGCTGCAGTATGTGTGTGAATGAGACGTGCCATTGCCACCACCACACAGACGTCGCTTCGAAACAACATAGAGGCAACCCTCACAAGGAGAAATGTGTGTTAAAAAGAGGAGGGGGTCTCAGAGCCATCCCTTGATCTTGTGCATCTGCTGGCAGGAGGAAGGCAGTCATCTCAAACAAGCTGTCCTGGAGTTGGACACACGTGATTATCCACGTGTATTTTTAAGCAGTGTAATCTGGTCTTCATTATTTGATCCAGAAATCTTTGTTTTCCCCACTTCTGCACCCCAAATGGTTTCTCAGTGCTTCCTTTAATTAACATTGTTCAGGACTTTAAGGTTAACTTAATCAAGTTTGGAGAAGCATCTAAATTGGTTTTAAATAAGACTATTATCTTGTAGGGGCTGGAGCATTTTCTGGTACAAGGTGTTTTGGACATATATATTTTGTTCAATTTATGCTAAAAAAATCCCTAATTTTTCTAATTTCAAAAATCTTTCATGTCAATGAATATTCTGACACCAGTTTTGAGGTGTAGAGGATCTTAAGTACCTTTAAATTTTCATCAATCCTTTTGAAACATTGTTTTCAGTTGAGTGGGTTCTTTATGCCAATACTGCCAGTCCCAAACTACAAAGAATGGCAAGTTAACTGAGCAGAAAAGAAAAACTGTGCATGAAAGTTTATTTTAACAATAAAAGTTGAGTCCTTTCTATTTTGTTAGCTAAATAGTTGCCTTTTGGGCTTTCTTTTTCAAACATTTCACACCATGTACTAAAAAAATATCTTGATGTAATCGTATGTCAACACTAATGCTTTTAATCTGTCTCAAATATCTTCAGACAGAGTCTAAAATCATGAGATTTGGTGCACAGGGGCATATTCTGGATTTGTTTCTGCCTGACCTTGCAAAGTGTTGACACTTGCTGGACACCTAAATCATTTCTCCTGATTTTTGAGATTCTGTTCTTGGCAGCCAGAAGGTGGCTGTGCATTAAACATAGTTTAATGTTTCTCTTTTTTTAAAAAAATATTTTTATATGTTTAAATCTTACCACTCCTCAGTGGTGACAACCAGAGTTTGTGGCATCTTTCATATTACATTTCTGATTTTTTGTTTCTAATTTGGTTTTATTTTATAATTGTCTGAATTCCAAGGGGTAGTGATAAATACACCATGTGATCACAACTCAAAATATTATTCTAGTAAGTTCACATTTAGCTATTCATGATTATGGCAATTATTAACCCTGGCAAATATCAGTAGTCTTACTAAGTCTTTGTGTCAGAAAGGGTTACGTCAAATTTAAATTATGTAGAAAGCTTTATTATATACCACAACTCAAAGTTAAAAGGGAGAAGATAAGCTAGCAGAAAAAAAAAAAAAAGACCATTAAGACCATTTTTCATTGAAGTGTGGATGAGAAATAATCTTGGGGAAAAGAAGAAATGAAAGATTTTGACTTGTCAAAAAAAAAGGTCACCCTTATTTTTAATCAGCCCTCTAGTCCTTTCCCTGGATGAAGGTATCATTGTCAGACTCGGGCAGGAAAGGTGGGAGGGAAGAGCTCTGCTGCTGTAACAGATTGGTTTCTGCATGGCATATAGCAAACTTCTCAGAAGATGTTTCCCTGAAGGTGACAGTGGGGGTCAGCCACCATGTAACCTGCAGGAACTGTTTCTTGGGCAAATGGAAATCATAAGTACTGAACAGCATATTTCACAAGTAGGATAAGTTTAGGTCAAAGCCACCAGACATTCGCAGTCTGACTGCCCCGATTCTTCAGTTGATGGAGATAACATAAAGCGTTGCCCTTCAAAAGAAAGGGCCACGTAGTTCATTCCTATGCGTACTTTTTTGCTCAGCACCTCAACCTGTAGGAAAAAACCACTTTATTGGGAACACTGTTTTACCCGTGGAAACACCTTTAGTCTATATGCATAACATCCCATTTTCTAGAAAGAAAGGAAATGGTCCTGTAAGGTAAAAACAGAGAAAAGAAGTCAGAAAGTGACCCATTTTTAGATCACAGCCTTAGGACTAAACATCTGCATTGCAAATATCCTTTTTGTCAGTTTATTGTCATAAATCGTTACTGTTGAAATATTTCTCAACATGAAATTCCTTAATCTTTTGAAAACAATAGCATGTGTCTCAGGTACTTGTAGCAAACAGCAGTCTGGTTGCCTGTGTTTTTGTTGCCTGAGTTTAAAGAACTTACTGTATATTAAAAATTCCTATATACTGCTATTGCCGGCACTTATCAGATAAGGAAGTCATAAGATGAACAATCTGCCTCAAAGAACTGAAAAGCAAAGCAATTCTGATCCTGAAACTGCAAACCAGATGATGCTCTGATTAGAGGCACACACATAGATTACAGAAGTATAATAAATCATGTAACTTTTTAGCCTCAAATGAAATAGAAGAATGTAGGTTTTATTAGGAAATAAACTGTTTATCAAGAATGCTTTAAAGGTGGCATTTATTAGTAATAAACTATGTTGAAAGGTCTGATCCTTTCACTGGCAGAACAGCCAGAGACTTTCCTCTATGGAAAAAATGCCCCAGCTCTGTCCGTGCTGGGTCAGGAAGCACTTCCATCAGCACTAACGAAGGATGGACAAGAGATTCACCCGCACCTTTTTTCAGACAAGAACATTTTCTTTTCCCTTTAAAAAGGAATGAGTCATGGAAATATAACTCCAGTATTATTTTGGGACTGATCGTGGATCTCAGCACGACTCCTTGGAATATCACTGAGAAACAATTCCACAGTCAGCTACTGGTATCAAAACCCGGCAAAGCATCTGCCAGGCAAACTCTTAGTAGTGTCAGCGAGGCCCCTGCTTAGGCAGGATGTTATTTGCTTCTCAGCTCTAGAAAATTACGGACCGACTCTGCAGGGTTGTCACGCACCGCGTTACTTCTCATATTAATTCTGTTAAGTTACTGTCTACCAAATATTATGGCTGTTGTTGTTGAACATGTCAAAAAACATGTCCACCCTTTAACAGCCTGCACTAGAGAGGAATATAAAGCCTCTCTCTTAACAAACTTCTTGTCTCAAGTGTTAAATTTACACCTCAAAAGCAGTCTTGCTTTGGAGACCAACTCATTTGGGCTTGAATAACAGTATTGAAGGTGTGTTTACCTGCTCCCTGAAGCTGTGTCAAGGATGACTGCATACAAGTCAGGTCAAGCTATGTATGTCTTTTAGCTATTAAAAAAAAGTCCTTCAAAACAACAGAGGGAGGAGCCAAAGGTGGATTATGGCACATCTTGTTTAGGGCTTGCCACACGTCTATGTCCTGCAAGGCACAAACACATCCCAGGTAGGAGCTTACTCAACTCCTTTACAATGATAAATGCAATTTGAGGAATTAACCATTGAGCAAGCATCATTCTGACCTTGACTATGAAATCTATGTCGTGATAAGTCCACAGTGTGAGCCTCTTTACTTGATCATGAGCTGAAATTTCTGGAGTTTTTTGTAAAAAAAGTTCTTCTGTTAGTCTCACCAGCCAGCATACATTGCATGATTAAAATGTGGTTGCACGTTGTCAGAGAAGTCAAATTTCTTGCACTTAAAATGCATTAACTATTCAGGAAAATGAAACGGTGCTTAAGAACTGCTCTCAGGAGTCTGTGATAAAAAATCAATGTAGCTCATGCATTGTCTAGATTATATGTAAACTGGGCATTTCCTAGAAGCTGCAGTAACTTAAATATTCCACTACCAAGGCACTCTTGCTACTGATATATTATCATTGTCTCTTATTCCATTGACTTTCTAAACACAGTTTGCTGTACAATATTGTTTTCCAGGAGATGACCCATTCATGGCCTCCGCCACTGTCAGCTATTCACACACCAGGAAAGGCAGAACAAAGCAAGTTTCCCTTTCCAAACAAGGTAAGACACACAACATCATGCCTCCTGCACCTCAAAATATGTCCTACATGAGCCCTGAAAAAGAGTATGAGGTCTCTGGGCTGAGTCTAATGCTGTGCTGGTGACCTTCTTCATGTGTGTGCCAGTACCCCCCCGCATTTTTCCTGTTTACATCCTCTGCAGGGTTACATGTCTTGTTTCTGTATCTCCTGCCAGCAGCACTAATGCTGGTGTAGAGGTCACAGATTCCTCACCACAGGGCAGAACCGCAGGTGTCACTAGTGGGGTGTCCAGATGTGGTGCCTTCTGCAGGCACCTGCTGAGGCTCCTGACTGATACCTCAGGGCACGTACAGCTGCTGCAAGTCAAGAAGGTCCTACTCACACCATTATTCCTGCTTCATTTGGCTTCACTAGCCAAGATTTTTGTTGAAACCAGTCAGGTCTGAGGTGGGCTTTCCTAATAACTGGCCTCTGCAGTTGGAGTCTGTCGAGTGGGTGTACATCCCCTGCCACTAACCTGGCTTCAGAGGAGGCTTTGCTAGAGATGGAGGCAGACGTGATGCTCAGAGGGGCTGCAGAAGTATTTGCTAGGGAAGTATTTGGTCCCTGAAGGGACAAAGGCCACTGATCCTGCTGATCGTCCCTTGAAACGAGCTCCACGACTCTATGTGTATCCCAGGGAGGATGTGGTACAGCGTGGTACAGCTCATCGGCATGAGCTTGGGGAAACCACCTTATTTATGCTTGGTAAGTCAGGAAAGAATGAAATCGGCTATCCTATGCAAGAGCCAATAAAAATTTCACATTGCACCACCATATACTGTTTATATGCCACAAGCATATTTCATGAAGTGTTCAAGCTTGAAAGATGACATTGATGCTGTTTATAGCTTTTCTCTGGTTAAAGCAAACTCCTTTGGTAACTTCTAAGTCCATTGTGCAAAATTTAGTGCAGGGAATAATTATAACCAGAAAGCCAAGAAACCTTCAAGATTTGCCTACAGTAAACCAGCTTTTCTGTGGATGAGTGTCATGGTTTTGAAGTACTAGGGGTGTAAACAAAAACATCTCTGGCATGTTATAAAAGAAAAAGAAGGAAATTACTCATTCTCTATTTGCTCGTTGAAGGCAGACAGCTGATTGAAGATGGTAGGCAGGCTAGAGGCTTGCTACGTTCAAGTCCGGTAGAAGACAGATGGATCAGCAGCTTACAAGCAGGTGAAGTGCCCAGATATGAATGACAGAAACGAAGTGGTGCTTGCAGCTCTGTGGTTTCTGCCATAATTATCACCACACGATGTGCTTGTGGCACGTGTGCATACGTGCTTGAGCAATCAGCATATCTGTGTGGCCATCACAGATGCATTTCCTCAGCACTAAATAAATTCTGATAAATATAGGTATAGGAGAACCACAGACCATAGGGCAAAGATATGTGAATAATGGTTGATATTGACTTTCTCATCTTCTCTCTGCCTGTTCATCCATCTCTCTGGGAAATATTCTAATAGCTGGAATTACAGAGCTGTTTCAGAGACCTACCATTCATTTTTAAAGAGCCTTTTCTGGGTGGTTTCCTTTTCCCTTACCAAAGCAGAATTTCCATTTTATTTAAGCATAGGGTGGACAAGATTTCATCTAATAACATATGAGCATACTTCTGTACACATAATAACATCACAACCATATTGTGGCCTGGGTGGTCTGCATGATCAGAAATTCAAGTGCTTTGTGCGAGATGGGGAAGAAGTACCTGGCAAAACTCACCAGACTCCTGGAAAAATCCTACATTACTGGCCATAGATCATGATCATTTTAGACACCACCTCTCCTTTAGAATATTTTAAAATAATTAAAAGCTACTTTTTTGTCTTAGTCTGAATCTGTACAGTCACAAATTTTAGAAGGCATCTGCTTTACAAACCCCAAAATGCAAAGAATGGTTTCCTAATTTTTCAAACATATTTTTGAAACAGTCATAAGCTAGCTATTGTTTTTCACAAAGCACGGCGTAAAATCTTTGTTGGATCATGTAGAGGATGTCTCCATAACTGTTAGGAAGCTTTCATACAGGTAAGCTATGTAACTGCCCCATCTTGCTAAAACCTAAGGACTGCACCAAACTGTTGTGGACCACCCATTATTCAGATAAATGGGCCTGTCAGTTAACTAGTGACCAAGACCAGCAAAGAGACTAGAAGGCTAAATTCAGGGCATCAGCTTAATCTCTTAGTTCCAAGCGATGCATGGTACAATTAATTCATTTTCAGTCTTTATGGCAGTGTTGAGAGATCAGTTCAGTTCATTTGCACTGACTCTTCCAGCCAGGGAAACAAGTGGGCTGCAATCGTTTTTAACAGAAAACAGTTCCTGAGTGCAAAAATACTCATCATTTTGGGAACGAGAAAAAGAGAAGCTTGCAGGACTCCTGCCCCGCCATAAGGATGCAAATCATGCTTACTTTTCTGTCTATAAAAACTGAGTGTCAGCATCATTAGTTCCTGTACATGCCATTAGTTCCCATACTGCTTTTAACCTTCAACTCAAGTAATTAGTGATCTGACAGCTTGAAACTTGAAATTTATTAATTAGGCTATTAAAGTTGCAAAGGCCACAGCAACTGTAGCTAGACTTGTTTTGAAATCAGCCTAGTAAAAAAAGCTCAATAACTGAGGTTTATATATTACCAATATAACAGAATTGCATATTTGAAACTGCATACGGATGTGTCCATGTCTATAACTATGTGCTTGGTGGACGTATGTACACATTTTGTACCTATAGATGAAATCAGACCTCATTAACATGGGAAATCTGTGTTGATGCACAAGAGTGGAAGAAAGTCCAGGTCAGGTTTGCCATGTGCAGCACTGCCCAGTAGGTTTCCCAGAACAGTGCTACTGGGAGAGCACATTTATGCAACTATCCTTTATGTAATAGAGGGCATAAAGTTACATTTCATCCTTAACTTTGAATTTTCTTTCTCTATGGAATTAATTTGTACTTTTGAATTTGCTAGGAAGGGGCAACAACAGTCTCTTTATTTCTTGTTTTTCAAAGCTTAAGGATAATTGAATCAGCGTGTGATGTGACAGGCTGTGTGTGCTTTCCTTTCTCCTATCTCTGTCACACTTTGTTATGTACAAATGATCAGGCATTATTTGATTGTAATTTTATTAAAAACATCTTAATAAATAAACTTTAAATGAATAATTAAATTTGGTAAATAAGAGCTCACTTGATGCTTGTGCAAATGAGCTTTCATGTTCAGGCATTAATTCTCCACTCTTGTGCGGGAAAAAAAATGCTGTTAATTCTGCTGCCTGCTTTGCTCTCTTTCTCCATTTTTACTGTGATTTCATGTCTTGAAAGTTTGATCAGGTGTTTGATTTCTAGTTATGTGTATGTGATACTATGGGATCAGCCATCATTTTCTTATTTGAGAATTAATTTATCTACTCCAGGAGAACTGGTGTCTTGTCAGAAAGCTATTGGGTGGTTATTCTCAGCAGAATCTAATTTATCATAGTGGTGTTATTCTTTAAGTGCTCAATTCATTTACTCTTTCCTTTCTCGTTGATTTTAACAAGCTGGAGCAAATACACTAGGAAATAATCTCCAGAATTGAAGACTTTACCTTTAGTGTTTAAGTTACATAAAGTCATACTTTTTCCTACCTGAGTGGGAACATTCTCTATTTCACTATTAAATTTTTGTGTTAGCCTTTGTTATTAAGAATATTAGTTGAGAATCAAGACACTTATTTTGAAGAATCAGTTAAGTGGAAAAGTGAAAATGTATAGCTCATATGTTTTGCTAATGTCAAATTTGAGACTATGCAGAGCCAATGGCAGAGGTAAGATACTGTGCTAGACAGTTAAAGGGGAGGGTGCCTTCTTCCTGAGGTTAATGAAAATGCAAAAGATTGAATGAGATCCTTGTTTAGTAGTTTGAAACACTTTTAAAAACCCAAGGGTTCCTTTTTTTCCATCAAAAGGATTGTATTCCCCAAAATTTCTCTAGGTACATAAATTCACTATTCTGGAAACTGAACATGCTCTCATAGCCTACTTTTATTGGCAGCCTAGTTGGCTACTAGAATGGCATTTGAATTCAAGTGTACATGTCACTAGATTACCACTGCAAGCTAATCCTGACTTAAAATTATATTGTCACCAGAAAAAAACAGGCTTTAATATCCCTGTATCAGAAGCAAAAAGAATCACAGAGCTGAGGCAATTTGTCAAAAGTAGACAATTTCAAATTACTGAGAAATTATTGTCGTCATTTGAAATACAGTACGGATCTTAGGGCATGCCCAAAAATTTGATGTCTCACATTTCAGGTGTGTGGGATGGCACTGAATTGCAGATGTGTTATAGCATAAGGATTACAGATCAGAGCCATGCAGTCTGGAGAGCCTTGATGAGCCAAGCCATTGAGACTCAGTCCCTGTGGTCCAGCTCCATTTAGCGATACCAAGAAACTCTTGGGGCACTGAACCGTTGGGGCATGCTTCCGAGTGACTCAGCAGCAAAACCAGGTCAGCTGAGTCAGAGCATCCTTGAGCTCTCTGGGGACCTGCAGTTCCTTTCTCGATGAGCTGTGCACTTGGCTTATCACTCAGCCTCAGTAGACCAGGGATGTGGTCCAGCGCCTAATTCTTCACCAAAAATGGCCGTGTGTGTCTAAGCAGTCTTTACTGCAGTTATAACTGCAGCATGTGTATGAGGTGGTATTCCTGTACATGTCTGGGTTATTCAGAAGCAGAGTTACATACAGGTTACCTTCCCTGCTGTCATCTGTAGAAATGTGTTCTTTTTTCTTAATTAACATTTTTTGTTGTTTATATTTGTATTTCCCTTCTATTTATAGGCTTCTTTCATGTTTTTATAAATGCAAATAAGTTCTTTGAGTAAAATATGTGAACATTTGCACGTGAGGAAAGAATGGTCTGATTAATTGCACCGTATTCACAGATATTGCAGTTGTGATACAAGGTTAACCTTGCCATCTCGGGGACCCAGAACCAGAACAAGTCTGTATTTCCATTCTCTGGTGCTGTCAATAATAACACATGAAAAGGAAAGACTAGCTATGCTACTACCTCAGGAATCCAATGGTCCATGAAACAATATTGGTCTTCCTTCTGTCTTCTCGTCTAAACTTGCAGAAGATAATAGACAAGTTTTGACTGATCAATAAATGACTTGTGAGCAGGAGAGTCATAACCGCTATACAAGGAATTGCACCATTAAAGGGTTGTTGTGAAATAAGTTTACAAGCCTCAGAATTAATGGATTTTCAAAGAGATTTATTCTTGCAATTGAAAATTACTTGGAAACTGAATGAACAATTAACTATGCTGTTTGTATTGTTAAGGTAATGTTAAAGCAAGTATTACAGCTAGAAATTGCTGTGAAAATAACACACTACCTTTTTTCTATTATTACTGTAGGAGTCACAACAGGGATCTACAGGACACAGCAACACAAGTAAGTACCAACTCATTTTCTGGCTGCATTGGGTGGAGGAGATGACAATGACTATGAAAAACAAATGACTGATAGCAGTAGCAGACTGGGACAGACCAATGCCTCAGCAGGCAGTACTCGGCTGTGGCCAAACGTGGAGAACTGCACTGAAGAGTGACCATCAAAATGTCAGCTACATTTTGGTGGACTGGGAAGAACAAAAGGGATTCATTTAATTATGGCCATTTCATTATGCAGATGAGAAAAAATGAAAGGGCAAGTGTGGCTTTTTTAGAAAGCCAGAAAAGAGCTGACCTAGTTGCATGTCCAGATCCAGACTGCCAGAAATTTCCGCAGGAAGACCTGTTATAATTTATCTTTCATAGGCAATGGTATATTTCATGGCTATTGCACAGTAATAAGCTCCATGAATCCTGCCAAACTAACACCAGATAATGTCTCAAAGACCATATGGCCGTGGGTCTTTTTGGCTAGCAGCATGGGCAGGGGAGTGATATGTGCTTGTGTGGTTCCTGGTTGGGGCTTTTCAGTGGACTCCAATTTACAAATCATGGCGCAGATCAGCAGCACTTTAATTACATTTAGTTGTGGTAAAAAACTTAGTAGCTGTATTGAAAGGAAAGATTGAATTGTTCTGCGAAACAAAATATTAATCCTCTCCCCTGACACCTCTGACTGTTGTTAGTGTTGTCTTGCATATTAAAAATACATGATCCTATCCTGCTCTCAACATAAAATCTTCCCAGCCAAAAGAACTATTTTGCTAGCTTCCTGACATGTCAGACGGCACAGAGCCCTATTTGCAAATTACAGGGCTATGACTGAAGATGAAAAATGCCCTGAGCTAGTAGGTAGGGCTTTGACAGTGGCTGGTCACCCACTGCATCAGGGAGAAGACGTCCAGAGAGACAAGGCTGAGAGATGTAGGCTATTAAAACAGTGCCGCTCTTTGCTGGGGAAAGGTCGGCATGTGGAAGACAATGTTGTGAAGAAACATGCAGTGGTGTCACTTAATTGCTGGCATCGGTTTGATATTGCTGCGAGTACCAGCACTAAGGAAATAATAAAAGGCAAAGGGGATGAGGTTCTGTCAAAAAATAATGAATACAGTAATGAGAAAAGGAAGCACAAAAGGGCCATAATAGAGAGGGCTATGCAAACACTCGCAGAGTCAGGAGCTTGGCAAACACAGCAGCTGAGCTCAGGGCTTCACGATGACATCAGAGGCCTCAGCGTTTGGCCAGCTTTGGTCATAGCTTCATTCTCAGTATTTCCTTCTTTCAAACACTTGAATAAAATAGGTTGCTCTGAAGATCTAATGAAACCTGCTTTCCTGTGGGTTAGGAAATAAGTCCTACCTCCTCAAAACTTTGCTCCTTACTCCAGTACTCCAGCGGGCTCCAACCGCACTTCCAGTTCCCCTATCTGCCCTCCCATACAACAGCACCTCCAGCTTCTTCTTATCTCCTCATTCATCCTGCTCAGCAAAATCAGAATATATTTGCATCTGGGCTGGACCTGCACTTGGTACTGCAGTACCTGGCAGCCAAACCAAAGAACAGCTGAACCCATGCAGAAACATATTCTTAATTAGTGGCAAAAGTTAGGGTCCCTGTTAGACACCCAGAAACTTCTCCTAACGTTGCACAGGGAATTTGACTATCCATGAAGTTTCCTGTCGAGGTGCTGGAATAAGACATCAAATAGGACACAGAATGAGACATAGACCTTATGAATCCTCTGTGTCAGACTTAAAGGAAATTCATGAAAAAAAGGATTTGGATGTGAGGAAATGCTAGCAAATAACTCTTTGTGTTATCCAAATGCACTGCTTCAAAGTCCCAATTAACTGTTATTTCCCATTGCACCATGTATTTTTGGAGTGGCTTCTGAGCCTGCCACTTGCAATGGTTTTACGCCAGCTGCAAACATTGTCTTTCTCATGGATAACTTTTGTGTTTCTCTCATCCTTCCCCCACAAGAAAATCAAAGCAAGTATTCAAGACCAGGCTGGATGGGGCTTTGAGGAACCTGGTCTAGTGGCAGGTGTCTGGGGGTTGGAACTAAATGATCTTTAAGATCCCTTCCAACCTAAACCATTCTATGATTCTGTGAAAAACCCACCATGTCTGAAGTTATACTGCTCTGTCACAATAAATATTATTTATTTATGCCTGTTACCCAGAAAGGGAAACTTGGCCTGGTTAGATTGAATGATTCACCTAAATTCCAACTCAGAGGAGAGAACTCCTTCTCTGGCCACCCACTATTCAATGGGGAAATCCTACAGAAGTTAATTTGAAATTTATTTTGAAATGGGAGAAATCTAGACTTGTCTTCTCTGGTTGTATCTAGAAAGATTAGGAAGGGAGTTGTGTGAGATAAGGTAGAAGTTAGCAAAGAACACCCAGCTCTGTGGCTAAGGATCTGAGGACTGGTGGTTCCCACCATGTGTCTTTGGAGGCTTGTGCATGGATAGACACAGCAACACACAGAGGCACGTGTCCACACCCATTTCAGGAGACATACACAGTGCTTAGCACCTGTAATAAAGTGTGCTAACAGCAGTCCCATAGCTAGGTAGGTAACATATTCTTTGTCATTTCCAAAAAGACTAAGAAAAGCAAAGGATGATACAAATTTGCCTATAGGAAGAAGCCACAGCTAGAGAGGATTTAGCAATTTGGCAAATGCCAGCCTCCCACAATGGTACCTGCATGCATTTGGCAGGTTACATGGAAAATGGAAAACAAATCTTAGTCTGGCCAAGAATGACTTTGAAAAAAAACAAGTTGTTCTGACAGGTAATTCCCTTTTACATATGCTTATCCAAAAATATTATCTGTACCATATCTGTGACATTCAACTATGCTTAGTCTATACACATTTTTAAAATTTCTATGATTCAGTCAAGCGAGAACAAAGTTCGTAAAGACTGATAAAGCATTAACGGCCAGATTTTCTACTCTGGTAGGCCGGACTGATGTGTTTCTACCATCTGTACAGGCTTCATCCTCCCCCTCTGCACACAAGTATGTTAAATGACGATTAGCATAAAAGCAGCTGCAAATGCTTACTGTAGGGTAATTCATTAATATCCAGTTTGGCTAAATCACAGAGATTCCCTTTTCTCTCTCCTCACAGTACTTATGCTGTTTCCCTTGTTGCTGCATTAACATACATTGCTGAAAGTAGAACTGATGTGAACTCTGCTGGCAAAGCACTCAGGAATCCATATTCTCTCTCGCACTCAAACAAACCAGTGTTCATGGTAATAATTCATCATTTATAAAAAGCCTGAGTTACAACTAGAAAATCTTTGAATATATGCCAACTGTTACTGTTGGTTTCTTGTTCCAAATTATCATAATGCAGATGAGCTCCAGGGCTCCAGGCACCCTAAGGCTGACAAACATATACTGTAGCAACAGCTTTCTAGCCAGTAAGTTCATCATCTGGATATACTTTGTGAGGTCTCTGCTGAAAGTGAAAAGTGATCTAGAGATTATGGAGTTGATATGTTCCGTCCAGTGTGGATGCCACACTCGTGCTTAAATCTTAGGTGCCTTTAGCTGTTCTCCTACAGTAAGTGCTTAGCTTCCCTGGAGGTCCGCAGAGGGGCAGCAATGTTTTTGAAGTCATCCAGAGCTTCCCCCATCCTTTTCACTAAAGTTTAGCCACCTGAGTTGGGTAGAACACAAACCCTTCCAGAGCACAGGACAAGATCTAAAAGCACCATGGCAAGATGTTTGCAATACCCAGAAACCCCTCTACAAGACATCCGCTTCTAGAAGGTTACTGTCTAGAATAAGTCCTTCAGCTTGCTTCTGTACAACAGTGGAAGGACCTTGGTAGCAAAACCCCGCTTCTTCTGAAGGCAATAGCAAGTTTTCCAGATGCGCCTCTTACAGCCATTGCTGGCATCCTAATGCTGTAAAACTGAGCGTGCAGACTTTGTCAGCAGCAAATGGGTGATATGTAATGCTCATGTGCACGGAATAGGTTGGGGGCTGATCCAAAACCCACTCAACTCTAGTCAATGAGCAGAAAATCAGACAACACCAAAACAGCCTGACCAAAATGAGCACTTCTCACATTTTTTTTCAGAAGGCACAGGTGGATTTTGGTTTAACGAACCTCATTAAAAATTAATGGAGAAAAACACATCCATCAGTAAACCAGTCACACTCAACTTCTGGGCCTCCTTGTCTGCACATAAACTTATGTGTAGACAGCTATTAGCATCCAACAACACACAAGAGGAGCAGCAGCTGCACAGTTGCTAGGTCCAGAATTCAAGGTGATAGAAGTGGAGTGCCATACCCTGTACATTCATGGTAGAGGTAAACAAAAATCTTACACTGAAGCGCAGCTTTCTCAGGTTACTCAGAGAGCAATAATTACAGCAAACAACATCAGCCTTACTATTTGGGGCAGAAGAAAGGAAGAAGGACTTGCCGTGACTTAGAAGCAGCAGTACCACCCTATCAGCTAGCAGTCTGCTTCCCCGATGTCTGCTATGTAACTAAGTTGTGTTGGACAGATATATGATTTTGGACCCAAGAAGGGCATCATCACAAGCCAACATGCTATGCCAGGACCCATGAGAGTCATAAGGAAGCATGAAGAGGCATTCCTTGGGCCTCTGACACTTCTCAAGCATTTGGATACCCGAGTTCTCCTGGGGTTGAGTGCCTAAGCCAAAACACGCACCATGGCAAAGCGGGCTTGCCCAGCCCCAACTTACAGGAGTCTTAATCTGTCAAAATGAAAGTGAACTAAAACATCTATTGGCCTAATTGTGTCCTAATCACTGCCTTACTAGCTCTTGCTGATGCCGTTTTGCTTTGTATGAAATTACTGTTCCTGGAGCAGGGTTCTGGAGCATGGGCATGTTGGATGGGGTACACTCTTAATGGCAGAGCTATAGGGCCCTAGAGGAATCCTTTCCATTGCTTCAAGGTCTGCTATCCTCAGTAAAGCTTGTGTCCTTCAAGCAGCTTCTCTTGTGGAGTCTTCTTGCCTGACATTTCCAGAGTACATGTGACAGTGACAAGAAAAGTTAAATCAGGGTTGACTCCCGCCATGCAAATGCTGTGCCCTGTGATTGCCTCAGCAATGGTCTGCACATGTGGTAAGAGTCATCAGTGTTAGCAATGAATAAAGGGTTGGCATGTCACATCTGAGCAGTTTCCATTTCAGCCCATTTCTGATGTCATTTTCTTCTTCTTTTTTAAAGGGAAAAGTGATGTAGAGCCAAAGAGTCCAGAGAAAAGCGCAACCCATACATCGTAAGTCACTTTTGCATTTAAGATTGCAGAAGGCAGCTGTGTTTTTATCAGATTTGTTGGGCAAAATAGAATTTGTTTGTTTGCATTAAGATAAAGCTCTTTCACTGATTCTTTTCTTAAAACTGCTTTTTAGATAATGACTAAACATTAATTATTCCTGGAACTTCTGCACGCTACTAACTCAGAGATCTTTGCAAGTGAAATGACTCCGTATCACGCTGAATAGATATGAGAGGATTTTTGTGGGTGTTTGAAGCTGGCCTTTACAACCTGACTTCAACATTACCTTAACGCTGCCGGAGTTTGTCACACTTGCTAAAAAACATCATGTCACATATGCCTTTGATGTACTGATGTAATTTTAAAAGACTGCAGTCTGCAGCTTCACCTCTGAATTACTTGAAATCCAATTACAGCTATCTCTGGTCTCTCACGATTTTGTTGATGTTTTTGAATTAACAAAAGAAGTTGAGAAATAGATAGGAACAGGCACTTGTAATATATCAGTGTTCACCTTCACTCTAGTGCAACAATAGAAGCTTTTACCATTTTTAACTCTAGTATACAAAGGACTGAATTGTTTTGCCAACATAAACCAGTCTATGAAACAGATGGGCTGCAAGTTAATAAATAAATAAATAAATAAATAACATCAGTCTCCCAAACTGAGCTAGATAAGTGAATTCCTTTAATAACTACCAGGCAGGAGCATTATGAATTTCTGCAAAATGATTCACCTTTTTAATCCCATTTGAGGGAGGGAAGTTCTTGTAACAGTCAGTCATGTGGATTTTAGAGTGCATCTTGCCCATAATTTATGTTTTCTGATTCCTGTTATTTAAATTCAGAGCATTATATCATGTAAATCTTGCAAGGTGTCACCATTTGTTACATGGCCAACAGTAGTCACAGAAGGAGGTACAATAACAGTGATTTATTGTGGGATGTTTTGATTTCTGCTCCAAATACACATTAAAAGTCTTCTGGAAATGAATCTAGAAAAAGATTTGACATGGTGTAAGAAATTACTTGTCCTGCAGATTGTGTTGTGGAATGTAATTACAGTATGTGAGCATATTTAGCCCAACTTATTAAACGAATTAAGCATTAGCAGCCTTATGCTTTCTGATTGCTGGGAATGGTTAATAGAATGATTCCAATAATTATCATTTTTTAAAATAATATTGCAATAAAGACCGAAAGAAGAAGGGTTTTAATGCCATCTGGAGGTATTTTGGAGAAATGAACACATTTATTTTTGCTGATATTTAGCAATATGTAAAACATAAGCCCTCCTCCAAAGTGTTTTTTCTGGTTTGATGGTACTTTATCCCTGAGGAATGTTCTTTACTTTCTTCTCCTTCATCAGATTACAGTCCCATAAGATCTCAGAACCTGCAACAGGGGTACCTATTGAGGTACAGCTTTGGTTTGAGACTACATACTGTGTCATATGGTGTGCTATATTAGATACAGCAGAATTCAGGATCTGGTTGGGTTTAAAAACTTCCTTGCCTAATAACAGATCTTCATACAATCTTCTGAAACTGTGTTGTCTACTAGATATAGTATATTTATAATGCTTATCTTTAAATTGGTACTATATACTAAGGCTACCCCACAGCAGATATTGGTTCCCAGAGCAATTTTTAGAAGTAGAAATGACCGGTTACCACTGATAAAAGAAGCAGAAGTCCTTCTAGTTAGAGAAATTGTTTGTAAGAAAAAGGAGACAGAAAAGAAAGGAGGGGACAGAAGAAAGGGAACTGGGAAGTGCTGTGCCAGAAGAGCAGGAAGAAAATGAGAGGGATGCAGCTAAGAAGGAGGAAAAGGAACTCAAATACCAAATTTTCAGGAAGAGATACAAAACTGAGAGTAGTGGAAGAGAAAACAAGAGGTCAAACAGTGGAAACAAGAAAGAAGAGAGAGTGATACGAGCAAAAGCTATTAGTTGACTAGAATGTATGTATTCTTGACTAGGAGGCTGAATACCTGAGTGTTACAGTGAAATAAATTAACTCGTGTTGATGTGTAGGTGTATACCGATGTCCCAGTTCTGTTTCTGCTAGCTTCTGATGGCATTCCCCAGGTTTCTTCTCTTTTTCACCTTCCTCTAGGCCAAACTTTTATCCCTGGTTCTCAGGCAGTCGTGAATACAGACTTCTGTTCTTTTGGGGACGTAGCAGCTCACACCTGTGCATGAGGTGCACAACAAGAAGGACCTGCAGGGCATGCCTACATATGGATGGGTGAGCACGTGTGCCTGGGTCCGTCTGCAATAGTGGATATGCTCTTCCCCTGTGTACATGGAGAAGACCACGCCATTGCATGGCTGGCCCTGGCCAGTGCCCAGGGTGAGAGGTGTGTGTGGGGGCATGAACACTGCTGGTGATCCCTGTGGAAAAAAAAGCCTGCATCGTCTTGCTAGGTGTCCCTCCTCTGAGAGTTTTGAAGGAGTCCAGTTGGCATCTCCTGGCAGGGGTGCTAAAAAGGAGTGACACTGATGTAGGAGAGGTGGCATGTTCGGGCCTGACCAGGTGAAACTGTGGATTTGCTTCACTGTGAATCAGTGTTTCCGTGTGAAAATGGAACAAACAGCAACAAAAAACCCTACAAAGCAAGTCATGTTGGCCTAGATAAAAATAACAGAAAAGGTGAAGAGGAGCAAATTAATGTTTCTTTCTTGCAAATGTCTTTTTTATTTTCCTCAGGCATGTTACAAGCCACACACTCGAGCCAAGCTTATATGATTTGATGGCAGTTAATTCATCCTTGGTGCAGATTTACTACCTCCATCCAAACATTATTTATGCAGCTTCAAAGGACAGGTTGATTACCCTCCTGAATCAGGCACTGAAGCAGTCGTCAACTGAGCATTTACATGAAGTCTCCCCTCAGGACATTCCTCCTGCTTTGTCCGCTGGGCTCCAGAGCCTCAAAGCATGTATTATGTTGTGATATGGAGCCCTGGGGCCAAAAGTCCTACCCGTAACCTCTGAGAGTACAGTTATCTAGAGAGCAGGACATGAGGTGGTCTGTTTGGAGGTGTTTAGGTACAGTAAGTGCATCATTCTGAATAGCATTACACACAGGGGGTTTTTTCCTGTATGCATTAACTCCCTAGATAGACTTGGTATGACATAGCTCTTATTAAACATGAAGAAACTGGTATGCATTAGATGACACACATTAATTGATGCAACATCCTAATGAGGCAGATAAATAAGGGCAGTTATTGCAATACTAGAGATAACTGAGATGGATGTAGGATAATGAAAATGATGGGAAAGTAGGGGGAGGTCTAAGCAGAGCTGTATCCCTTTGCATGATATTCCTATGGCCCTCACTGCCTTGGCATGCACAATAATCACCTGAACTGGCACTGAAGAATTGCAAGAAAAGGTGCAAACAATACAAAGGTGTTAAGCTGTCTTGAGTCTTCTTGTTCCTTGAATGCTTTTAAAGCCATGAGAATTCTGGATTTGAAAGGGGGTTTTGTTGTTGTACTCTTAATATATATATCTCTCTATGGGTCATCTGATTACAGCTTCACTGTGCACTTGTGAACTTCTAGGACTGTTCAGAAATATCCATCAATGTTTTCATCTTTTGGATTCCTGGTGGAAGGTTCAATTTTCAATGGTCAGAAAACTTTTACAGATTTTGTTAAAAACACCTAATTCTTATTAAAATCCTTTCTTCTTCCATTTTTACCAATTCTAGTTTCAAGAACTGTGTTAAGGAGTGAGGGAGGAATGGAGAAAGAGTCTCTTTCAGTCTTTCACATTTTCAGTTACAGGATTTTAGTCTGTCTTTGGTAGAAACTGGATCCTTTCTGTAAACCCTGGAGTGTTGCACTTAAAACTTTTAATTTTATAAAACTTTTGTGCAAGGAAAAGTTATTCCAGCCAGTGCATGTGTTTCAGAGGACCTTGTGGTGCCAGGGAAACTCCTCCCTGAGCTGGGGTTCTGAGGTCTTCCATCCTCCTGCGTGCAAAATATGACAATAATCCAAAAATGGAACAAATACACAAAGCGCTCGGCAAGACTCCTGCTCGGGGGATGACTTTCGATGTACTGTCTGTTGTGATGTTCTTCAGTACCTTTGTGTTTGTAAATGATTTCCAGTTCAGACTACCCAAGGTTAATCATGCCTGACTGTGATTCACTGCTATGCATTTACCTCAACATTTCTAGTGCACTTACTTAATGATATCAGGGATAGCAACTAGATACCTCGGTGCTGTCTCGTTATTATCCCTCCCACAATTGTTTTCATGCTGAGCTGCTCCAGATTTTTCCCTCCCTTTTTACAAGAGAATTAACCAAGATTGAGGGAGGCTTTTATAATTTATGGCAGTTATGCAAGTCTCTTTGCTAATGCTCTCCGAGAATCACAGTGATCTCGGTGTGTGTGTGCGCGTTCACTTGTTTGCTTTTGCCAGGCAGAAATAGATGTTGGCTCTGTTCCTTCACTGCACTGGTCCCCAGCATCACTTGGAGAACAGTTTGCTCAGGGGGATCTTCATTAACAGGACTAAATTCAGCAGCTTCCAAGCTGCCAGTTTGCAGAGATTAGTGCTACAGTCTCTTGCCCATCCAGCAGCTGCTCATTGTTCCCATCACCCTGATTCTCCTTGAGGAAGGAAATAGGAAACGGGTACTCGGAGCAATCTCACTGTTGTTCTTGCTTGATGTGACCTACATCTACATTGGCGTGAGCTTCATCTGTTGGTTTCTTGCCTATTCTTTCTCTCTTCTGTTTTGCCCCATGCATCTTCAGAGCGATTCATAAGTAGTTATTCAAGAGCCAAAAACTCCTGCTGGTTTCCACTTCCGCAGATGGGAAGACTAAGGCAGAAGGGTTACAAGGTGCCTTCAGAGAACAGAGAGAACGATCCTCAAATACAGGAGATCAGCTTGAGCAAGTGCTGCCAATGCACTGTCCTGCTCTTAGCCCCCAGGGAGCTTGGCCTCTCTACATCTGGATGACGTGTGGTCTTGACCTTAAGTTTCTCAGGCATCACAACTGCAACCTGGTTGAGCAGTGGAGCTGGAAGAGGAGCCTTAATCCCACCTTACTTCACCGAAAGGCCTGGTGCAAATTATTTAAAGTTAGCCTTGGCTTTCCCCCATCTAAAATAATAATTAGACCGCCATGAAGACTATCTCATTAATATTTGTACAAAGTGTTGAAAAATGTAGTGTTCTGTAAAAATGGCTAAGGATTACTCACCCAGAACAGTAAAGGAAATGAGCGGTAATTTAAGTTTTTAAAGACAGACTTGGGTCGTAAGTGGTAAAAGTCCTGAGGAGTGCCAGGATAGGAAGAGCTACTGCCTCTCTCAGGTGCCCACAGACTTGGTGAGCACAGGCAACCCCTGCCCCATCACCCCACCCCTATGCTCCCCCAAAATCTAGGGCCAGGGGTCACCCAATTTAAATTAGGATTTAGCTTTTGTCTCGCTGGACCAGAGGGAGGGATAGCAAATAGCAAAGGGGCAAAGCATGCAAGCTGCAGAGGTACAAACCCCTCCAGCAATACGTTTTCGATATCCTCCTGTTTATTTGCCAAAAGGACCATGATGGGGCAAGTCAATTGAACCAGAAAATAGCTAACAGATGGGTCTGGAGGAAATGGAAAGGGTAAAAATCCATGCAGCTGTGGAAGTCAATTGCAAGAAAAGGGCTGCCCAAACTTTTATGGCTTATAATTCACTTTTAGCCTTCAGATTAAGGTACCAGGGCAACCTCCCAAACAGTGTTCCACAGGTCCAGTTGTGGCATTGTAGAGGTCAAGGATGTCTGCAGCAGAGCCATTGGCTAATGATTTGGTGACACCTCTTTTAGTAACTCCATGGACTCTGTTAAGGGCCATCATGAGCATATCAGCCTGCTTGTTAGCCACAGATGACCCTCCTCTGCCCAGAAACACAACTTCCAAGGGATGATAGACAATATGAAATGACATCCTTTAAGTTAATTTTTAAGATGGACTGTTTCCAAAAACACCAGTGCATGAATGGCTTGTAATGTACATCTGTGATGTTTCTGGGAGTCATCTTGCAGTCCATGCTAAAAAAAAAAAGAAAAAAAAGAAAAAAAAAAAACCCAACCCCCAAAAAAAACTTACTATGATGAATGGAGGCAGTGTTTTCAGAGCGATGGAGGTCTTGAAAATTGTAGAAGTGAAAGTCTGGTGTTTATCCATGAACCAAGTCACTGGCAGAAGAAGAAGGCTGGCTTCATTGCACTATTCCACCTGTTTACTTGAGCCTCAGCTCTCAGAGCTAAACCCTAACAGTGCCAGACTGTCACTCTGCACAGCCAGTCCAACAAGAACAGCTAAAATTTTAAAACACATTCTTCAGCTCTCAAATTCCCATGAAAAAGTTCTTTTTTCTGCCCTTTCCCCTGAAGGCAGAGCGTTTCTCTGTGTATTAAATATATAGACCATTAAAAAATACAATTCCACCACAACTTCCCGCTCCAAGAAACAAAGTGATTTCACCTGTGGGATGCATCAGAGCTGCTGCAGTATTGTCACAAAGCTGATGTGAACCTTGCCTGCCAATTCCTCACCTTTTCTGAGCACATATTTTTTGGATTTGTGGTGTACAATGCTGCTGATAGTTCACAGAAAAACTATTGTAAGTTGATACCAACAAATCTCTTTTCTTCAAATGCTATAAAGACATTTTCTTGGAAGATACGTGCTCACGCAGGTCTTGACTGAAGCTGTCTTTGAGGTTTAGCAAAGTTAAGAAGGAAGAAGGTATTGTATTATCAGTGATTTTTTTTTGCCATGTAAAAATTACAGATGTATAGCAGTTGAAGATGATAAAAAAATCTTTTAAAAAAGTCTTTTATGACATATAAAAAGATCTTAAAAACATGATGTCCATGAAAGCAGATGATAGGGGTCTTATTTGTTTAGTTGAGAGAGAAAACACCTGGAAGCCCACTCTGACCTTAATTGCAGCTGTGGTTTTATTGGTTCAGAATTTAGCTACTGTTGGGTTCGGGTCAGACAAAAAGAAGCTTTATCTGAGATGTCAACAGGAACAGGGAGAGATGAATGGTAAATAAAAGCACCACTGAGGTCTGGGCAAGTTCTGTGACAGACTTACATGGGGTGAGATAGAGCCTTTGCTGTCCTATTTTTAAATGCTAACCACCCTCTCTTACCAGATACAGCCAATAGCTCTAGATAACCACCCTTATCGCTGCAAGGCTCAGCACAGAGTTTTATTTATAAATTCTGCTTGATCCAGACCTCTTGTTTAGCACCTTCACATTTATTATCTACCTGTACTCTGTGTGCCGGAGACAAAAATAATTAGCCATGGGAAGTTGCCCTCATTTTGATACCACCCTTGGCTCAAAGCTGAAGGGGAAAGTGGTTTAATACAAGAGATGCCCTCACTTCGAAACAGCAGCTTTTGTCCCATTGGAAAACTTACTGTGGTGCTGGGCGTTATTTCTAATTTTATACCAAGTAAAAAATGTTCCTCTAACATTTAACATCACTTAGAATAAAACTGACCAATTTAACTGGCTAAAATATTGTCATGCTTGAGGAAATGTTTTTCTCTATTGCACCAAAAGCATATTATTTTTCTCTTAGGCACTGTTTTCCTTGGATTTTGCCATTTGTAAAGGACTAATTGGGAATTTTGAATGTATTATATCTTAGCTCTGAATACAGTGGTTAAACAGGGGTTGCCAGGAAAATCAGGAGATGCGAATACCTGGGAAGAAGTCTCTTTCATTAGAAATGCCACTAGGAAGGCAGGCACCATCGACCCCGCTCCATATTTTTTTTCTCTGAAGAAAATGATAAATTGGAAGCTCAGCGTCTCGCACGTTGGAGTCGCGATGTGCGCGGTGGTGTTTTTGCTGGGCTAAAATTCCTGGTTGCCGGGGTAACACATTTTGGAAGTCCTCTGCCCTGGGCAAAAAACACTGCAACTTGAAACCCTCTGGGACTGATGCTTGGTGGGGGCCACCACCACTGCTGGGTGCCGGGGGGCTGGTAGCTTCACCAAGGGATTTTAGGTAGGGAAGCAGAATAAAAAGATGAGAAAGACGATTGGGAGCGTTCGATACTTCCAGGCTCTCATAGCCTGATTTTTTCTTTCCCCATACCATCACCATGTCCTGTCAGCCAAAGGGCAGGGGGGAGTTACCTCGTCCCAGGGCTGAATCACTGGGTGATGGAAAAGATGAGAGGGGAGTGTGTGTGTGTGCCTGGAGAGTGGGGAGAGGAGGAGGGCGAGAGGGGGAGAAAGAGAGATACAGGGTTCTGGCCACCTGCCAAGAAAAATAACTAACATTTTGCAAAAGAGAAATCCTAAGACTGAGGTCATAGTATGGAAAAAGTCTGTTTCACAGACTCTTGAGCCTGAATACAGGCCAAGTTTTTTTATGATGGGATTTTTTTTTTAAATGCAGGCATCCTATTAACATTTGAACACTAAAGCTCGTCCAGGAATGGAAAGATTTTAGAATTTGAAGTGCCTTAGCTTTCTATTTTGTTGGTACACAAATATATTTTTTTTAATTACAAAAAAAGTGAGATTTTGAATGAGAAGCTCCCTTATTTTGCTTTTAACTTATTTTACAACTATGAAGACCAAATTAAGGGAATTTAAGGAAATGCCTGTTTCTCCCACAGAGTGACCAACTCCAAAAAAAAAAGAGACTTTTCAAGCTTGGTGGACAACTTTTTATTTGCCATGTGAAATACAAAAAGATACTGAAACCTGAAATGATGATGAATTTTCTTGTGTGGAAAAGTCCTACTGTTCAGCTGTGAATAGTTATGATTTTTTTAAACTTTTATAGTAGCAAGCTGACAGTTTTATGACAAATTACTTTTCATACCTAACTAAACAAATTATTGAAGTTCTTCTGCCTTAATCTCTGGATTTGGATTGAATGTCAGAGCGTGGATATTTTTTTAACTGAGGGGAAAAAATCTTTGGCTTTGTTAGGATGTTATTGCAAGCAAGTTTTCTGGTCTTTGATTTGCTAAGCTACAACTGGAGCCTGCCTTCCTCAGGGTAAGAATATTTCCACATTATCATTTCACCTGCGGTATTTAAGAGAGAGAATATTATATCTCAGTGTGTATCTCGGCTTTGCGCATTCTGTCCTTTGTTTAGCATGCAGACAAGCTTCACCTCCCAAAAGAGATGTGGAATATATTTGTTGGCAATTTAGAATTGATGATAGATTTGACAAGCAAGCAGGGTGACACACCAAAGCTATCAAAGCTGCAGATGAATCAGAACAAAGGTTTGGATGAGGTATATTGTTCCTGAAATTCAAAAGGGTTATACTTACAGATCATTCCAAAATCAAGGCAACTTTACCACTGACTTATGAAGATAAAAGCTAAGTTTTTCCAAGAAAAAAAAAAACACATGGTTTGATTGGCCCACAGACTTTTTATGGCAAAATAATGCAATTATAGTTGGAATTTCTGCATGCTGATTTTTATTAGTTTTGTAAGATATTTTCTCAGGATTCATTTGTGTTGATTCCCTCCTTCATGGCATAAACTATAAGCAATTGTAGGTAGAGAGAAGGAATCTCTTGACATTTCTTCAGAGACACACTCTGGGAGATGCAATAGATCAGGTGTACTAAATTAAAATACAACTAATCTGTTAACCTGATAAGCATGTGGACTTACCATGTATCTAATTGTATTAAAATCTAGTGCAATTATGAGTGAAAAATCCTATACATTCACAATCAGCTTTCCAACTATTAAAGCAAAGCAGACCAATTAGCACAAATAATATCTTTAAAGTATTTAATAGCATGATACCTCAAAGGATGAGCAAATCTCCCTTTTATACCTTTTTTGATGACAAATTTTTGTGCCATTTCTGAGGGGGGAGGGGGCCTTCTGTCCTGAAGTCCCCTGGGGGGATGGGAAGGCAACCTGAATGTGCGACCTGCCTTGATGTAGTTCAGATGGAGGCCCAGTACAACAAAGAGGGGAAAAGGTCTAGCTGGGAATCCCAGAATATCAGAGAATGTAAGATCAAAAATAATTTGTCATCACTCTGGTCTGCACTGTTTTTAGCTGTTGGACTTAAGAAAAAATTAATGTGGCTGCTCATGTAAAATCTACAGTTTCCCCATAACTTATACAATAAATGTGATATGAGACACAAATTTTAATACTTGCAATCACTGTAAGCAACAGCCGTTTCTGTAGACTTCTATGGAAGAAAGGATGAAGCCTTTTGCCACAAACTGTTAAAAAAAAAAACTGGGCTCTTTCTCTGCCAGAGTAAGGTTTTGATCTTGCAAATAATTCTAGACAAGCATGATGCTTTCCAGCAGGACTTCTTTCAGCATTATTGTTTGAAAGACCCAGTGTTCCTGTGGGTACCTAGACTCACGTTTATGCTATGCTGCCTGTCTCCAGTTCTGTTAAAAAGCATTTCCCGGTGTTTTACTGTGAGCAGTCTCGGGAAAGCAGGATGGCTTATATGTATCAAAGAAATAGCCTGCCACAGAGTGACTACACATGGAAAGACCAGGGGGAAAAAAAGAGGAACCTGTGTTTGTCAGGGCAGAGGTTTGCTTCTTCTCTCCATCCCTCACAGCTGCCACTACCATGCTGATCATCCCGTCCCACAGCGCAGTGATCCCAGGCAGCTCCAGTGACCAAGTAGTCCAGCACTGAGGCCAGGAGACAGACTTGGGAAGGGTGTTCTTTTGTCGTCTGAAGAGCTTTATCTTGTCAGGCTTTGTCTCCAAGAGAAAGAAACCCCTCCCTGAGTGTTTCCCATAGGTTTCGTTGCTGTCTAGGGGTGGTTGGCTGATGCCACTCTTCAGCAAGCATGCTAGCGTAAGGAGCCCTGCAGCACCCACAGCAGCCTCCTGTGATTCATGCTGAGTAGACAGGAGTTAGAAAACAAATTTCCAGCTCTGGAGCCTGGGAGACAGCAGAATAGAGAGAGGGGAAGATTAGATATAGTAACAGAAGACTTGTCAAACAGGTAGGATTTTAGGAGTTTCATTATTACATGTAACACATAAGAGTAAACAAATTCAAAGACATATATAATACATAAACAATGAGAGGTGGGCAAAAAGCTGGATGGGAAAGGTTAGATTGATAGAAAGATCTAACAGACCAATATTATTCCCAACTGGCATATATTTCCTTAAGACCACAGCAGGTGGATGACTTAATAACCATCATCTTGAGGCATTATATAAAGATTAGAACAAGCAACAGCCCTCCTTTTAAAATTATTTTGATTTATTTTTATCTAACAGAAGTGTCCAAGTACATCTTTAGCATGATCACATTTGGCTCAATGATGTTGCAGAGCTTTGAATTCACTATGAGAACAACTTTTTCTGTGCCCTGAAGAACGTAAAAACCCCAGTGCCTAGCTCAAACTGTTTATGTTGGTTTTTTACTTGAGAAAAATTAAAATCTCATCTTATTTCTTTGCATGCACTTGTCATCCACTCAGAGTTTTATCCAAATAAATCTGTTTCTTTTCAAAGAACATCTTCCATACGACTTGCATTATCTTTATAAACTCACCAAGAACAGAGCAGTCCAGGCTGGCACTCTTGGTTTCCAACAGAGAAGCAACTGCATGAATCTTATCCTGCAATTCTGCAGCTCAGTTAATTAAGTATTTGATGTTCTAACAAGCTCCTGCCTCCCAAAAGCCAAGGAGGGGGAGCCACCAGGCCCCGTTCCCATCTTTGGCTACCAGACAGAGTGACGCTCGGAGTCTTTCCACCCGTCACACTGTCTTACACAGCTCTTCCCCTCTCCCCAGCTCACCACAGAGTTGGTAAAATTAAATAGTATGAAAAATTAACCCCACCTTTGTTGGAATGCATCTGGGTGATATGTGGCCTCACTTGCTGCTACAGGAGAATATATGTTTGCTGCTTTGGTAGTGGGGTCTCTGTGGACAGGGCAGAGGGGAGCCTGGTAGCACAAACCCTGGGGAACACTTCTGCAACCCCACATCCTTGCCCACTCTGGGGGTATCCTCAGGCACCTCAGACCCTATGCACAGGATGATTTCTAATTTCTCTGTCCATGACCTGTTGCTGCCATCCACCACCCTGTCTACTTTCATTTTCTGCCTTTTTCTTTCTTGCTGCACCCTTTCTGCTGCTCTCCTACAATCCCATCCCTGGTTTTGTCAGGTTTGTTTCTCCTTGCCTCTCGCCTCTGCTGGCCTCCCCTTCTCCACTTCTGCCCCACAAAACTTGTCCCCCTGTCTCCCGAAAAACAGAAAAGAAAAAAAAGAAATATATGTAACAAGGGATACACAAATATACCCACAGCAGCTTGTGTTCCTGGATCAGTTCATGTGTGTCATCGCTGGCTGCTTTCTCCTTTGTTCCTTGATTCCTCCACCATGTCATCTTTGCTTCATGGTAAAGGTCTGAAGACTAGCTTTTAACTCCTTTGTCAGGAGTATTGCCCCAATATTCCTTTGAGGCACATAGTTTTCCATTAGTTCTCTTTTAAGAATCACCAAAAGAGAGAGAGAAATATTATTAGGGAGAAAAGTTTTACTTAGCTACAAAATGCTTTCCTTTTATAACTTTCAGCATGATTGGCAGATACGTTTATTTAATCAAATTGCCTTTTCTGTCAGTGTATCATTTAATGAGGGAGTTCTTTTTTTGATTGCATGGGAAATGTGGAAGCATTTGAGATTTTCTGATGTGCTATTTACTCATCCATTATGTTGGGAATCAGTTTAATTTCCATGTCAGCAGTGGAATTAATAATCATAACAGTTATCTGTCACAGAATGCTATTTGGGGATTTTCTCAGCAAACCAAGATATATCCTCCACCCTTTCACTACATAAGGAAGTTTTAAAAAATAAGTCAAATTTTAATGTGTTTTTGTTTTGATTATCCCTTCCAGTCTGATGGTAAAGGCACATATTTTCAAGCTTTAATTCAGTGTTGAGTCACTGATATGAAATCCTTTACTAGTGTAAATTATCCCTCCCTTTTTATCACATTTATTTCCCTCTGAGTTTCTCAAACACTTCCATCAAGGACGGCTCCCCTATTAAAGTGCACCATCCCTTTCTGGAAAATTAATAAATAAATAAATAAACAAATAAAGGCAGTCCTAGCTTTCCAGAGATAATGCAAAATCCCCTTTTGGCAGTCATATTAATTTGGACTGACTTTATTCTATTTTTGGTGTTGCACTTAATCATTGGTCAAACAGGTTTCCCATGTAAGAGCAGGGGGAGTACCTGAGCGTATGGAAAGACAGACAGATAGAAATGAGGCAGATAGGACCCAAATCAGGTTCTGCTCCCTTTAGGTTTCCTTCAGTTCTGTGGTTATGTGCAGCCCCACATAAGTAAATAACTGATAAATGGATGCAAACCTTTCAGCAGATGCATTTGATAAGTACCGAGGCTTTTTATATGATTCCAAAGTAAGGGCAGTAACTGTTAAATGAATTGCTTTTTAAATAAAACACATAAGAGAAATTTTTTAATCCTTCATTGTTCCTTAAAATGTTTTAGTGCCTCATTAATTCTTGATTAGCCTGGTTGTTAAGAGACCATTATTACGTGGTAATAAGGTGTAGGAAATTACCTCTAGGACTATAGTCATGTCACACAGACCTGCTATAGTTAGCACCTCATCAGGTGCTGAGACCAAATGCCAGTGATATAAATCAGAGGTGCGCTGCCTGCTGGTGGTCCTATGTGATGGAGTGTTTGCTGAGGTGGTGTGAGTCCTCTGGTCCAGGAAAGTAGAGAAGACCTAGCAAAATATAACCCTCTTGGCAGCCTCCTGTCCTTCAAGGGTTCCTCGGTCTTGCCTTTGGCAGAGCACAGAAACTGCTGTAAAACAGTGGAATAAAATTACTTTGCAATTATAATTATTTAACGAGTTTCAAATATGCCTGAAGCTTGTGCAGATGAAAGTCCTCTCTTTGCTGTACGATTTGTTAGGCAGAAAGTGTCATAGGACATTTGGTGCTGGTCCAGCAGAATATCCCCAAACAACCTCCTTGGGTCACTGGTATTTCTTTTGAACACACAACCCACCTCAAAGCCTGCTACAAACATTGGTAAAGCTAATCATTATTATCCTTTTACAAATAGAAAAATGAGCCTTAGGGGCTATTTTTATTGTGATTTGATGCAACATTAAACAGCATTCTGAAGAAGAGATATACTTGAATGTCTTGAGCTGCATATATTTATTTTTCAGTGCTTATGATACTTCCCCCCCCCCCCCCCCCAAATCTCTTTGAGGTTGATGCTCTAATGCTCACAGTATGCAGCTCCCATTCATTACCTACACAGAGAGCTAATGTGATACAGCAGCATCACTGTCTTTGAAGAGCACCGAAGATGCTAATAATTAAAAACACAAAGTGTGCTCTCGCTAGTACTTTCCTCCTCATTCCTTCCCAGGTTTTCATCTTTGCCCAGCAGATAAGGCACAGTCCTGGGAGGATGGAGAGCAGCTTGGTGCCAGCATGGCTGCTGTCACTCTGCCAGTATGCAGGGGTGGTGTCCCTCAGGGTGTCCCAGCACCTGCTCACCTACCTGTTCTTGCTGTGGCATTTTGGAGGACATTTGCACCTCTGGAGCCGTGTTGTAGCAAATCTGCAGGGACAGCCCCGCTCGCGAGAAGTTCATGTTGTTCCTGAACCCTTAAAATAGGGCTGTGGCCTGGGTTTCAGCCCTAAATATCCACGTTTGTTGCTAAATAGCTAGGCACTGACTTCAGTGCGCTGTCTTGGTGGCCACTTGCTCTTCAGGCCACGTGTGACTGTGTCCCTTGCCCCAAGCATCGCCCCAGCGCTCCTCAGGGATGGACCCTGAAAGGAGAAGGGCATCGAATGCTCATCCCCAGTTAATCCTTGGTCATCCTCAGAGCCCAGGCTGCAGGGAAAAGTATCCATACTTAGTATTTTAGCTGCTTCAGAAGCCGAAGTAGGGTGCAGGGTGGCTACTGCAAGCCATGGGCACCACTCCCCCTCACCTCCAAGCCATGGGACCCCAGAGTAGCCTGGAGCGCACGGGCACCCTTCCAAGCCAATTTTCACCCACACTTCTCACTGTGAAAGAGGACACCCCTCAGCAGGGAGCTTAGCTTTGGCTGATTTGGGGTGTGCCTGCCTGTCTGTCTGGTCGCAGAACCCCTCCCTGGCTGATGGACAGTCAGGCACCATCACCCCAGCTGTGGTTGGCATCCCACACACAGCTCCAGTGGTCCCAAGCAGGGGTGCAGAAGGCATCTATCTGATGTTGCTTCGTACGTCTGCAGAAATGTGGTTTTTAATGTCCCCTGAGAATAATGAGCAGTGAATTGTCATGACTTTTCCAAGGACAGGGGAAAAACTCCACCAAAAAACAAGTATTTAAAGGGCACTTCTGAATGCTGTTTCAGATCTCACAAGAACAAATGGAGGGAGCAATTACAACCCAAAAGAAAGACTGTTAGGAGTTAATAACTACATGAGCATAGCAGTAAAGAACGTCAAGACTTAGCAGTCCCAGCATGTCAAAAGTTTATTTAATCCTACTCTAAACAAGCAATATAACAAATCCTTGTTAGGAATGAATGATGTCTCACACATAGCCTAAAATAATCAAATTTTGATTTAAAAAGCCAAAATAGGTCAAATGTTATGGATTCTTCTGGAAGAAATTCAAATCGTCCAGACCAATTTTATTTTTTATTTGTAACATTTTGCAGATGAATAAATGAGTTCTTTAGGTAAAACCCACTTGCCCTGTTTCAGGCGAAAGTGTGTATTTGCCAGAGAATTACAAGCTCTCAAACGTTGACATATTCTGCTCCAGTAGCTCTGCTGTGCCTGATAGAAGAGATATTGTTACACATAGAAGGATACTGTTTTCGGCACCTTTCACCTTCCCGCCTTGTCTTCGGACTTCTTTCACTTAAAATTTCATCCTAGGACAGGCTGCAAAGGTGAAGAAGTTGAAGAACGCAAGGTGTTGGGTCACATGTACACCTGAGGCAATGCCAGTGGGTTCCTAGTCGGCACCTGGAGTTTCCTTCCCCAGTTTTGGATCTGATTGAACAGTGAAATTTTGGGAAGAAACAGTGAATCTCTTTGCCTCGGTTTCCCCTCTCCCATTGAACGAGAGTTATCATGGGTTTGTTTACTTTTGACTTCTCAGTGTGTTGAGAAATGTACCTACATGGAGATCTCTCACCAAGAAATAGTGTGATAGAATACAGCCTGATAATAAATTGGTACCTGTCTTGATAGAATGAATCCTATTTCATGGTAGTTAATGATCCTGGTAATAAGAAGAGTAAGTCCTTGTGCTTTGGTGTTCAGCTAGAAGGAAGAGTTGAAGAAAGTATGGGTCAGAAAATTCTGGCAGACTTTTTGTTCACTCACAGTTCTTCCTGGTGCTGCTTTAAATCACATAAAGACCTCAAGCACAGGACATCTATAAAAATATGTAGTGAGGGCTGTTTGCTGCGTTTTTGGAAAAGTAAAAACTTTTCTGCTCTTAGTGTGATGATAGTAGTACACTGAAAAATACAGAATTATTTCTTTAGACTAATCAAGGCTCTGCTGGAGATAATCTAAAGGCTTATAGAACTTCTGGAAAGTTATTTACTTATTTCAAATAGTATTTGAATTATTTACATATTCAAATATTTCTTTATTGTCAGTTTCCTACATTTTGCCTATTTTATTCAGTATTTTCGTCAGCCATCTAGGCTGTCTTCAGTGCACTAAAAATATTTAAGTGCCTGATAAACCATGTACATCTGAAGTGTTTCCTCCTATCAGTAAAAAATCATTTGCCTTCAAGGTACTATAGTGGGCTAAATTAATTGCTGATGAAACCCGTTTTACTAGACTGACACTGATAATGAAACTAACCCAATATATTTAGTTTGGGAGATCCACTTTTGGACCATTAAAATTGTTACTACTAAATTGAATTCTTTAGAAGTTGTGTCATCCCTTGCATATATGACTTTTAAAATATATATATTGCATACTATAGACACAATTTATTTGCAATTGTACTAAATTAACGTGTTATTATCTGTAGGGTTTATTCTTACTTAAATATCAAACAGATAATTACCCACAGCTCTGTCAATATTGTTCTGCATATTTTATTTCCATACACAAAAGTACTTCTGAAATAATGCTTGTTTTGATTCAACTCAATCTGACATCAAATAATAAGTTAAATGATATACTTAATGCCATTTTTTCAACGGTGGAGGCTGTAGGTAGATGTTGTAGGAGACTATGTAGAATTCAGTTCCTGGGAACTCATTATCAGATATGTTAGATAATCATACATTTCAAACATGCAAACCAACCAGTTATATAATGGAGCAGATTTGAGCAAGTGGTCTTAATTCTAATCCCATTTTGAAAAAAACCAACAAACGAAACCAAACAACCAAAAAAAAAATCAAAACCCCAAAACCTTGAATTTCAATCATGTAACAATCTGAGAACCCATTTCCTGCCCACTTGGTTCATACCAACACTTCCTTACAACGCTGCTGTGGTGTAGAAGTTTGCTTCTACATATGGCAGTCTGACAGCTGACGACAGAAAAAAATATTTCACAGAAAGCTTCAATTAACAGCCAATGAGTGGGAAAAAATGAAAGAAGCCAGTATGTTTTGTGGATGCAGATGAAACTCAAACCAAGGCTGGTTTCAGTACTGTGCAAAGTGAATTAAATTAACTTCTGAATCGGTGTGGGTAATTGATATTTTGTTTGATACAATAAAAAAATCATATGAGTCATCTGAAAAAAAAAAGAAATAATTTTGTTCATTTTCTCAACATAATGAAAAAAAAAATACTTTGAGGGCTAATGATTTCATTTAACTTCCCTTACTCCGGAAAGTGCCTGGGCAGCTTTATTACAGCACTAGATACAAGCCTATTTTGAAATTAGGTTTTTGAAAAAAAGAAAATTAAAGTATAGTAGTTCAGAAATGTTGAAATTAGTCATTTTACATAGAAATTAAACTTTTTTAGTTATTTTGGGAAGACCATTTCTCAAATCTAGCAATTGCCAAGCATTTTGGCTAGTCCTCACATTGCTCTTGATGGCTGAACTATTTGTCAGAAAATTCCCCTCAGCTCTAAATCCCTCACACAAGACTCTAGTTAGAGCCTCGTCCACGCTCGAGCCTTTGTGAAAAATGATTGTCGACATTTTTCTCAAGATGACTCAACACTTCCCAAGATTTAAGACGGCAGAAAGCATTATCAGACATCATGTAGACTTCCAGATTATTATTTTTACAAGGTGGTTGCAGTAGTTAGCAGCTGGGTGGTAGAATTTGGCAATCAGAATACAATTGTGTCTAATTCATTTTTACACACTACTCCTGTTAGTTAAAAAAGGATATTTCTTTGGAAGTGACATTACAGCACTGACATATGATTTTTCAATATGACTTTTTCTCAGAAACTGCCAGCATGGTACTGCCAGCATGCCAAGCTGGTGTCCAGAAGAAAATTTAAGAGCAGTGATAAAATGAAAGGGAAAAATAGAAGCCCTTCTTGCAAACAGGGGTTTGTAATAGATATTCTGACACAATATGAATGATGAGGGATGGAAAATTCATAATGGTGTGTAGAAGTGCAACACACACTCTGTGTGTAGAAGGCTGACCTATAACTCATAAGATAGTGTGTGTGGAGTGAGTTATGAGAGTTGTTCCCTGGTGTATATTTAAAAAGAGACATTAGAAAGGAGATATAGTGTGGTTTACTGTTTGAGAGCTAACTTCATAATTTTGTCCGAAAAGTGTTTTTAAAGAAAAAAATGCATGCTTTTTTTTAAAAAAAAAAAATAAAATAATATATGTTTTGCAGTCCAGGTGGTGTATTTCTGCACAGCACGGGCAGGGTCTGAATACTGGGTACCCTCTCTGAAGGAGCAACCCTCAGTTGATTATTTCTGCTGTTGCAATGTCCAAAGGAGATTATTTCTAAGAAAGAGAAATTTCCCATTTTGACTCCTAGAAGGGGTTATCTCAAAGTGAAACAAGCAGGCCTGAAGTGCCATCAGACCTCAGGGCAGCAGGAGCTCTGTGCCAGGAAGCCCACAGACAACCCGAGCGCACACCTCCACCAGAGTTGCAAGATGCAATTCGAATTAAAGGGATTCCATGCTAGCATCCATCCCTTCAGCACAGCTGAAACAAAGGGATTGTCTGGTCACCCTTCCCACAGATCACCCATGTTTTTCTCCCCCAGCCCCTGTCTCCAGCCCCGCTGCCCCTGCAGTGCCTGTGCCCTGAGCCCCGGCATTGCCCGTGTAGCCCCTTCCCTCCCTCAGCCCTTCCACAGGAAAACCTGACAACTCCTATATTTTGGTGGGACTGCTGTCTGGAGTTGTCTGCCCCGTTGGGATTAACTTCTCCTCTTTCAGCTTCTTGTGATCACAGCAAAAGCAGAGAGGAGAAAAGACTATCACCAATTCATCGCCTCCTGAGAAGTTTGTTAGCACATCAAGTTTAGTAAAAGTATTGGGAATGCCCTGGCCATGGAGGTAGCCCCTTTGGGAGCAGCGCTACCCCTTTCTCTGAGCCAGGCATACAGGGTGCAGGTCTCCATAATGAGCAGCCATCCATTCACCCTGGGGGGCAAAATGTTGCCTGGCTTTTTTTTTTGTCTGAGAGCTTTGGTTTCCTTTTTGTAGTCTCCCTCATAAAGAAAAAAAATGTGTTTTTCCTATGCCTGGCTTGGCTGCAAATGAAAGGCATTGAGAAATCTGCTCATGGGAGAGGTTTAAGCCTGCTCCTGCAGAAATTTGAGGGCTGGAAATTTTGACAAAAATCACAGCAGCCCCTACATATTTAATGCACAGAACTCTCTACAGCCCACTCCTCAGCACCAGGCAATAGCATATCAATCTGGCCATACATGAGCTTCCAGGTCTTTCTGCCCCTTCTGTTTGTTTGTTTTTTTCCCCTCTTGCCACACACTGAATGAATTATTTGACAATATATTCTGTCATTGTATTATTTCAACAATAGCTGAATATAATGGTACGTAATTAGGAGCCAGAATATAACAGTGATATGAAGATGATTTTTGCAATGAGGTGGGGTTTTTTAATTAAAATTTCATTACTGCTTAAGCGATGTGCTATTGCCCTTTCCAATGTGTGAGCAGCAGTGCCCATGAGTGAAAGGGACGACCCCCGGGAATGGGTAGCATGGTTTGCCACCCCTTGTGCCCTGGTTGGGGATTCTCCCGAGTTGCTGCTCTTTTGTACCATGAGAACCTACAAGGGCACAATATCTTTTAAAGTCTCTATAAAGTGTTGATTTTACAGTGGAAACCCCTTCCACTTCTGCAGGGGAGGGGATTTGGTTTCATTTTGGGGGAGTGTCTATGAAGCATCTGGGGTTCTGAGGAGTCTGTTGCACCATAGACCCTATATTTTATCCTCACAGTCCATATCTTTAAATGAATTGGTATGCTGACTTTCATGGTAGCCAACTGGGTTCTTCTCTGTTTATTTGCTTGTTTTAATCATTTTGTCTCCAACTAGTCAAATAAACCTGTAAATTCAGTGTGTTTGCTATGGAACCTCGTCCAAAACTATGCTGTCTCCTTTCTGACAGGGCTGACAGAGAGTATAATCACTTGTATTGTCCAGAGTACTGTTTACTTAAAGGAGCAATAAATACCTGTTGAAATTTTTACTGGAGGCCTCCCAGATGGATGGTTCATTTATTATTACAGACAGGGTTTCATTTACTTAGTTATTAAAAGAAGCAGGCCGCTACAGCCCATTTATAACTATATTAAAACTAAATGAAGCTATAAGTATTGCAGACGGGATTGAGTAAAATGCATATAGTGGCTTTCCAGGAAATGGCTAGGAAAAGTATTTAAAAGGAAATGCTGAAAACTTTGGGGGTCCTGGTGTGTCTTTCACAGCTATGCTTCTGCTGGCTGGACCTCAGGAGGTTATGGAGGAGGTAAAGTTCCCATATGTTCCCGTCCCGCTGCTCAGTGACATATATATAGTCCGCAATAGCCTCTCTGTCTGTCAGGCACAGGCCATTGGAAGAAACAGAATTGGCCTGTTCCTCCCCTCCTCTAACCTTTATTGACATGAAAACCTCCAGCTAGGGATATAGAATCACCATTTTCTTTATGCCAGGGTCAGAATATCACTGAATATGAATTCCAGCTACAGGACGGGACTGAGCTGCTCTGTTGGCACTGCTCTGTAAAGCAAAGGCAGATTCCTCAGGTGGATACCAGAGGTCTTCGTCTTGGTGGTATCACCAGAGGTCCAGCATAGCTGGCCATTAAATTAAAATGAAAGTTGTGGATGGTTGCCTTTATGGCACTTTCCTAGCACTGAGGATGTTTCAGCAGACATACTCACTCATGCTTTGATAAATCAGTCACTGAATGGGAAGCACATGGTTGCCTGGGAACTGGATCATGATTTTATTATGTCCAAGCTCAACAAATAAAGGCCAGTCCCAACAAGGAAATGCTGGTGTCCCAAAGTGGAAGAAGTTGTTGACCAGAAATTGATGGAATGGAAAAGCCTAGAAATAAGGAAGTTTGCATTTTTTTGTAAGCAGAGCTTGTTAGGTCAGCAAAAGGCTGCATTTCCACGATCAAGGAAAAACCCAATTTTGCTGAAAGATAGCTCAGCTTCAGTGGTGAAGTAAAAGCAGCAATTAGAAATGAAAAAGCAATCTGTGCAATAGACATGAAATATAAAATACATGTAACATGAAAGAGGAAGAGAACAATCAATCTAAAAGAGAAATCATAAAATACTGAAAATGGATAAAAGGAGTGGAGGATACCAGAGGAAAGTTCAAAGACAATGAGAATAAGGGTTTTCTTGAAGTATATAAAGAACAACAACAATAAAAAAACACTAGCAATAGCCCCTTAATAGCTGGAAATATTAAAGCTGTTAATAATTCTACAGTCAATAAATATTTTTTTTATATGAGGAAAAGCAGGGTGCCTAGTAGACAAGCAGGAAGCTGAACAGTGTCGAGTGAGAATAAATTATTTAAAATCAGTTACAGATAGAAGTATCTGTAAGCGTCAGATCTTCCATGCTGCCATGTAGCCATGAAGGCCACTGGCCAGTAAAATCTGAGGATCACGTGATGTACCTTGGAAAGTGGAATAAACCTCAGGAGACAGCTAATGGTGTGCAATATGCCAAAAGGCCATGGAAGGAAGTTTTAAGGAACAGTTCACCTGGTACCTCCTGCTGCACACAAAGTTTGAGGATAGCCCAAGCAGGGTGCCTTTAATTCTGAGAAAATGAAGGATAACAGTATTTGTGTTCAATATTTTACTTTCAAGGAAAGAAATGTAAGTTCTTATCAACCGCAACTGGTTTCATTCTGTGAGGAGCTGGCAACTAGGACATGGTAGGAAATTACATGCACCAATGGTAGAACTTTGTGGAGGGTAACAGAGAAAGGAACAGTGAGGATGGAGCAGGCTGTCAAATAGTCTGAATAATTTAATAATTCCACCTCACTTAAACAAAGGAGGCTTGAAAGAAACCAACCACATGAAGTTGTATATTCCAGAAAAAGGGATGTCCTCCTGAGTCTACCCTGGGAAGCTGCAGCTCTGAGAACACTTGAGAGATGGAGGTGAGCAGGTGGCTGGGAGTGAGTGCCAGCAGGATGCCCCGGCACGGAGAGACGGCACCAATCCCTGATGTGCGGGGCAGGGCCAGGGACCCCTCACAGGGACACGGAGCTTCTGCTTTCCCCATCACTTGGGTGACACAAGACACTTCTTGTTTCGGGACGGCGGTACCTGAGCAAAGTTTGAGACCCTCTAGCCTAAACCATCTCATTTCCTTCCACTGACCAGCGAGATAGGAATAAACACCACCGCAGCCTCAGGTGTGAACGTTGCTAAATGAATGGTCAGCATTACACAGATGACTGTAGTCATCTGCAAGAGAGCACAAGGATAAAAATGTGTAGGATGATGATTCCAGCATGAGGACAGATTCTCGTAAGGCCAGTGATTAGGCAGAACGAGGCTATTTCTAAGGAAGTAATCACCAAATGACAAAATCAGATGCTTCACCTTCAGCGGGGAGACTTGGCAATGGCAGTTCTGTCTCAGACACATTAAATTCCCCGAGATTTCTGCCACGATGGCTGACACGCAAGGCAGTAGCACAGTTCATGCACTCTTATTTCATTTCACATTTGAAATTAATATTTTGTAGATGGCAGCATCAGCAATTGCTAGGAAATCAGAGGCAGAGAGTTAGTAAATAACTGCTAATCACACCCAGAGAGCTTGGAGGGAACAGGGGCAGGGAGGCAGGAAATGGATTGGAAAATTATGAGCAGCGCATTCAAAACTTTTATTCCTGGAATGTGTTTCCTCCTGTCAAACAGAGCATGATTAGCTATGAAACTCAGCTAAGTCCTCAGAGTGATTGGGCTACTTAGGCTGGTGCTTAGGTGTGAGCTGCTGGTACGTCACTCATCACTTTTCCCTCTCTCTAAGTGTTCCTGCATTTTTGGGTGGCTTCCTTGCTCAGGGAATGGGCTCATCTACTTTTCTAAAGAATTTCTCCCATTTTTAAGGAGGTAGTCCGGGTCCTTCTGCCCAAACTCCGTTCTCGAGGAAGTGCTGTGGACTTTCTTGCCACCCTGCCTAGGAGTCAGAAAATTCAGAATATGATTTCAACTGCATTTGTTCTCCCTTTCTTAAAAGGGGGAGAACATCATAGTCGTTCACTGGGGCAGCTGCTGCGGAGGAAGCCTTATTTCAGCTTCTGCTCATGGGAGAGAGTAATGGCTGTATCGCTCGGAGAGGGCTGCCTTGCATTTCTAATGAGACCATCAGTGTAATGGGGATTTAGCAGAGCATTTAGCTGGTTTAAATGGTTTTGGAGAGTAGTGCAGGCCAGCCTAGATGGATTCAAGCCAAGGACAGAAAACTTTTCCTTCAGAGCATCTATTTTTTATTGGAATTGCTAATTCTATTTCTGTAGACTGAGTCCGTTTTTCAGGCATTTAAATTCTACACTCTGGAATTAAATCTCACATTGATATATATGCTTCATTCCCGCATTAAGTACATTAATATTTCACCAGCCTGATTTTACTGGCTTTCTTCCTCTGTTTTTAATTAGAGTTGACAGTATTCTATATAATTGTGTTTCCTACATGTTTCTGTGTAGCAGAACTTGCACAAACTGTTAGTTGAGGAGTTTTTACAACTTAAACGTCATATATTGAGTGAATTTTAGATGCTGTAAGCAGTGCTTGCAGAGGTCTTACAAGCCTGCTGAATGCTCTATTACAGCATTTATAAAATATCCTCTTGATCTAGTTGTTTACCTCAATGCATAAGCTTTTGACTTTATTTCGTATAAAACACGAAAAAATACTGCACTTTTCAGATAATATAAATGCATGAGCTTTTTTAAAGTGAAGCATTTGCATCAGTTATAGCACTAAAGTGAAAAATAATTTCAGCACTCAAGATCTAATTAATTAAAAATTACTACTGTATAAAAACAGGTACTTCTCTATTTAGGGTTTGTAAACAAAGCTATTTGAAATACCTATTTTGGCTGTAGGTAAGTAGCAAATCTATCTGGCCATCTGTTATGTGCAAGGTAACCAAGGTAATAGCAACAATATTATCCCCACCCCCCGCTTTTTTTTCCTTTTTTTTTTTTTCCTAAGGAAGGAAGCATGTTCATCTGTTTCTTATGAATTCTCCGTACTTCTTACCAGGCATATTTTTCCTTGCATTTCTCTTTTAGAAAGCAACCAAAGGCAGCCAGAAACCAAAGGTACATTTGTCTTATTGGAGCTTAAGTCATATTATGTACGTGAGCACTCGTAGCTGAAATAATCCCAGTAACATAAGGGCACAGTCTAGATAGCAACAGTAGATTCCCACCTGGCGTTCTCTCTCATTTTGCCAGGAGCGAGAGTTAAAGGTCTTGCACACTGTTGTGCCTCCAGGAAGGTTTTGTTTGGTTTTGCTACAACGTGAAGCAATACTTTTCTTCTCCTATATCACTTGTGACTTTAAACATCTGGAGCCAGTCTGAGAGCCTTCTAGCATACTGCTACTTATTCTATTATCTATTAATATCTATTATATTATCTATAATATCTATTTTCTTCCTGGGTTTCTGGTAATATTGAAGCTAATGTCCAGTTCTTGAAAGGTCACTACGCATTTATGTGAAAGCAAATAAAATGTTCAATATTGTGCATTAAAAAAATAAGATAATTTTCCAAAACAGTCTCATTCAGATGAAACATTCCGGTGTGAGCACTTAGTTATCTGATTTTCATATTTCATCACAACTCTTTGCTTTGTAGGGTTCCTCTTCAGCTAAAATCAAAGTATTTTTCCACTGCTGAAGTTCCTTTCCTACAGAATGAGTGGAAATCACGAAAGTCCATAATAAACACAGTATTCTGACTGAGATGCTGCCTAGCATCAAAATGGAACAATATCCTTGATCAGATTAACACATTCATGAGATCTTTCACGAATTGCAAAGATGGTGACTTCTGAATTTATTTAAATGACAATTGCAATATACATACATTTGTGCTCAGGGCTTGCAAACCATTGGCAGAGGGATACACGGAGGGTTTTGCCCCTCATTTTCATAACCTCTCTTGAGAATCTTCAGGGCCTCTTCTCTTGTCCTTTGATTTATGTGCCAAAAGGGGATCTTTCTAATCACAAAACAAAACCACAGAGGCATTTTTTGAGAGTTTTACAGCTCAATAAGTAATTTGCAGGGGGGAAAGAAAGAATTAATTTGGCTGAAATGTATCAGAGATTGAAATAACTCTTTAATGTGCACCAGTAGATGTGAAGGTGACTCCTAGGTGGGTCTGTGTCTTCACCCTGGAAGAAAACAGATACCCTCCTAAGTAGGGTTACATTGGAAGGGTCTCAGACTGGCTCCAGACATTAAAAGTTGCAACTGATTTCCAAATGGCTGTTGAAGACCACCTCCCCCAGACAACGCACCATCGACATCTTCCCCAGCAGCTCCTTCTCATCTAGTTCTTTTAAACCCGAAAGTCTCTGACCTGGGCCCTGGCTCTACCCTCACACTTGAAACTTGATGTTACTTTGATGTTACTTCCCAGAGGAGAAAGTAGATGACTTCCTGCTGTCCCCTGGACTCTGGTTGGGGCTAAAGATAATTCTTGCTTGGGACTTGACTTACCAGCAACAACAAATTGGGAAAAAAGACAGAGAAAACAGTGAAATTCCATCTCCACTTAATCGTTCCCTTCGAGCAAGGTGTTTCCCAGGCAGCCCTTGATGACCTCCCATCTCAAACCCCAGGTACTTTTGACCAGGAGCATCTTCTGGCCCTTCACCATGCTGGGATGAGCAGGAGTCCTGCAGGATCCCTCTGCAGTGCCCTATATGATCACCCCCCCGGCAGTCTACTGCACCAACACAGTGAGCAACCCCCAGATGAAAGAGTTCAGTATTTCCAAAAAGCTGTGTAGGAGAGCGTGTGGAACATAGAATCATTTGGGTTGGAAAGGGACCTTAAAGATCATTGAGTTCCAACCCCCCTGCCATGGGCAGAGACACCTCCCACTGGAGCAGGTTGCTCAAAGCCCCGTCCAGCCTGACCTTGAACACTTCCAGGGATGGGGCATCCACGACCTCCCTGGGCAACCATGCGAACACATTGGTATTGCCAGATATTGATGCCCTCCACTTTCTGTCTCTTTTCCATTACCTGTAAACAGCCCTTCGCCCCCCTCCTTTCCCACAGTAACTGAGTGGCCCAGCCCTCCAAGCTGAAACCCCTTAATTGGTTACTGGAGAATGAAACCAGCTGGCTTGCTGAGGTGTTTCTCAATATCCCAAACTCATCCTCATTTCCTTTCTTTACATCTTTACCTGTCACATTCTTTGCGAAGAAAGAAACAATTAGAGTGCAGTGAGCACTCCTGCCCAAGTCTTCCACCCCTCGTTGCCTCCATGAACTCATGGAGATTTCACTAAAAATGTGTAATTAGGTTCTGCAAAGTAACTTCCTGACCATACCCACTCTTTTCAAGTGCAGAAGCCCTAAATGGTGGTGTGTGGTTTTCAGAGCTGCTTCAAGTACCGCTTCATTTTTCTAGCTTTTGTTTACAAAATTATAGTTACTTATCTTTTTACATCAAAGCCAAATCCATCTTAGAAAAACTTTGAGCCCACGGACAATGTCACTTACTGGCCTGGATTTTGCATATTCTGGAAAAGGTGTTATTGAGAATAGCTATAGATAGGCTGTGTTGAAAAGGCTGTGTTTGCACATAAGCTTGTATGTGTTTGTCTGTCCATCCTTGTACCAGTTTGCCAGAATACGTAAAGAAATTCCATCCTGAGCAGGGGTTGATTTAAACATGGTCTGAAGTACTCTGCTAACATAGAGTGTGCCAAAGCTCATTCTGTGCTGAATCTGTGCCAAAGTGCTATTCAGATAAATTACAAATTAACACAATGCCTCTTGTGAGGTTTAAGTATTTTTCTTCTTTTCTCTACTCCCTCTCCTCCATTGGGGTCTGCTGGCCCAGTTATGGACTTTTTCTTCTAACCATCATCATTGTCAGGATGGAGATGAGCTGTCGAGGAGGAGCGTTTCTCAAAAGCATACATCAACTTCCCTAAGATGCTTAATGCAAACTGGAGTCCCTCTAACACAAATACGTCCTCCTCATCCAGGGTGTGCTTCAGTCTGGGCTTTGAGAGGTTGCTTGTTGTCCAAAGAGCCTCTCTCTCCAGGACTGCTGGTGAGTGAAGCTGAAGTTGATGGTGACAGTGTGTCCAAGTAGCTTGATGTCTGTAGCTTTGTCAATCAGGCTGAGAGCCTCACCTGACAGTGAATGCAGTCTGGGAACCAGTGAAGAGTTTTAGGCACGGAGGTTACACCAGCACGGCTCCTGCCTTTACAAGCTAGAACTCTACATTGGCAAGCAGTCATAACCTGTCACAAAAGCCTTGTGACAAATACATGGATCAGGCAGTCCAGATCCCACTCTAGGGAAAAAAGCAAGCAAGCAAGCATTTTATGATGACCTGTTTTTTCCTATCCCCAGCGTTAGGAGATTGTTTGTACGCTGACGGTAGTTCCAAAAGGGGCCACGAGCCCCAGGCAGGCAGTGCTTTTCTTGGAGAGCAGTGCTTCTGAAATGAGAAACAGACAGGGAAAATAAAGACAGGCTAAAACGTACAAGCAGGGAGAGGTTGATGGGCCAGCGCTGTGGTTTCTTGTTCCTTTTGTGTCAATGCCTCATTCTTGCACTCCTGGTGCCTCACCTTAGCTCCACTCACACCTCCACACAACCTGAGGGCTTTGAAACATCATAGCTGCTTCTAATCACAAATTCAGGATACACTTTTTTTTTTTTTTTTTATGTTGATACAAAAATCTGGGACACTAATAAATACATAGAGCTGCCTAGAATATTTCATCATACACTTTTGATTTTCCAACATCCATTTACATTGCTAAATCTTAAATAGTGTACTTAAGTACCACCTCACTAGCAGAAATTCACACAGTCAAGCTCAAGAGAGAGCAGGCAGACCCTGGGTGCTCTGCTTTTCACACAATAAGCACACCTCTCTCTGGTTAAATCACTATCAGTGCAGATTTTGTCACATTATTTACATAGTGCCCAATCCCAGATCTGAGTTTTCTATTTTCAAGCACTATTTTCTCAGGGATTCCCTAAACAGATCTAATTTATATTAAAAAAAGAGCAATTATAGGGTTGTTTGGATCCCTATAGGTGGGGGAATCCAAAGCCAATGTGGATCTTGCAATGTTTACAGGAAGCTTTGTCTCCCTCATATTTTAGCTCCTAGGAGCTGTATTCTGTGTCATTCTTACTAGTCACATTTGCCCACTTCTCAGCGGGGCTTATTAGCTTGGCTGGTGGCCGCATCATGGCCACCAGAGTTTTTGCTAACTTGGGAGATGGAAGAGCAAGTTTTCCAGATAAAACACTGGCAAATTTTACTGTGAGATTGTCAAGTCCCTCTAACTCAATGGGTGTCCTATATATTTGAGGTGCCTGCATTGCCATGAGATTTTGCTGAATTTGGTATGTTGGGTTTACAGAGGAAAAGTCTTGGCACAAGCAGAAGGAAATGTGGGAAAAATCAGGACAAGAGTCTTCAAGAGTCGAACTAGTGTGAGTTTCTGCTCTGACCCCCGAGTCTGTTCTTAACACACCTACATTCCCCAAAAGGTGCTGTGGGGAAATAGGGAAGCCACTGTGCCAGCAGCAACGGGCAGGGACTGTATGTATAGCGAGGAGCCGAGGAGAGGGTGGTTATGCTCAGTGCTCTTTTAAGACACGGCACACCATGTCGCCTGTGTAAGAATCACACTTTTCAGGCACGCTCTTGGAAGATCTAGGCACAAGTACAAGGAGGTGGTTTGAAATTACTACATATGTCTTCTTGATATATTTACACTCCGGGGACCACCCACGTCACAGGATGTGTTAGAATTGCTCAACAAGCTTTCTTCTGGAGCTGAGATGAAATTACAGATTCCCTTTTCCCAGAACACAAGAAAAATTAGCAACTTTCTGAATTATTATTATTATTATTATTATTATTATTATTACAGGGGCATTTTTTAAAAATAGGTCCCATTCTTCAAGACCTTTCAAGCACTGGGGGAAATCTTTGCACCTCTTCAGCCCTTTTAACTGCTGGTTACTTAACCCCAGCTTGTAAAAAAAATGCATGATGGTAAAAACAAACTACTCTTCTTCGCGAGCCAGTTTAAGCAAGTTGAGGAAAGGATATGGGAAGGAAGGATGAAATCCCCGTTAGGAAATATGCATTATTTTCTGTATTTATATGACAGTGAAATCCTTGTGGATAGTCTTGTGCATGGAGACAATATATTTTAGTTTTAATTGTTTCAGTCAATGTCAATTTTACATCAAACACACAATAAAGTAAAAATGGCCTTTGGGAAACATCACTGAATCTTATTTTGTGCTGCAGTGCTGCCAGTGTAAATATCTACTTTTTTGTAAGCTCAAAGCCAAATGGTGCAAAATTTTCCCTTCTGAGAGACTACTGACCTGTCAGCATCAAAAATATTATTTTTAGCATATAAAAATTGTTTGTCAGTGATTGTAATAACAAGAATCTTTGCAAAATCCATTATTACTCTAGTAAACATTTTCCCTTAGGCAGTAAGAGTAGGAAATGAATTAAGAAGTTAGTTGATAGGAATTGGATAAGAAAAAACATCTACAGAGTTTCTGGGATAAAATATATTTTCTTTCTATTTAAAGTATTAAATATTTGCAGTAGTCCAGTGAAAACATCAGATCTAAAGCATTTTGGTAATTTATAATTTATTCTACCGCTTGCTTTCCAGAATGCTAGAAGATGACCTCAAGTTAAGCAGCGACGAGGAGGAGAATGACCAGGTAAGAACCAAACAACTAACATGTCACTTGTAGCATGTTTCATGTCAAGATTGAACTACTGCAAATATTTTGCTAATGCTTTTTCAAAACATACATAAAGGTTATCAAAATACATGGCAGTCCTGTAACTGGAGTAACAGATGTTGCTGCTCAGAGCCAGCCCGCGTGTGCTAACTGCTGGATTGGTGGGGAATGGTCTGCAGAGCTCTTGATTTATTACCTTGATGAGACCCAGAAGGTTTTTGTATCAGTCTCCTTCTGATTTGATTTTGTTTTGTTTTAAAGAGCGGCCAAGGAGGGGAGAAACAGGAATTCTGGATTAAGGGTTCAGGCCAAACCTTGCAATCATGAGCTGGCCCCAGGGATTAGCTGCTGGGCTGCTTAAGTCTTACCTGCCTAGAGACTTGCCAGCATCCCCCCAGCCCTCGCCTCTCCTCTGAACATTTTTGGTCCTGTCTCTGACTGGCCCATGTGTGCTAAGAAAGCTAAGGACAGCTGCGAGAAAGCCTTGGCTGTGTGTTTGGTTCACTCTATAACACAGCTATTAGGGTACTTACCTGGGTTTTAATGACCCCAAACTACCTGCCTGGGAGCAGATATGTCAGCCAAAGTTTTCCATGTGTTGGAGTGCTGTGCTTTATTGGCAGAGGGGAGGTGTCTACCAATTTTTTCTTGCCGTGTTTTGTCTAAATAACTAAGTACCCACTAGAATAGAGCCTGGATCTTGACTTTCCCATGGCCAGCCAAGTGTCTCATTGCCAAGCGGTGCTATGCCACGCTCTCTCCTTCTCAGTATACCAGCATGGGTGATTTGGTGGGGGATGAGAGGGCAAAAGCCACTTCCCTTTCTTCCACTAAAATGTATGTCCTGTGTCTTCAGTGCAGCATATGAGGGCAGTACTGCCCCTGGTTGCATCTCCTAGATGGATCCACACTTGGATATAACATGGGTTTCAGATACGATTATTTTAGTCAAGGGTAACTGGAGCTATCTAGACTTCTGAAATTGAGGATCTTAGGGAAATAGTTCTAAGTATATAAAAGCTCATGAACCTCTTCCAGGCTTTTCTTTAACTCTTGTTATTAGAAGTCTCTATTTTACAATATATTCCAAACAACAGGTAAATCAAAACCTTTTAATATTTATGCTAAACCATTATTTCATCTGTTTTGAGCAAAGCTTCTTGGTGTTAAGAAGATTCAGCACATAAATCCAATTATTTACATATTTACACAATTTCTTTTTGTTTAAGGGATTTCATCCTGAAACACTTCACATTTAATTACTCTTCCTGCTTGTCTAGATAGTTTAAAATACAGGGCATAGACAGCATAAGGCAAAGTGAAGTGAGGGACGGAAGGGATGTCTGAAGAATAACAATAACACATCAAGGTGCCGTGGTGCTTGCAGCGAGGGGCTGGGTGGGAGGGGAGGAGAGGGGAGAGCTGGCAGTGTGGAGAGATGGCTTGTCCTTCGGGTAGGAAGGGAAGTGGGATCCTGTGTAACGGATCCATCAGGATGGAACAAGCTGGTCAGGCCTGAGTGCTGAAATTCTGTTTTGCTTCATAACAAGCAAAAAAAGACATGTGAAAGTGTATATCATGCAGGAAATGAAAGAACATTAGTAGATTTAGGCAGAGGAGGGATAGTGGAAAAGTACTGCTGTTGGAGCGTGCACACACAGTGCCTTCAGTTTAGCGCAGCCGCTTACAACTATTAATATCTTTCATGCGCTTGGGTTGCTCTGTATTATGTGTGCTACGCAAGGTCTTTGCTCAGTAACCAGAGCTTTAAGGTACAGCTGATATAGCCTGGTTTTTTCACCTCAGTGCTTGAAAAACGTCTGCAAAGCCAAGGCGGAGTTTGCCACCCGCGCAGGAAAGAGAGGAGCTGAGATCCCATTACTCACTTCTAATCGTCACAGGCTCCAGCGTGAGCAGCCTTCAGCAATTCCTTTGTGACTTGGTCCCCTTTCCTCGTCACGTTTTTTTCTAACTTGACTGTACAGATAAAAACCTCCTGGAGGCACAGTCTGGCTCCTGCTATATGAAATGCTTTGCGGAACCTCAGCTGAGACCTGCAGGTTTGCTTAATGAACAATCCTAAATAACTGTGCCTGCTGGATAAACAAAACACTACATTTCCATCTACCTAGCAGGAAATAGGCCCAAAAAAGAATAACACAGACCCCCTCTGCCAGTAAACGTACAGATTACAACATGGATCTGTGTCTAAATGTCAGTGGGAGAACCCGTTTCTTTTTACTTCCTAATTCTGAGGCTCTTTAATCTCAGATCTCCCCCTGAGCTCGGGAACAGGAAAGAAAGAAATCAAAGATGAAGGGATAGGAACAGTACATGAGTGATTCCCAGACATCCCTTGTGTAATAAAATAACCTTTGAGCGATCAGACTCATTTTAGTACAATCTCTCAGAGAGCTAAAGATGAGTGGTACAAGAACCGGGAAGCTTTTCATTTTGCTAGTTTCTGACAGAAAAGTTTAGGGATAAGACTTGGAAAACTTCGGAGGAGATTCTGTGTTTGCGCCTGAAATCGCCAAGCAGCAAATGGCAAGTTCCTGAAGCGGTGCAAAAGAGGGGACAGGTGCTCCTGCACTCCCAGGGCTGGCACTTGGAGGGCTGTGACTGACCCAGGGAATGTGAGCCATGGGTGAGGGAGGCCAAATGCAAGACAGAGGCACGATTAAGAGCTTCATGACCCACAGTGGGCAAGGCGTTCCCAGCCCTTCCCTTCGCATCAGCAGTTAAGGTAGCAAGATTCACAGAGAGGCAAAAGAGGCTGGGTTTGAGCTGAGTGTGTGTGCGCCCACAGTAATTACATTATCCACACATATTAGTCTCTTAATTTTAATTACATAAATGTATTTTTCCTCTTTAATGAGCATAGTTTATCCATTTAAACTGATCATTTTAATTTTACAGGCAGTGATCATAGGATCTAATATGCAGAGGGAAAATTTCCTGTTGGCGTATTTTACATCACGCAGATTGAAGAAAATATACTTTTTAATCCCCAATCAATATCTGAAGAGCATGCAATTAACAGATACCAAGGTAGTTAACATAAATCTGCAAGTTAAAGAGCCAATTCATTTTGATTTATAACACATAGAGTAATAATTTCATCATCATCTCTCCCATCTTCAGAAAGCATCTGAAGCTTTGTAGCATGAAGATGTCAAAATCGTACTTAAGATTGTTCGGAGCACTGAATTGTAGTGGTTATTGCCTTTTGGTTCCTTGAAGTGTGGCACAGCACATGAAACAGTCCCCATTATAATACCCTGCTCTTCTCCGTAGAGGTCACTGGATAACTTAAATCAGTCTTGGGTGAAATATTAAAAGGAGATTGTCAATTGTAATATGAACAATTCTTCCCCCCCCC
>JAOTQQ010000001.1:139000842-139015977 GCA_026546715.1 Gallinago undulata | reverse complement strand
TTAAAAATTTTTCCCCCCCCCCCCCCCCCCCCCCCGGCTTGTCCTTTTACAATATGAGAATTCTGTAATAGAAAGTAGCTCCTTTAAGGGGAAAAAGATCCCTGGCATCATTTGTGCAATTCATGTCAATCAATAGCCAAATAAATTAACTGACTGGTACGCATACATGGAATAATAATCTAACATATTTTTGCAACCCAAGCCTGCTTCCTTGTATGCATTTTTTCTAAGCGGGATCAGGTTGGTTGCCGCTGAAGTTTTGTGGCTGTGAAAATTTATTACCCACAGAGTCAATCTGCATTCTGGCTGCCAAGTCTGAATAAATAGAGTCATTGTGCTTGTCTGGAATATGTAACCAAAGTTCATCCAGTCAGCTTGACTTTCACATCCCATGGGATTCATAAAAGCCAACACCCTGGTATGTGCTCTTGATTCCTGCCAAAATTTTGTAAAATTGTATAAACAGAAGTTGAAGAAGCAATCAGAACACACTCCCAGGGACATGGCTCCACACTCCAGCCCCTGCTGTATCTCGAAAGGAAAGACCCGAATTTAGTACTTGTTTTTTAAAAGTCATATGAGTATCCCCCTGCAGCAGCAGGTAAATGTGGGTGCTGAAGACACCCTGGGCACACAGTGCAGGGGAAGGCACCGAGCAATGCTCTCGGGTTCATTAATTTTGCTTGTGAGCTCAGAGGGAAGGCAGCGTTTGCCTGCAAGTGGCTGCCCTCCTTCAGAAGGGACGAGGACAGGCTGGCCCTGCAGGGTCTGAGCTGTGTGAGCAAAACTGGCCTCTCCACAGGCAAGCCAAGACAAACAGAAAGCCATGTCCCTTCACAGGAGACCTCAGGCGAAGAGCAGCCTTGAGAAAATTCACCAGGAACAGCTTCAGCATGGTAAAAATAAAGTCTCAACAGCCTGGTGTGGCTTGCCACCCACAGCCCTACAGGGTGACAGCAGCCCACCCACCCCAGTGCCCTCCCAGGGGTGCCAGGGCTGTCCTCTGCTCACAGAGTCTGGGGACAGCCAGAGTGGACTGCTGGCCCCAGGAGACCTGTCCGTGCTCCAGTATCACCCTGCCTGTGGCTGAGCTGTAAAGCTCGTGGCTAATTTGAGTTGTACCCACAGCTCCAGTGGGGACATATGGCCTATGTTTCCTCATCTTCATGTACGCATTGAGGGATGCCAGGGCTCAGTGCTGGAAATGCATCTTTCTGGCAGGATTTTCTGCAGCACAGGAGTTTAGGACCAGCCAAATCCATCTTGTCATTGCAACAGGACAAAAGTCAATCTATGAGGCTAATGGCAATTGGTGTGGCCATGTCCCTATATAAACAGCATTAGGAAATTATTTCTTTTTTTTGTCATAAAATCATGCTTCATTTCTTTAACCATACCCAGAATCAAGAGAGATAGAATGCATTTAAAGACAATCTTTTTAATAACCTTTAAGACTTCTCTGTCTTGCTTCTTCATGTAGACTGACAACCAACAAAAAAAGAAAAATTTTCCTGAAATGAACAGACATGCATACACCTTCTTTCAGAAGGAATTATTTTTAGTAGAGCCTCTATAAGCACTATTTCTGCATATGAAACATAATATTCCAGCTAATTAGAAACATTCTGTAATTAATTTTTAAACAAATTGAAAATGGGGCAAAGCGACTACAAGCTTTCTTTCCATAAGACCTGCTCTGTTAGGATGGCACTTTCTGAAGTCAAAGATCAGCCGAGCAGAGCACAGAGTCAGGTACATCTAGAGAGAAGAGTTAAATTGGGCAAATTATAACATGCCACTGCATAGCCCTGTTCGTCATTAGAACTATTTTTAGGCAGCACTAATTGTGTTCACATATGCCATGTCCGAATATTTTAGCCACATTAAGTTGTGCTCCCTTTCATTTGCCTCTTTATCACCGCAATACTTAATGCTTGATCAGAAGGGAAAATTAGTGGAAAAGGAGATGAGAACACTCAGCCCTGGGAAAAAAAAACACAGAGCTGCATCATTGCTGCAAATTAATTTCTCTCTCAAAAAGTATCCTGATAAACTTGGGTTAAAAAAAAGTATCTTTCTGATTAGAAGTTTCTCGGTCCACTGGGTACAGGAAACTTAGTTCATGAAGTCTGCAACCAAAACTGCACAGAGATAAGCAAAAGTGGAAAAATTAACTTTTAGGTTAAGGAATGGCTGTAATCTTGGGTAGTTTTGTACTTAATCCAAATGCTCTGCTCAGCCCTCTGTCACTATAACATGAGTGTGTTTTTATACTGGAGGAATAGCCACTGTAACAGCCTTTCTGAACTCGGGTAAGTCCATTATTTCCTGTGTATTAGAGAAGCAATCCTTTTGGTATCCAACTTAACAAAAATCAGGAGTAAGATTTAAGCCAGCTGAGCCAAGCTTTTTTTTTTTTTTTTGTGGTTTGCCAGCTCTGATTTTAAAATCCCTGTGACATCTAAATTTGCACTTTCACAAGGCATGACAAGAAGACCAAGATTGCCTCACTGAAGCTGTCAGATGAAACAAAGTAAGAGCTCAGTCTTGTCCTGCCAAACTTGGCTCACATCACTGCCTATCTTACAAAATCAGATTCAATGTCTGTCATGCACTGGCAGGCAGGACCAAGCTCTAAATTTGAATGCCACCACCATGAATGACAGTGGAAAGGTTAGAGATCAGCTTGGCTCTTGGACGTGTACAAAATTTGGGGACATTCAAACATGACACTCTGATCTCCATGCTCCTCAGTAGCAAACCCCTAAAAATAAACTGGAAAATAAATTTCAAATAAAAGGGCATCTTCCTCGGCTTTTCACGTGGATGCTGTGACTAAGCTAAGTTTTAGCTCTAGCAAATCTCCAAAGCCTGCCCTTTTCCGCTGGTATCACCTTTTCTCAAGTTTAACAATTTTCCTCTGTATCTATTGTAACTTCTTTAATCCCATCTACTTGAAATTTTTCGTTAGCTATTTTTCCCCCTGTGAACTAGAATTACTGTATGAACATCTGCTTTGACTGGTGTGGGAATGTATCCCAATGCAATGAATTCGGCAGCGCCAGCTGATTTGGGGCGTAAAGATGGATTAGGTCCCACATTTCCAGCCTGGCTTTCCCTTCTCCTGAGCCTCCCCTGAGCCCAGGCGTTGCTCCTCCTGCTGCAGAGAGCCCTCGCTGAACCCAGCCACCGTGCAAGAGCCTTCACCCTGCTCAAGCATGGCCACAAGGCGTCTGTTTGCCTTCAGGCAAATTCATTCCAGCGTGCCCATAAGAGAACGGTTAAATAACCAGCAGTCACAAATAATTTAGAGCACAAATTAGTGTCGTTTGTAATATTGCAGCTATTAAAAACTGTAAGAGGTGAAGATACCCCACTCGTATCTCTCTCACACATGCGTGCACACACACAGAGACACAGACTCCCAGCCTCTCCAGGAGCTGCCTGTTGCTCTTTGCAAGGCAGAAGGTCAAGCTCACTTTGCTCCCCTTGGCCATCCAGTTCGGGCTGGGGTAGTGTCAGCATCAGGAGCTGTTTGGAGGAGACGTGGTGCACAGAGATGGGTGACAGCAGAAACAGAGAAAGAGGCAGCTGACAATATGTCAGAAAACAAAAGAACATGAAAAGGGAAAGGGATTAAGGGAATAAAAAAGAAATTGATGAAAAAAAGAAATTAGGGAGAAAAGGACATTATAAAGGGAGTAGCATCTATAGTACAACAGGATAAGAAATAAGGAAAAAGAGCCAGCAGCCAATCCATCAAAACTAGCATTTAAGAAAAAGGGACTGGGGAACCATTGCTACAATTTCTCCTGCACCTAGGATGAAATCTTTCTCCTCTGAAGTCAGCGGGTGTCTAGCCACTGATTTCAATCAACCTAGGATGTTATCCCCTGTCTTCTTTTTTATTTCCTAGCACAATCCAAGCAGATACTTGGATAGTAACAAATGTATCATAGTCAATTGACATAGCACCTCCCTGGGAAGAGTTACCACTATTTGGGGAATTTAGGCTTGTATTTCCCCTATTTTCACATATATGGGCTTTTGGAAAAATTCTACTTTAATTTCTAAGCTTTCAGACTTCCCAATAAATCTTGTAAAGCCTGTGGCACAATACTGACAATTTTTGCCTGCAATATCCAAAGTATAAGCGGCACTTCAACCAAATTACTTTTTCCTGGATGGGGAAACTACTTCTGCAGAGAGAGAGGAAGTTTCCCCAGGGTGAGCGCTGCTTTGCTTGCAATGACTGGGACCTTCCTTCAGTGTCACTGGAAATTAACCATCTTATTAATGTAAAGTATGAAGGACTTGAAGGACTTTCCTTCTGCTCGTCTCCACTGGAAAAGATTATGCTCATCTGCATTGAAACCCTGCATGGTTGTTGGGGCCAGACTGCAGGAGAAATCTGAACAGATGCAGGACAGAAGACTCAACATTTACAGATATATAAAATTCTCTGTATAGTTAATACCCATGCTGATTATACAGTAATTTGGAGATCCAAATCACTTAACAAGTATTAACTACTTAATACAATGCCCCTGAGAGGTATTTAGGTAGAGCTAAGCAAGAATTATTATCTCTGTGGAATTGACAGGGAGACTGAGACTGAGATGTGGCTTGTTTGAAGCCACATGGCAAGTCAGCTGCAAAGCCAGGATTAGCGCTTGGGTCTTTCACTCCCAGGTGCCATGTTCAAGTCACTAGACTGTGCTGCCCCTGAAGATTAATAAGGATTAATGGGCAAAGCAGAGGTGAAAGAACAATGTATGCCAGAAATATAATAATAAAACTGAATAAATGCTGTGGTGTTGAAAGGCCTGGAGAAATCATGAAATCCAGAAAGAGCTTTATAGTTTCTTAAAAGATGTGGCTCTGATGATAACCAACTCCAAGAGGGGAATGAAGGAGACCCTTTTAAGTCTTACAGCCTGTAAATCTTACATAAATATCAACTGGACAGTGAAAATCATATTCACACATTTATATTGCCAATTTACAGAGAAACACTCAAGCTGCAGTTTACAAGTGATTTTAAATCCCTCAGAAATCCACACTGGAAAGCAATCCTCAAACAAAGCCCTTAGGAACAGCCAGGAGTACAGAATAATGCAGTGAGAGAAGGCACGTTAGGAATCACTTCCGATAAATTGCCTGACCTGAGCTCCTCAGGCAACTTCTTGTTCTCACGGGCATTTAAGCAGGGCGAGCCTGTAGGTGTGAGAAGGTTCCATTACCTCTGTTTTGAGCCCTGATGAGAGCATCACGGCAAGACTGTGCGGCTCTGCACTTTTCAAGGAGAACACCGAAAACTGAAGAGGGTTTCAAGACAGGGGAGAAGGATGCCTAACATCCTGTTTGGAAAACATGACTTGGAGTGACAGATAACCTGCGCAATGCACTGCACTTGTCTGGAGCAGGGCTGGTGGCTGGCTTCGTCACAGTCTATAAACATCTGCCCAAGGAGCGGAGCCGTGAGGCTGGAAGGCAGCTCTATTTCACAGGCAAAGGTATAACTTCCAGCACGAGAAGGTGCCTATAAACAGAGTTAGGCTAAACTCACAGCTTAACACAGAAGGTGAAAGCCCATGCCTGTGGTTGGACTGAGGTGGGCTCACCGTAAGAGGATTATCCAGAAGTTTTGTTCTAGATCCACAGCAGCTCATCTGAAGCAGAAAACAACTCTGGAGAGTCCTGTGGGCCAAGTTATGGCATGCAGGTTGTGCCCTTCACAATATTTTCTTCCTGGCTTCATTAGTTTAGGAATAAAGTACATTTAAGCTAAAAACAAACAAAACCTTAGGAAATTAAAACAGAATCAACATGGAAAGCATATGAAAAGTGAAACGTGAAAGAAAACAGATAGAGAGGTGTTTGTTCTGGTCTGGTTCCCAAATGGCAGTATATAGTAATGACATCTTTCCTTAACCCTGGCTTGGAAAAAGTGCGTGTACAGCTCGCTAACTGCAGTCCAATATGGGGTGACATCCAGCAGTCTGAGTGGTTGCTAGTATGGGAGATGCTCACTTAGAGCGTAAATGGTTCACTGCACGGTTCCAGGGCAACACCTACCACCCGAGGAAGACAAACAAGATGCTCTGGAAGCAGTGGAATTTACTCATGCATGGGTAGTACGGATTTTCACACTGTCAACGAGGAAATGGTTCAAATTCTCACCTTGTGTACGCCTGCGCCATCTCAGTGAAGTCTCTGCTATAGGTGGTGTAACTCCACATAATTGTTGTATCTGAGCTGTCTCACAATAACAGCGATTAATCCACAGGACAGGAAAAATGGAAAACAAAATGTTTGAATCTTCCAATGGCCAATTTATTGGCTTTTACTTGCCAAAGTGTGCCATGGGTGAGGTATAGGAAAATGTATCCGCAGTCAGCCTGCAGTGTCTGCCTCCAAGACACTCTTCCAAGCCTAGCAGAACATTCTGCAGTAGTTCTCATTTGCTTCTTATCCAAAAATGCCTGCAACCCCAGCAGTTTATGAACCGATTCTGTTCCAACCAGATTAAGAAAAGAAAAAAAAAGAGGGATTTCTGGGGACCATTCTTAAAACTCCTATATCTCTAGCTCAATAGCTGTATTCAACCCGTTCTGCTCACTGCTCAGTCCCAATTACAATGAACTAGCTCACTGCTCAGTCCCAATTACAATGAATGTATTTAATTTCCTCTTTGATTTCCCTTCAACAACAGATTGCAACTTGTGACACTTCAAGTAATTTTGGTAGCTCATTTAACACACACTGAAACCTGAATATCTGCAGATTATGTTCCCAAGCTCTGGCTCATTGCAATAAAGGATGGAGAAAGGAGATGCAATCTCTGGAGATTGAGAACCTGAACGTGATTACTGCTGGCTGCAAACTTGTTTTGTCCCAGTAGTCTTGGGGTACAGCTAGAATCTTTCATGAATGATTAATGAACTATAGGCAGATCAATGAAACTCAGCCCTAAATGTATCTGTAACCAACTCAGATGGGGGGCGAAGAAGTCAAACCAGCCCGTATCCTGTAATTTACAACTCTTGATGTAGTGAAAAGGAGTAATTCATCTCATTTACTGTGGCTGGTTTCTCAAGCCTAAGTACCTGAGTCACCTAAGTGATTTTTTTTTCCCTTTCCTGCTTCCTATGTAGCATTAAAGTTGTTACGTTGTGGATTGGCCTCCATTATCTGTGTTCATACTGAGGAGAACTTTCCTCCATCAGTAACCCCACTGATTCCAAGAACTGAAAATTCAGGATTATACTAATTACTGGTGAACACATCGAAGTATAACTGAATCACTTATCAAGAGAATATTAAGCTTCTCATAAACCACTTTTTAGTGGTAAGTCTTGGAGATCTTTAAAGTCTGTCAGCAACATCAAACCAAAATTATTTCTTATCCCTAATTTCTATAACCAGCACAGCCTCTTATTTCCAGGAATAATAAAGACTGTAGAACATATTCTCATCTTTCTTGATGGATGATGAGTTGGCCTTAGAAAAGTTGCTAACGATGTAAAATAAAATGCAAATTAAATAGCACAATCAAAATCAAGCTATTAAAAAAATAGTCTTGCAGGCAGTATATGATGCTAACTACCACCCTTTTGCTTACATTGTTACATAGATAATACCAGCATATTAGAAACACAATAAATCAGAGAAAGCTGTTTCTCTAGCCGGGAGTTTCTCAAACTATGGGTCATGACCCTCCATGGGGATTCATGAATGAGTTTGAGTGAGGTCACAAAAAAACTGTTAGCAAGAGGCAAGGGCAGATATTTCTCCCTAAGTTGATCAGTGCAATCCTCTAGCAGGGGAACAAGAGAGCAGACTGTAATTAGTGGCTGCAAGTATTTATACTTGCTAGGGAACTGCTAACTACTTTTAATTACAACAGCTCTCTTTCTTCAGGAGAGGGGAGCAATATAGGCTAGAATTAAAATTGCCGGATAGTTGCTAACTGCCTTTCATTGCAGGCAATAGATCTGTTTCTCCAGGGAGGAAGAATAAACTTGCAACTGGATCTTATTCCCCCATCATTTAGAAATGGGGCCATTACCAACTCAGGGGGTCACACAAGTATGCAATCAAATGGGGTTGTATTTTCAAACCATGTAAGAAAGAAATCAATATTCTCATTTATAGAATATGCAACCAAAGACTAAGACTAAGGTGCCTCACGCAATCTGCATTGCATCCTGGTGAAGAAGAACACATATTAAAGGACTTAAATTGAGAAGCTAATTGAAAAAGTAGAATGATCTCACCAAAAAGCACTTGTACATGTCTCTCTGCTGCCCTGCCTTTCACATGAACCCGCTTTCTTGCCCAGAATGGATCACCTTTTCAAAGCTGTCAACAAGTGGATGTACCAAGATGGAAACTGAAGAATGGTGCTTGAGGCTTCAGTCCCACACCTCATGGCCTGGCTTGGTTAGTACTAAGAGTCCTCTCCTTTTGCCTCCTGAGGGCAGCTTTCATCGAGACTGGAAGAGAAAGTATTCAGCTTTTCTCCCTCTCTCAAAACTAGGAATTTTAGGGAAATACAAGAGTGATCTGTGCCCCACTTTTAGTGTCACCAAAGTGTTGTAGGACTTTTAGTGTCACCAAAGTGTTGTAGGGCTTTTAGTGTCACCAAAGTCCACGTCTGCTTTCCTGAGCTCTTTGCGAGGTACATGAGGCCTGTAGCTATAGAACAGCCCATCTCCTCGGTGAGCCACCATGTACCTTGCTCCAGGTATGTGGAGGTACTCCAGAAGGAAGTGGCAGCGATATTGGGTGAAAGCAGCCTCACTGGCAGACATGCCCTTATCTCAGCAGCAACACATTGCCCCAACAGTGCCCTTCCCACTCTCACATCGCACCCTGCTATGTGGCACGTTTTGCCCGGGGAAGCGGCTCAGAGAAGAGGTCCTGTTTGCAAATAACCTGGGGAAAAAGAAAATGAAAAGATTGAAAAAGCATTATTTTTCAGCTGGATCAGTTTTCCAACCTGTTGCACTGGACAACCAACATGATCACCTGTGGTGGCCTGAGCCAAGGGTGGGGAAGCATTAAAAGTGGCTTAAACAGCACTGCCACGTAGTGGCTGCTTATGAGGGAAAGACTAGCCCTGACTGCTGGTGGGAGAGGAGAAGTGACCTGAATTGTGTCAACATAACTTGGTCATGGAAAAGGACTCTGGTAGTGAGAGGAAGCTCCTGAGTCTTAGATGGCAAAGGCATAACACAGCACAGGGATCATCCTTGAAGCCGGACAGCTTGAAAGTCAAAATTGACATAGACCTGGTGGTGATGGTGATTAGATGTGGGAGGAGATGAACTTGTGTTGTCCCAGGGCATTAAAGAAAAGATTAAACCTTAAGATCTAGATTTTGGGTCTTTCCTGCATTTATATACAAGAAGCAGCGATCCCCTTGCAGAAGAAAGAGTAAAAATGGTGCCAGCCCACTGAACTGATGAGGGGCTCCTCCCATTAAGCCCTGCCCTGTACCCAGTAGCCTGGATGGCATGGACAGGATTGTATCCGAAGTGCATACAAATGGGATGACCTGCTGGCGACACTGAAAAATGCCAGGCTCCCCATACTGTTTTCTGAACCCTAAAACCAGCACATTCCCACTCCCACTGCAGAGAGTCAATGCTGAGGAAAAACCCGTCCTGCAAGCCACGCCAGCCATAGAGGATGAGACATAGCCCTTGTCTCCTGACAATTTGCTATGTGATACACAGCAAACTACTTCTCCCCAGGGAACCCGGGAGGCCCAGGTTATTCCAGAAAAGTTCCCTGAGCAGAAATTCTACTTCCAAAATCAAGCAGAAACTCTTCCCAAAGCATTTCTGCACTCCTGTCAGATCTGCAGGGAACCACGCAGGGGATCTTTTCACGCCTTTCTGTGAAACGCTCCATAACTGGAACTGCAAGTCAGGTTTTATCAAGTTTTTCTTTGCAGCCTGTCAGCAGCATTTTGACTAGCCAGAAGGGTTACCTCCATGCCCTCTGGTGCTGAGCGGGATGCCTGCAAGCCACATGGCTTGTTCAGGGATAGGGATGCAACTCCCAGCAGCCTGAGAAGCCAGGGAGAATGGTCTCAAAGTGCGTTTGAGAAAGAGAAATTTTCTCTGCAAAGATCAATGTCCAGTTCCCTGCCCCTTGTCTCTCCATCCTGCTTGGCTTTGTGTCCCTTCTGTGCCAGGTGAGGCACAGTCTGGACAGGTACAGCCGGGAAGGGGACCCTTTGGGCAGTTTCAAGTAGAATGGAGTCTTTAGAGTAGATTTTCAAAACATTATGGATTTCATCTTTGCTTAGCAGCTGGTTCCTGTGCCGAAGCCATGAATCACACCACTTGAAGTGATTGAAGGAGGGGAAAGAATAATAATAATAAAGTGGCAAACTAGCTCAGGGATAGGCTTGGGAGTCCTATTAAACTTGAGAGGCTACGATTTCTATTCCCAGAACTGCTGGTTAACACAAGAACAAGCACCATGCTTCCCCACCCCATCCAAAGCGTTGTACTAGGCAAAAACTGAAGAGCAAACCAGCAACAGGTCAATCCTGTAGTGTGTAGTCCAAAGCTGCCAGCAGATTAACATGGCAGCGCTCATGAAAAGTCTGCAGCAGCTCTGGCAAGCTTTGCAGAATTTATAATTATAGCTACGGGCTTCATTGCAAAAGGAACCAAATATGTGATGTTTGTTTCTGTGGAAGAATGGGAGGAGACTAATGGTAAAGGAGAGGGAGTGGGAGTGCGGAAGCGGGGAGAGGGGAAGGCAGAGAACCGAGCCCTGCCGAGTTTTCAGGGACCCGCAGAAAAAATCCTCTAAATAGAGTAGTTCAGACCTCAAATACTGTGCGGTGCTTTGACGATCTTCTGGTTTATAGCATACTTAACAAAGTGTTCGTACATTTACTAGGCTGGAATGTCCATTTGACTATAGACTCTCTGCTACTTTGCTCGTACTTTAACATTTTGGACACGTGACAAAAATGTGTGTAACGCATTTTTTAAAGTGTTGATTGTGCTCGTAATTTTCAAGTCAGAATATAAAATAAACATCTCTGCCCTTTCTTCCAGCAGGCAGCACAGAGATCTGCTCTCCGCGTTCTATCTGACAGGTACATTTTGTCATTTTTATGAACTATAAATTGCTTTATGAAACGTTGAGCCCTATTTATTGTGGCATATAACTCATAATCGGATTTTGTCCCCAAAGTATCTGTGAACTGGGATGTTAAACATTTTGCATGCTTGGATTTGTCATGCATGTGTAGAGTTTATTACTGCAAAAATCACAGTCTTGTTGTATTTCATACAGAGTATGCAGAATCCCTTGTTGTGATACCAAACGAGAGATAAGAAACTTACTGGAGAAAGCATGAATGATGCAGTAAATTCTGAGCTTTAGAGTTTGCTGAGATATATCTGAGCTCATTTTTCAGCAATAAGTACTTCATTTATTCCGAGATGTTCTCTTTTGACTTTTTCCAAATCCTTTCCCTGGGAATTACTCTTCTTTTGATGAGATTCTCTGTTCGTTTTATGCACAAAAACAACGCCCTTTTTTTACCCCTTTCAGTTTTGAGGGACTGGTATTTTGGATGAATTTAATTCATTTTTTTTCACTTCTGGAACTGCAGCAGTGCTCCAGGCAGATAAGCAGGGGACCAAATCCTTAGACAGCGTTCAGGTTTTACTCAGATCTTTTTCAAGCAAAACTCCATTAACTTCGATGGGAAACTTGCCCGAGTGAGGAATTCAGGATTTGGGCCATAGTAAATGTTATAGTTGGGCCGTAGGTCTGCACAGGTATTTACCTTAAATGACTTTTATGAAAGAGGATTGATTGAAATATAAGGTAGCTTTCTAAGACGGTCCTGATTTCTTTTCCAGTTTTGGGAACGGGGGGAGGGAAGGGGAGGGGGAGACTGTACATTTTAGTGCCTGTGAAAAAGAACTAGCAGATTTACATTTATCCACAAATGAGGTACTGTGTCATGCAGGCTGACACAGAGTAAATTTCCCCATGCCTTGTTGGCAGCCCCCTCTGCTCCGTCTGGCCCCCCGCCCCCCGCCTCCCTGGGAATAAGCGGTAATTGACTCTGGAAGCCAACTCAGGCCAGGATTTCTCCAGAGCAGAGCCTGTCACTTAGGCTGAATTATATGTTGTGCATGGATGAATAACATTTCTCTCTGCTCAGAGGCTAAGGCCGCCAAAATTACCGACCTTCCCCCCCACCTCCACCACCCCCCCCCTCTAAGTTTACAAACACCGTTTTGTTTAGAATATTTTCCCCCCACCCTGAAGGAAAAAAATTCCCGGGTGAAATGTATGGGATGTGGGTGAAGTCGCTGGCGTGGTTGGAGGGCACACAAGTATTTGCTGTAACTGGGACGAATGCAAAAAGAAAGAGGAGTTGGAGTCAGCTTTATGCCCCTCTCCCCAGAGGTGTGCAGGCTCACCCCCCAAGGCAAAGCAGCTCTTGCATTTGGTGGGGACAATAGCGTGACTGAAGAAAATGTGGTGTGGTTTGTTTTTTTTTCTCAGCATCCTTCCCCTGGGCTAAATGAGGAGCATTTCTGCAGGATTGCCCCTGGAGGTAGTTAACAAGCCCCAAACCCCACAGTGCACTTTCTGGCTCCCCTAGAAAGAAAAGTGATGGTGATGGAGAGATGGTCTCTACCTCATCAAGGGTGGTGAAGGAGCCAGGCACAGGCTGCCCTTGTCCTCTAGGCAAAAGGGCTGAAATGTTGCCCATCACATTTCAGATTTAGTAGTTATGACCAGATATTCCCCTTTCTGCCCCTAAAAGCATGCCTGGAGACCAGCTTTCCCACCTGCTCTGCAAAGGTTCAGCCCACCAGGCACCCTCCTCCCCTCCCTCTGGATGGGGTGCTGGGAAGGCTGTGGGTGCACCCTGTGGGGGGGCTGCCTCTCTGCCAACCATAACCTCACTGCAGCGCAAGAACGGGAGGGCCAAAAACCCATGCTGTGACGGCAGTTTCTGTCTGGTCTTGGCTAAAGTGAGGATGCCTGTGATATTGCTGCTCATTACTTGTGTCCCAGTAGCAACTAAGAGCTCTCGGTCACACACCAGCACTTCCCAGTGCCAAGGGAGATGGCAGCTTAAATAAAGCTCTCAGTAATTTTTTTTTCTTTTTTTTTTCTCTTTTTTTTTTTTTTTTAAATATTCTCCAGCAGTTCTTGTTGCAGTTTTTTGCTTTCAGGTTCTGTTAAAAAGGTAACATTTAGCTACACTGAAAGAGGAAAAGAAAAAAAAAAGATATATTTTTTAAAACCTGTAGCCATTGATTTCTTTAGTGTATTGCACTCAGTCTTGTTTTCAGAGTGACACAGTAACCCCGAGGAGATTTATGTGCAAACACAAAGATTAGTGACCCAGAAGCTTGACTGAAACAGCTTTTCTGCTTCCAGAAGACAGGTTGCTCTGCACATGCACTGACTGTTTTGTCAGGAAAGATGCACTGGCCCCATTAGCTTTTCATTCTCTCATGAAAAACCCTTGATGTTTATACAGCACAGCTTGGTTTTAATTTTATTGTGCTCTTCAGTAAATTGGTCTAACTATACAGATTGCTCAGTTTCTGGGACAGAGAAGAGCAAGAACTTAACTCATATGCCTTGGTGGTATAATGCTAGCATATCTTCAGTTGTCTGACTCTCATATACCCTGCCTGAATAGCTTTCAAATGAAGAAAAATGTCTGTAACTAAAATATTCAGTGTGTTCTGTTGTTACTTAACAGTAAGCAGTGTGGTTAAGCCAGGTCTTAAACCTGCTTAATCCCGCTGAGCTAAATAGATTTTATTATTGACTCCCGTGGTCCCAGAACTCTGACCTTAAGGCTGAAGTTAAAAGCTAATTTTTTGCAGTCTGTTCCACTAACCCAGAAGCACTTGCTTGCTGGATACGTTTGCAATGGAGAATGTCCAGCTGTAAATTACAGCTGTTTGTAATCATACCCAAACACAACACTCATTATTATTCTTTTGTTCTTTTTAGGCTGAAAAGCCCACCATGAGGGAGACCGCACAGTACTTAATCCACACATTAAATTTACTCACAGCTCATATTCATGTGCGAGATAAGATTTTCCATGAAGTAAAGATTTACAGTGGTCCTAGGGCACTTTTATTCCCTTAGCTGCTTTTATTTCTCTGTGCTGTAGTGTAGGCCAAGTGGGTCTGCTGAGGACTTTTGAACACTTGGAGGGAAGCGTTGTACCACCGCTGAATTTCCTCTCTCGTTGTAATCGGGCAGAGATAGCTCATTCACTGCGGTGCTTGGGTGGCACTTAGGAGGTGTGCTTAATTCATAATTGAGGTCTGTTCTCCTTTCGATGTACTTGCACTGGAGGACGGAGGCAGACCCTGAGAGCTGTGCCTGTAGGAAGCTGGGCACAGGCGTGTAGGGCAGAGGGAGAGCTGAACCCGCTCAGCCCAGCAGCCATATGGCCGTGCTGGCAAGCCTGCCCACCCCAGCTGATAAGTCCTGTAAAGGCTCCAACTCACTAGCTCACCCTCAGCACCTGGTTAATATATAGATGTCATCCAGACCTGAACCATTACCTACAGGCTATGATAACCCCATTTGATTTACCACCTGAGGCTGTGGATAGACACGGCGTCTCCATACTAACATCAATTTGGCAGTGTAGACAAGCCCTGTTCATGATGTTTGGTGAGTTACGCAGCCTGTCTGAGCTTCAGTCCACCTTCCTGTTGGGCAGAAAGGACAGTACTTTCCATTTCCATGTAACCGTGCCTCGTCTGTCCATGTTTGATAACAGTTAGGACATTGGAATGCAGGCCGTGCCAGGCATGAGCTGGTTTACCCTAAAGGGTCTGGTCGCTTGCACTTACGATTTTGAAAAGCAAATAAATACTCCCTGTTGTCCTCTGGAGGGTTCGGGGAGCTGAGCAGAAGATCATGCAAAGCAGGAAAGCCCCACATCTGCAGGGAGAGAGACATTTGCAGGGACAAGTGCTGCTACACCACCTCTCATGATGCATGCACACATAGGAAGTGCATAGGGAAGAGTGTGACCAGCAGGTCAAGGGAGGTCATTCTGCCCCTCTACTCTGCACTGGTGAGGCCACAACT
>JAOTQQ010000001.1:138939646-139000742 GCA_026546715.1 Gallinago undulata | reverse complement strand
TTGGCAGGGGAGTTGGACTAGATGATCTCTATGGTCCCTTCCAACTCCAAAAATTCAGTGAAATTCAGTGAAAATTTAGCACTCAGCTTCAAGGAAAAGGTTGACCTGTGACAGTCCAGTCCATTCCCCTGAGGATTAGTCCAGTGGGATCTGCAGCATGACTCTTCTTCAGACAAAGCCACGTTTAGATTAGGGGTCCTGGGGAGGGACTGTTTGTAAAGTATTAACGCCACAATAAGAGGCAATTTAGACTTTTAATAGATCACTTAAAGCAGGGAAGGCAGCTGTCCAAGCAGCCTTAAACTTTTCAGTGGACGGAGCCAAAGATTTCTTGTTCTCAAGTATCTGCTTGAGCTGTGATAAAGCAAAGCAGTTAAACTTGTGATACCCTGAAGTAAGTAAATAATCCAGTGGCAGCTAGCAAAAATACTCATGTGCTTCGTGTCACTCACGTACTTATGTTTGTGTTGGACCGAGTTTTTCGATAACATCGCCTTTCACACCGTGAGACCTCCTCCACATGAGAAGCTACATGGTCGGCTTATCAGCGGAGTGACTGAGCGAGCTGGCTGGCCAGAAGGGCTTCGTGTGACAGGTCTGGGTAATCAGCGACAGCCAAGGGGAAGCCTTGGCTCAGGACAGCTGATCTTGGTCCCAGCAGTGAATGACGGAACTGAGATCATGGGCTCTGCAGGAGGCAAAGGTTGGCCAGAGAAGAATGTGCTTGCATGGTGTTGGCTGCCACAGAAACAAACACACAGCTCTCACGGTGTTAGCACATTGCTTAAACTTTCTGGATTATCTTTGCGAGGAAAAAGAGAATACTTCCGACAGGGGATACGGATTTGCCATTAATGCCTTACATGAAAGGCATTGGCTGTTTGGAAGCGCCGGTGTCCCACAGTTGCAGCCCTCCCACACGGTAGCAAGGGGCAACTGCTGCTGTGTTTTGTGGCAGAAATAGTCTAGAGTGTCTCAGCCCTCCTAGTTTGAAAACTTGAAGGAGGAAAAGTAATAATATGTATTGTATATAGGACACTATTTACAGTTATTGGAGACTGTTGTGCATTAGTGAAAAGGGGCTTTAAAAGAAGAGCCTGTATGGAAGGCTTGGAGTGAAAAGGAATAGATAGCTCTGTAAAACTGGAACTCCATTTCCCTTTATTTAACTTGTGAGCAAGATCTCTAGCACTCATCTGTTTGCTATTGGATGTTTTCCCATACCTTGACTGTTGCTGGTATTTGTTTGGAGTTGTTCTACCATAGCACCAGCGACGTGATTTGGATGTATTGCAACACCGCATGAGAAGGTGGAGCAGAGCTGGCCCAGGGAATTCTAGCAATTTTGAGCCCAACTAACATTACTAAATCCTGAAATTCCTTTGGTGTTTAGAGAAAGAAAAAGAAAAGATGTGTTTTTTCTTCAAGGAAGTGATAGCATTTTGCTATCATGACAGCCAAACATTTCCCACCTCCCTATGGGCAACCCCATGCGTTCTCAATAGCTCCCTAAAGATACCTGAGGGGACACCATTCATTCTAGGTCTGGCTAGTAATTTTTCATGCCTTTTCTTTGGCTTGCTAGGTTTTTTAAGAATCAGTGTGTGGATAATTACAGAATTAACACGGGGGGAAAAAGAGACAAGGTGTAGGTCTGTGGGTCTTTCACGTTTTAGCAAGGAGAAAGCAGGTCCCATTGCTGGCTGGCAGCATGAGGAATATGCAAAGTGCTATTGGGAAGAAGAGTGTATATGTGTGCAGCATATGAAGTGCCTCAGCATATGATTAACCTCACTGGGTATGTTGTAAATAGTAGATAACTGTGATCAAAAAAGTATTCATGTGATTTATCAAACTGAGCAACTGTGCATTTTGCAGTGAAGCAGGAGGTCAATCCTGAAATCTAGGGCAAGTATAGCAATAGGAAATTGCAGGGACTAAGAAGTTAATCATACCATTGGACTGCTTCCATCTGGTTTTGAAAGACAGAGTCAGTACACTGCTAGCGAGGGCGCTTCACGGCAACAGATCAGGAATTAATTTTTTCAGCAAATCTTCAGCTATCATTTGTGGTTACACAGGCTTATAAAAATGTAATTTAATTTCTTGGGAATAAATCACATAGGCCGAGAAGTGTGAGAGGTTTTTTTTAATGTGTGTATCTGAGGCAAAAAAAAAGAAAAAAAGAATGAAAATAGGAGGAAGAGCAAAAATCCAAGAGGAAACAAACATTAATGATATGAAACCTGGAAGGCATAAATGGCTTTCCAGTTAAATTAGGCAGAGTAATTGTCTTTGAAAAATCAGTTTGCAGTTGGGAAACTTCTACATTTTTATGACCTTTGGAGGCATAATCTTGTCTAACCTCTTTGTCCATCTTCATCAGCATAGGTCAAAGGAGCACTGACTTAAAGTATTGTTGAATTGATGCTCTGACCACCGCACCCATTTGTCATGAGAACATAGCTATAGGCAGTGAATTTCTTAATGAATTCTGTTTTCCTTGTTATTGATATTACTTATGATATTTCAATGAGACTTGAACATTATGCTCCCTTTAGCCAGTGAGAATCCCCCTAGGCAATGAACATGTTGTAAAACAAAGGGGATTTTAACCTTGATAGTAACTCCGGTAGCTGAAACTAGCTTTATTGGAAGAGGTAGGAGGACAGTTAGTTGATAACATTGTGCCTTTCTTTCTTCAGCAGTGGGATAAGAGAATAGAGAGACCTGTACTATGAATGATGTATTGTGCTATTTTTAGTGCTGTGCAGCAAAAGTGAAATCTTACAAATACATTTGTATCTATTTCCTGGCAGCTTGAAGAAAGAGAGCTCAGGTTTAAGGTTTACACAGCACCAATAGCAGGAAGCACTGTTCCCACAAATCACCACACTTTCATTGCCACTTTATTTTAAGAAAAGCTGAAAATTCGTAGCAAGCGATGGAATCTCAGCCTGATCCAGTTACAGGACATTAGCTTGAGACTTTTGACCCCTTGTATGTCTGTGAATTGTGTTCTAGCTGTAGCTCAGGGATTCTGCAGAGTGGGTGCAGCAATGCAAAGGAGAAATTTCAATTCCCTTTCAGTGAGGTAGCAGATGGAAGGAGATTCCCCCCTTCAAGCTTTAGTCGCTCAGTAATCAGCCAGGCACAATGGGGTATTCTGGCATCAGCTCCGTGGATGATGTGCTTGCTCCAGTCGGGTTTTTTTGCCTCTTGCAAAGGTGGTTTAGAAATCCCAGATGAACTTCTGGGTTTGCCTTTGCCACTGGTAAGCCTATCTGCCTGCTGCCTTCTGTGTTTTTTGATTTTCATTTCGAGAGCATTTTCTCCTTGCTCTTGGTTTTGTTCTGACTCTGGCAACAATAGAGGTAAAAAGGGAAGGGGAGCCCCGGTTTGCCTGAGGGAAAGCTGGCATGTTCTGCAGGAGGCCAGTCCCACGAGTTGTACTTCTGCCAGAGTGGGCAAGGGACTCCTCAGTACAGCATCTTCATGTGGCCCCAGTGGGGACAACACATGGTCTGTACTTTTATACTTTCCCTCTTCTCTTGGAGAAGAGTTGGATTTATTCTGCCATTGAGGAAGGGTTCACACTGTTCTAGGTTACTTGCGTTTCAGTGAAAGAAAATGTAAGTGTGATCTTTGAACAGCCTGGGTTTCCTCCCAGAAAAAAAAAAAAAAAACAGGAACATTTGTGAAATCTGACAGAGCTCTTAGGATGGAAGAACAGTTTCCCACTTAGCTATTTCACATGTGCTGGTGTGAAAGTACAGCAGCAGTCCAGTAGGGTTCTACAGCTTAGTGTGATCCACCAAATCTCACGCAAATTCTTTATCTTGAAAAATATCACAGCTGAAGGTTTCAGGCATGTTTGGTACTACCTCTAGAGAAGTCCTTGGCTAAGGAAGTCTTAGGAAAGATTGAGATGTAGAACTTCCTGAGCAAAGGATCAGATTCACAAAACTATTTTTGTCTTCTCCCAGCCTCTTATTCCTTTGGCAATGCTTTCATCTTCGTCCCTTATCAGAAAGAATCAGTGCATGCTGAGTGATATATGCAGGCCATCTCATGGCTCTCCATGATGATGCACCAAAAAAATACCATCTAAGTCTCCTGAGGGCCACCATCTGTACTTGTAACCAAATTCCTATTGAATCCTAGAGATCCTAGTGGCTGTAATGGTCTATTCTCATCCAAGACATTACTTCTTTTTTTCCTCCTTAAGAAACAAAACAAAACTAAAAAGCAAAACAAACAAGAAAAAAAAACCTAACCAAGACTCTCTTCTTTCTGTGCAGTGTATTGAGATCTAGACACTGAAGCAAGGCCACATTCACAGAACTTCTATGCCCTGCAGAGCTTCCAAAGTAGGGACTTGACCCTGCATTCCTAATATGCCCAGAAGCCAAATTAAAATTCTTGGGAGTTTTTGGCAAGCAAGGAATATTATACCTAGGTGTAGAGCTTGAGCTGGTTAAAAAGGAATATTTTTTCCATGCATGTGAAAAGTCTTTCACGCAGACATCAGGAGAAGGAGGTATGTTTATATACTTTTCAGCCAATGCTGACAAATTGGCTTTGCATGCAAACCGTTTGGTTTATTCAAGTAGTTTGTGGCAGCAGGGATCATTTTTTCATGGTAAATGTGAAAAATAAATAAAGAAATGACAAGTTTCTGGTTTAGTTCGATCTCAGAGATTTTTTTTTTCTGCATGAAATGAAAGCTTAAATCATATAATTGTTTTTAAACTTTTGAGTCCCACAGTAGTTCTCTTTGTGGTTCATCGATGGCGCTGATCGGTGCACACTAGCAATAATTCTTACTTTACACTGACTGTAGACTTTGAACTCTGTTTTAAACTTCAGTGACCAGATTTTCACTGGTACAAAATGAAATAGCTTCACTGACTTCCGTAGCATTATCCCAGTTTTCACCCACTGAAGATTTGACTTCGGCACTTCGGAAATATTTCCAGCTTTTAAAAAATCACATCACTACCTATTTGCTCTTCCAAAGGTTGCACTAGTGAATTATTTTATAGGATCATACTCAGCGTGCTGGTCAGATGTCAGGATCCAGTTACGGTTTCATTTCAACACAGCCTGACTATCTACCAGCTTCCCTGACACCCTTACACCCTTGCTGGCAAGTTGATGAGTAGGGCTGCAGAGAAGGCATAGGGGGTCCTGAACCACTGGAGCTTTTTTGATGCAAACTAAGGCCCCAAAATCTCAAACAGCTCATTTCCGAAGCTGCAAAGTTTTTTGCTCAGCCAGGATTTCCAGGAGATCTGTTTGGTAACATTTTCTTTACAAATGATCAGAACAAACAATTGTTTTCAATTGTTTTCCCTTTTTTTTTTTTTTTTTTGTAGTTCTGTTTCACAGGGAAATTCAGAATTGTAGAGCTTTGTTCCAAACTGGAATGGCATGAAATTTCAAAATCCTCTTCAAAATGGAAGACTTTCCCTCTCTCAAGGACTCTATTTATAGTAGGCTGCCCTTTTTGCAGTCAGAGGGGCCAGATTATACTATGACTGTGTGCTCTCATGTGTTCTTAACTTAGATGTAAAATTAGGTCTTGCTTGAAACTAGGTGTAAAGAGTCTAAGTTCAGACATTACATTTTTATAACCTGAAAATGATATCATTTTGAAAGGCAGAAATAAATAGAAATTACTTAAATTAAATTAGGTATTTTTCCATGGGGTGTGATTTAAATGAGACACATGCTATCTTTAATATAGTCTGCAATCTTCTGGCATTTTGGCAAAAAAGAAAATTATTTATTTTAAAGGGAGGTATTTTATACCTAATGAAATTTATTTTGCATACCAATGTATCTCTATATTAGATTGCTATAAAGATTTCAAGGGCCTTTTTCATTCTTGACTCAGGCGCATAACTTTTCTTCATGCTGAGGGACTGCCTTTCACACAGACATTCACACAGAAGAGAATAGGCCCTTCTCTGTGGAAATCTAGCAGCCAAATAATTCACAAATAGCTCTCACTTATTATTTACTGGCACAATCAAGCATAACTGCTCTAAATGAACAAACAGTTTGTCAAATAAAAAAAAACAGGGGAGCAGGGTTAAAGAATCCCATGATTCTGATTTACACAACAGATAAAAATCACCCCAGAAAAGTCATAGAGAGCTGCCAAGTAAATCTCTTGCTTTGCAATGATCCTTCAAGACATTTTAATATGCTTTTGCGAGGCTCTGCGCTGGCCCTGGCATGGCGTGTACCCAGGGAGGTCTGTGTTGTTTCATACCCAGGCAGGTGATAGCTGCTGGCTGTGCAGGCGCTGGCAAGGGGGCAGCTAGTGCCTGGCTCCCAGCAGCCCTGGGAGACTTCACTTGCCATTCTCATCTGCCTTTTCTTCCTTCATACAGCCCCTTTAGAGAGAAAAGAGGAAAATCAGACACAGAGCCTCTGTCACAGGCATCTTCCCCCACTTGGCCCCAGGTACCCACTATTTTGGCTCTGCGTGTTTCCCAGGGGGACCTTGTCCCAGAGCTACTGTTGCCACTTGCCATCTTGCTTGCCCAATCTGCCCTTTCTCCCTTCTTCAAAACCATCCTGACCCCACTGGGTGCCTGGAGCCCTCCCTGGGACTCCCATCTCTCACCAGTCTCCTCCAGCTGCTCCCAGTCGTAGGGCCACACAGCAGGAGACAAGTCCCACTGGTGTGCAGCATTGTGCATGAAGCCTAGCAGAGGCTACTCAAGGACCACACTCTGCCAAAAGGGTGAAGTGTCCCCCATCATTGGAGGGGAACAACATCTCTTCCTGTTGCACAGGAGAATCAGCTGCGCACAGGAGAAGACATGGGGACAGCCCTTTGTCTTGTTTTGCAGCCCCCCAGACACCAGCATATGCCTTTTGCTGACACATGGTGGGATCTAGCCCAACTGGGCAGCAATGGGGGCCCAGCACTGCCAAAAACCCAGCCAGGGCTGCCCCTTGGCCACAAGCCCAGCAGTGGAGCAGCCACGCCATCAGCTGGACATGGGGGATCTCTCTCTGCACCTTGAGTCTTCTCCATTCAGTTCCCTGCAATAACCATCACTCTTCCCTGATAATAATGCCCTCAAATACTGATTTCCTGAAGCCACTTCTTTTAAGGTCATGATATCCCTTTTTCTAAAACTTAATAGGCTTGATACTGACCATGTGGACTTCGAGTGGGTTTGTAAATATTTGTATCTTCAGTATTATTCCTTTGATAGCAGACACCATGACAATATTTCCCACATTAAAAGGGCTCTTGGGGAGGGTTTAGGAACTCTGGCCAGGCAAAAATAGTTGCCTGAAGGAAGAGGAAAAACCTTGGAGAATTACCAGACTCTTTTTTTTAAATTTTGAGACAAATGGACTTTTCAAACTTTGCCCTGAAAAGAGATCTGGTCATGACCTACTATAAATCTCATACGGCCATTTAAAACCTCACAGTGCTCTGGTTAAACAGCATTGCACCAGACAAAACCTCCAGGGCATGGGGACATTGCTGCAGTTTTTCCCTTTCAAGCTTGTATATTGTCCCCATAACATATTGCCAATGTTCACAGGCCCAAATGAGACTGTGGCCTTTCTTTAATGTACTCAGAGCTCTTGTGTCAAGAGCCTGTGAGGTCAACAGGAAAACATGGAATGAAATCTCAGCTGAGTGTCGGTCTTTCCCAGGCTTCCTGGCAATTTCCAACTTCTCACTCTATTGTTTTCACTTAATAAGATGGAGCTTGTCCTCTGCTCAATAAATAAAAAAAATATAGCTAAAGGAGCTAAGACTCAGAAAATGAGCAGTTTTGTAAAAGCCTGGCAGATTCCCAGTCTGCTGAACCTGGTAACAAGCACACTCATTTTTCCAGTTTGAAACTTTTTGGTGCAGACTTCCTTCATGCTCCCAGGACTTGCAGGAAAAGGTACAGTATACAGAAAAGAGTGCTGGGCTTGCAACACGAATCCAGTAGCCTACGCTTTTGAACTAGGGATGCTGAAAGATGGAGCTCTCCGAAGAACCTAATTTGGGGCTCCCCCAGCTGTCGGATCACCCTCAGCTTTTCTCTTCCTACTGAGGGGTTTCACAGCACAGCGCCTCTCTCTGTTAAAGCTGAGGAGGAAAGCAACAGCTGCAAACCCAGAGAACAGTTTGAGAAGACAGTGAAGCCTAAGCACTCCTCTGAGATTATGACTAATTGATACAGAGACGTACTGTGACCTCTGGTTCAACTTCTCTTTTTATATCATTTTCTGCATTAGCGTGTTATCTGCTTGTCCGTGGCCACCAAATTTTAACCTCAGGCTGCTGATATTTTCTGAGTATTGTGTAAAAATGTATGTATTTTTCTAAATAATTATAAGGTATTTAATGCTTGTGGAAAAGGCCAGGTTGACACCTGATTATCCTGGAATTTCTCCCTTGTGTTGCAGGGATATCTGCCCCCCTTCTGGAGCCTTGCATTATCCCGATGCATATTCTTTATGTGTGCAAAGGGCGCTGTTAAAGCAGACAAGTGCCTTAGCATTTGATGTAGTTAACTAATTTGAGCCAACATCACATTATTTTCTAACAAATGTATTTTATTCTTTTCTTCCATTTGGTCAAAATGTAGTGTTAACTATTTACTAGTATTGCAAGAGCCATGACAAATTTCTGTCATTGGCCACTGTACACTGCTGTCCTCTTCTGCCCGTGTAATGTCTCTGAGGCTGGTTAGATCAGGCGACAACCTTAGAGTTGCCTTACCCATATTATTAGTGTTGTTTTTATGGCAAAAAGCCTGGTATTACCCTGGAGCAGCAGTAAATTGAGGATCTGGTTTGAATTGTTCATATGTCAGTAATTTACCACATCAGCAAACTCTATGAATACCTTCTCTGGTTAAATGAGGAAACGTATGGCAAATGAATTCTCACTGCCCCACATGGAGAAGACATAGTACAGCGTCACAAGGTACTCCTTGGCTGCTTTGGAGTTGAACACCTCATGAATATCAAGCACCAGTGTTCAGGTGCTGAACTGGGAGGTTAGCTTGTCAGGACTGGTAACTGTGAACTCCCCAATTGCATGGACTCACCAGTCACTTCTCCAGCTAATCCAAGAGTTGCAAGGATGAAGAAGTGGTGAAACATGGCTGCTCTGACCAGTGTAAAAAGGATCATTGTGGAGGGAAAGTAAAATCTGGAAGGAGAAAAGATGAACCTCTGTTAAGAAATGCTGTGCTATTTTTCATTAAGTCCATACCATGCCTGAAAGAATAGATTTCATGATGCTGTTTTCAGGCTGTGATGAGCTGCAGTTTGACTGACTCAAAGCTTAGCTTGTGTGAATGTTTAGGGTGCTCAAATGCACTTTCTGCACCTGTGCTGAAAAAATAATTACCCCCAGAAGTCACACTTTTCTTTTTTTTTTTTTAGACATGACACACAACTCACATGGCAACTGCAAGTCTAGAATTAACAACATATGTTTCCAAAGCTGAGACGTAAACAGGGTTTGCTTAGTTAGGAAGCAATTGCCTTAGGTTTGTCTTGCACCTGGTAAAGGGCTTGTTAAAGGTACTATTGCAACCCTGAGGGGATTTTATTTTAATTGCTAAAACAGCATTTTAGTAGCTTTGTTTTAATCTTGATACCATCTTGTGAGGGGCAGAGTTATTTATTTGTTTGCAGGGCCACATGGCTGGGAAGTACCTTATTTAAGTTACGTACATCTTCAGTTGACATGACTCATGTTACAATTAGACAAGAATAAGCCAGCCCTGTATACTAAAAATAAGCAAACAAATGTAAAATACATCACCATATTAGCAGAACCACAACAAGCTAATTAACAATGGGCAACACAGTCATCAAATCAAGGTCAGAATCAAGACCTGAACCAATGAATCAGAGCTTTGAGTTATCAAACAATCACATTCAATAATCAGCTTTAAATTATAAGCTTGACATGAGATGGAACTGCATCCAGTTAGTTTTGCATCAGGAAAAACTGAAAAGAAGCCAGCTCAAGTTTCGACCAAGCTCCTCACATACGCTCAAGTCAATGCAAGGCATTGAATAAGGCAATCAAAGACTATATTCTTCAGTCTTTGCCAGGGGTGCATGGAGGACTGGTGCTGTTATGGTTTGGCCCAGAAGTACACTCATCAGAGCAAACTCATTAGCGATGCACAGTTTAGCATTTCCTTTTCATGTCACATGATTCTCATGTATAATTAGTTTTCTGCTCTTATCCTCTCTTGGTCATCAAACTTAAATTGGAGGTCACTGAAAATCATATGCAGTTGCAGCTTTTAAATTATTGATGCAACATTTATGAAAATACTTTTTGAAGAATTATTAGGTAAGAACTATGAATAACTTTTGGAGTAATTCACAATCAGTAAATGACAGATTTAAGAATCTGGCATTTGCTGCTAGACTTGGAAACAATTAATATAGACCATTTTCCTTCTTTTTTTTGCCCAAACACCTATGCATTCATGCACGTGTGAAATAAAGAGGGATCCTTCCGTTAAAGGAAAATAAAACATTCACACTTGTGCTTTATTCCTAAGGATCTTTATTTCGCATGGTTGCCTGCTGCCATCACAATGCAGCAGAAGCTTAGGTCCACATAATGACAGAGCTTAAAACAGGCATCTCCTGCTTGGTCACACAGTGTAAGCATTTGACTTGGTTGGATAGTGTCCCTCTGTGGTCAGTCTTCTCCCCAGGGACCTAGGGCTCTTTGGTCAGGTTCTCCACAGCCTTTATGGTGACCCAGAGACATGGCAGTGCTTCTCTGCAGTGTGATCCAGAGAGGTGTCGATGCTTCTCTATCCTTTTTCCTGCTTACTTCACTGCCTAGGTGGAGCCTGATTTCCTGGATGTGGTCGATACAGCCTGGTATCTGGTTTGTAGATCGTTGCTGAATATACCCATGGCCTTGCGGGCAGGAACTGCAGGTTGAGGTGTGACACACCAGTCCCCTGCATGGTGCATGTCCCAGGGACTAATGATAATCTTCCCCTGCAGGGAAAGCACTTAAAACCCACACTCAGCAGGAGCCACCTCTTCGGGACTAGCTAATAACTTTGTCAGCTCAAAGCCTCTCCATGCCATTTCTAATAATAGTCACTTCTTTACCCTAAAGTTAGGAAGCTAATATGAAGCCATTCACAGCTTGCCCTGATGACTTCTAATCAAAGACCAGCACTGCCCTTTGCGCTTCTTATCAAATGAATTCCAATAACCATTAAACGAAGTTTTCTCAGGTCTACTTCAAATCTGGGCCAGCATATCTCACAGCCCTTGTTCTTGTGCCACACTGGCCATGGTGTTTCATCCTGTAAAATGAGCGACGGCCACATGAATAATTAGTGGCTGTATTTGTAGAGGATCTGACTTATTTGCCGCTTTTCTTTGTATCTAAACTCATGTTGTCTAACCCTGGAGAGCACAAACCAAGCCTGCAAAGTTTTAGTCCATGAGATCATCCCCGTAATTTGTTACTGCAGGCGCTGTCTGTCTAACTTTATTTTCCCATGTTAAATAATTGTGATATTGTTTCTTTAAAACCCTTGACAACAAAAATTGAAACAACCGTAAATAATCCACAGACATATGGAATTGTTTTGAGAAAGAAAGTAAATTGCTGAGACTCCTTAAAAATGGAAATCTACCAAGGAAACCCCAGCAGTCTCTTTGACAGTCTGCTCTAAAACTTTTCTCTTGCTTTGATGTTGTTTGTAATTTATGCTCCTCAGAGGCTCTTAGATGAAGGAAATCATTTATTTTAATAATGTGAAACCTTCTTCTGGCCACCCGAGATGGGAATTCCTGCTCTGTTTCCTGTGCCTCTCTGGCAGGGCCAAAGGGGGAGGGAGGGCTTAAAAAAATTGCATGGCTGTTAGTGATCAATGCTGTGGCATCACCTACCATTCTGAAACATCTGCCCAAACGTTACTTATCTCTCACTGATGAGGTTATGTGTTTAGGAAAGCTGTCTTTTTAAGCTCACTCTCCACAGCAGTGTTATTTCACTGTATTAGTAATTCATAAGGATGGGTTATGTGGTGACGATTATAGTAAAAAAGCAATTATTGAAATAGTCTTTTTAATTCAAAATTATTTTAATTACTAGTGATACCTGTCCTTTTTTTTTTTTTAATCTAATTTCTGTGCTAAGTCTCTTCATGATTCAAAAATTGCCACTAGGCTATCACCTTTGGTAATTGCCGTTCTCTGAGCTGAGTGAACAAAGGAAAAATTAAACTGGAGTGTGTCAGGCAGGCAGAATAGGAAATATATGTTCCTGCAGGAAAGCTACTCTCCTCCTAATTACCCTGCAATTGCCAGGTTCGAAATCTAATTTATGAGCAGCATAGATAGAATGTCCACATTAGTCCATTATTTCATGATGATCTTTTCTATCCTTGATTTCAAAAAGGAAGGATTTTACAGCTCTCAGTGCATTGACATTGTCAGCAGCTGCTCTGGGCAGCGGTGCTAGACAACTGCACTTGAGAAATACTCCGAAAAAAATGTAAAGCAATCTCCAAACAGCAAGGTTTTATAGGAGGGAGGTGGGGTAATGTACAATTAAATACATCCAGCATGACCTGATGGTCTGCCTCAGACACTGCTGACCACATTCAGAAACAGCTCCAGAAATGTTTGAAGGAAGCTTTCCAGCCTGCAGCTGCTGCTGCTGCACCTTCCACCTACTGTAAAATACACCAAATGCAGCAAATGAACCTAAGAACACCCCCAGAGTCCATTTTACTCTGACAAGCATGGAGTAGCCTGCATAAGGATGGAGCAGTGGGTAAAGCTGCCAGCATGTGATATGTAGCTGGCCTGTGGTGTCAGCTATAGTGTCGGTGCCTGAGGCCAAGTCTACACTTCAGTCAAGTTGGGGCAATGACTTATGTAGCCATCAGCGAGATTTAAACACACAACGGGAGGACATTCATGGCCAAAGGGAGCTCAGGAACAATTCAGTGCCCACATAGTTATCCAGCTTCTTGGGTGGGCTTCACTGGACACCACTGAGAAGAGCCTGGCTCTGTCTTCTGTACTTCCTCCTGTCAGATATTTATCCCTCTCAGTCATTCAGCTCACTTGAAAGATGCTCCAATTCCTTAATCATCTTCATGGTACTTTGCTGTAGTTGCTCCATGTCTCTCATGTACTGGGGAGCCCAGACCTGGACCCAGAACTTCAGATGTATCTCACCAGGACTGAGCAGAGAGGAAAGCTCACTTCCCTGCACCTGCTGGCAACACTCTTCCTACTGCAGCCTAGGGTGCTGTTGGCTGCCTTTGCTGTGAAGGAGCATTGCTAGCTCATGGTAAACTTGGTGTCCATCAGGACCCTTGAAGCCTTGTCTGCAAAACTGCTTTCCAGACAGTTGATCCCCTTAGCTGATACTGGTGCATGGAATGTCACCCAAGTCTTCCCAAGCCCGGGCCACAGAAGTCCAAAAATTGTCCGGTGTTGCAGGGAGGTACCCTGTTGGACAGAAAATCTGCATCATTCACCTACTGTACATGTTTCTGTCACCAGCCCCACAGACCCACAGAAAAACTGGCTCTGCAAGCTTCCTCTCCTTCCCACCACTTAACGATTCTCCTCCATCCTCTTTTTTTTTTTTTTTGCCTGCTGTATGTCCCAGTTCTTCATTTACATGGGGTTTTTTTTGCCATTGAAATCTTTCCAGTTAAAATATGAGAAAAGAATGCTAACATTTAAACTGCCATTGCATTTTGTGGTCAACATCCCTATAAAGCTAATTTTGTTTGGGAAAGTTTATACCTTTTATCAAGAAATAAAGCCAGAATCAGTTCTGGTTATCTGCAGACCTAGGAATATAGCAATGCTTTGTTTCATATTTGAGCTGCTTTGGAAGGATTTCTTCCCAATTGTGAGGTGACAAAGTTAAGATGGGATTCAAGTATCTTAACACAGGCATTTAAAGTCACTTGAAAGCCCTAAGATATGTAAGACGTCTTGGGGGTCTTGTCCCAAAGTTATGTAAGACGTAAGGGGTCTGACAGGTTCATATGGCAAAGGCAGCTAAAGACTGCTGAGATAGAGCACAGGCACCAGATGGTGGCATATAGGCAAATAAATGTTATCTCTATCCATTTAAAAAAAAAAAAAAAGCAAGGTAAATCAAGGCAGGTAAAAGGGAGAGGCAAGGGAAAGCAAAAAAGTGAAAGAGGAAAGGCCAAGTGCAAAGGCAAAGGGGAAAATTATCCTGCTGATTCTGGATGTGGCCTGCAAGCCTTGGAGTCAACTGTCTGAGGGTTCAGTGCCTTTACACAAAGCCCATCAATATATTTCCTTGCTGCAGTTTAAGGCCATAAGAAAGTGCTTGCCTCTTCCCTAAGAAAGCAATTGGTTATATTGCTTGGGAGTTTCACTCCTAAGTATTCCCTTTCAGTTCCCTGCTCAGAATGCGAACTGAGTGCTCTTAGGAATGGGAGATGTCTGCCGTGATTCATTCTTCTGAGGTTTTGTTTTTTCTTTGCCCCTGAGGAATTGGCTATTTTTAATGACTTTTATGATTAATAAAACTGTCTGAAGGCCTGCTGGGATCTTCAAGCTGGTTATCAACAAAGTCATCTAGCTCTTTCCCCTAGTGTCTAAGCTAATGGCAAAGACCCAACACTTGATCTTTCTCCCCAAGCTGAGGCTTGACTAGCAGGGTTTAGAGTCCTGTTGGGGTGGTAAAAAAATCCCGAAGAGTTACGTTCTTGCTACACTGACTATGGAAAACCATACTCTCCTGGAAATCAATCTGTCCCTCTCATCTTCTCTGCAAAGTTCTTGTGCAGAATCTTCCCCTTTCCCCCAGCTGTTTCCCAGCTGCAGGCAGGTGACCTGATACACTTTTAAAGAAATACTGAATGTATATCTTCACAGCTGGGCATCAAACTCCTAGCAGAAACACAGGTTGACTCCTACACCTTTAACAGTCTCCCTGCTGGATCCACTGCTAAATGTAAATTTCATGCGCTGAAGAGGCCCACCACTTCACACAGCACGTCCTAAACCCTGCAGGACCTCAAGTAGGCAGAGGGGTGTTTTGAGATACTACAGTGAGACCAGAGTGCCAGAAAAGGACTATTAGCCTGGGGCCAGAGAGAGGAAGAAGGCAGCAACAGCTTGTTGTGCCACTATGAGGGAGAAGCAGCACCAATGAACAATATTTCTCCCTGTTCCCAGGCTCTCTCCCCACTACCATGTGTGCATTTCCTTTTTGCCTCCCTGGGAGAGGCAGGGAGGACAAAAGATAACATTGAAGAACAGGCAAAGGCACCCAGTCATGCCTTAGTAATATTGTAAATTAATAAGAAACCTAAAAAGATGCATGGCAGATAATGAACAGGAAAACATATGAGATATGAATTGAAAGGCATATTGGAAGCTATAAGTTGAACTACATCAGAACACAGCATGGTGTAAGACCATTTTTTTTATTAAACTGTCATACAGTTCTAGTGCTTTTCCTACTAGCTGGTAATACATTTCACAGAAATAAAGGATTGATAACATCCTGCAGGAGTGTGCAGCTTGGGGAGCCACTGAGTCCAGACACGTTGGTACCACATTCTAGATTAATAAAGCAAGTGAAATTATATTTACTTTATAATTTATTTCTGCTCCCTCCCATCAACTGTGTGTGCACGAACAAACCTCAAGTTTGCTTTCCATGGATGACTCCTAACAAAAGGAAGCAATTCACATTTGAGTTTTCCCTTTAATTGTAAAAGGCAATTTTTATAACTCTTTCTTAACATGGATTTGTATATTTGTGTTCATCATACTTATTCATTGTTTTTGACAGGCCATGTTATATCTGAGGAAAGCACAGCAAAGGTTACTAGTAGGGTCTGCTTTCTGATTTAAAATCCTTCATCAAGCAACTGCACAATGTGCTGCTGGGTTACAGTGGGTCAGATCCTGATACCCTCACTACTCCTCAGGACTTCTGGGTACTCCAATCCAAGCTGTAAAGTACGATGCTACTAAGAGAGAATAAGGGGTCAAGGATCTGAGCCTGGTCAGAATGGTAGAAGTATTTTTCCCAGTGGCTAAGACCGCTGAAAACCTAAGGCTGCACCACAGGCTTTCAACAGCTGAAAATTGGTTTTAAACATCTTTTATTTCGAGTTGTTTTGTCAATAATGGGTAAACAGCATATCTTGGGCAACTCTTTCTAAAAACATATTAAAATAGTTTTGCATGTTGCTGGAAAACAGACTGTACTTACATCAGAAAGGAGAACAGAAGAACCTTTTACAAGTCTTCAAATAATCTCAAATTAATTAGCTTTTAACATCCTCTCTGCTACAACTCTGGGCTCTATTAGCTATTCAGCTTGCTATCCCTGAGTCTGCCTAATATCTTCTGTAGAACAACTATGCATTTTTTCCAGGCATTTGTCATTTCTTGGAGCATATAAAAGAGAGTACTTGGATTCCACTAACAGACTAGCTAAATGCTGCTCTGCATAGGGAGTGATATATGCTGACAAGGAGTAGAAGTCAAATTTTCTTTATATGGTTCTTTATGGTGAGCAAATCTACTTAAAACAAGCTCCTTCTCAAGGCAGCATATTGATTAGAGCTGACGGGCCGAAAAGACCTTTGGGAGACAACAGAATATGGCTTGAGTCAAAGAGTAACACTAAAGCTGGCAGCAGCAACATTAAGAGTCAGTAAAACCTGAGAGACTTTGTCTCATGCTGAAATTTATTGCACCCATTTGGATAGCCATTATGGTAGTTAGTAATTTTATCTGCACAAGTTCATCTGTATTTGGACTCTCAGAGCTTAGTGAGAGGTCTGGGAAGGCAGAACCATACCCAGGCCCCTGCCGACTGAGGCAAAAGACTGCCGTGCTGAAGCGAGGTACAACCGTGTCAGGGCCTGGAGAATAAATCTTATGAAGAGCTATGGAAAGAGCTGGGGTTGTTTAGTTTGAGGAAGAGGAGGCTGAGGCGAGACCTCATCACTCTCCACAACTACTTGACATTGTAGAGAAGTTGGTGCTGGTCTCTTCTCACAGGTAATTAGCAATAGAACAAGAGGGAATGGTTTCAAGCTGCAACAGGGCAGGTTTAGACTGGACATTAGAAAGAAATTCTTCACAGAAAGAGTGGTAAGAGACTGGAATAGGCTGCCCAGGGAGATGGTTCAGTCACCACCCCTGAATGTGTTTAAGAGTCATTCAGATGTGGTGTTGGGGGATATGGTGGAGGGGAGAACTTTGTAAGTAGGGTTGATGGTTGGACTTGGTGATCCCAAGGGTCTTTTCCAACCAGAATGATTCTATGATTCTATGAAAATTATAAAAAAGGCTGTCTATTTAGATGGCCAGCCGCAACATGAGTTATGTTAACGGCAATTCTGAAATAAGGGTGATGGTAGGCCAATACTAAGGAGGATTTTCCTAGTCTACACTGCGGTGGTTGTGTTCTGCAGCCTAATGAAGCTGTCCCTCAGAAGCAAAAATCACTGTTTTCTCGGATAGAAGTACAACTATACTTCATGCTTTAGGAAATAAATGAGACAAGAAAAGCAACACCCTGGTTCATTTTCAGGGAACTGATGAGACATTTTAAAGATGGTGGATTAATGCCACTCTACATTTTCCACAGAACATTTTGCATTGCTCCTAGCTATCACTATTCTGATACCTATGTACTTGACACTCTTTTCGGACTCTTCTTTGTCAATTGACCTGTAAAGATAGAATGTGTGCTCCTTAGCAACCTCATCTGTACATTTACCCATAGAAATCCAAGGTCATCTAATCCTCTTTCTTAAACCTAGACAAGATCAATCCTGTCTAAACCTTTTCAGGTAGATCTTTGCCTAACCTAGTTTCTGAAACTACCCTGACTGATATTCCACATCTGGTGATCTGTTCTGGTGCTTAATTATGATGATCTTTGCAACATCTCTCTCAGTGGGTTGAAGCCTATCTCGCCGAAGACCAAGCCACTGGAATCACCTTCCAACTGGTGATGGAGAATCTGTTTCTGAGATGGTTAGTACTGATGTCATTGAATTTGACAGGGGATCAGCTTTTAATAGTGCTCTAATGAAACAGTGGAATACTGAGTTGGCAGTGGATATTGGTCTTCATATTGCATACCACCCACAGTCTTTAGGACAAGTGGAGAAAGTTGACTGAACCCTGAAAGGGAAATTATGAAGAAGAGTCTGAATTAAACCTTCCCTGCTTCCCATCCAGATTGCAATGGGCATGGTGTTAGGCATACCAGGTATACTGTTTAAGTGCTGAAGTTAGGTGGTAGTTAGGTTCTTTGCAAGTTAAGGACAGAAAAACTGCCCTACAGACCCACTATCCTCTACCTCACTGGCCAGCTGTATCAAGATCTGACCAAGAGGAGTCAATTTCACCTTGATCTAACTCATCTACATTCTTTGTTAGTAATTTTTTTAAGCCCTGCACAACAAGTGAAGTCATGACTGTATGAGTCACATGACTTATTTGTTCGCAAAGTTGGAAAATTGGCTTGGTTAAGGTCTTCAGGTGCCCTCCTACCAGCTGAGTTATAAACAGTCTTTAGTCCTTGTCATTCTTTATATTCTGTATTTCCATTGACCTCTCGCCAAGTTAGAGCCTTTCTTCCTGTTTTCATTGACTTCACGTGTAACTTCCTGATTTCTTATTTTGCTGAAGCACAAGGATGTCCCCTCGTACTGTCACATGAGACATCAAGATTTTGTGAAAAAGTTACCCCTGTAAAGCTCTGTCTCTCTCATGAAGGGCCATCGGCCCAGCAGTCGTTCTTCAGATGGCAGGATTCAGCATCTCAGGTGCTTCCCTGTGACCAAAAGAGCTTGTGCGGAGCCTCATGGCATCTCTACTTTCACATCAGCCCACTCTAAGGAGACCTTCTGACAGCTCAGCCCTGAGCTTCTATTCCATATCTGGCTTATCATGCAAACCAGTGAAATGCAGGGGTGTTTTTTACTCACATGGAACTCATGTGGAACAGAGCTTGTCCCTAGTGATATTTACCCTCTTCAGTGAACCTAAGTGATCTGATCTCCCCTGGCAAATGAGTTCATGCTCTCTGGAGACCACTGACAATTGTATGCAGCAACTCGTGATGAGGCCAGGAAAGGAACTTCTTCATAGTCAGGAGGGGAGGAGACACAGGTGGAAAAGAGGAAAGACTGGAAAGTAGCAGTGTCCAGAAGAATGCACTTGGTTATTACAAGGAAACAATGAGTGCCAAAAGACATCCAAAGTTTCAGTACTATTGGATATAGGAAAACTATACCTGACCACAGGCTCGGCCACTAGTACCATATATCGACAATCACTCAAAGGAGTCCTTTTTCCTTCTTGCAAAGTCTTTCTAGGGTTCTTACCCCTTCCCTGGTTCCCAGGGCTACTAGATTCCTAGAGGAGAACAGAAAGCATGTATTTCCAAAAGAGTCTTTTGAGTAGTGCTGCTTCTGGAGTATGGCCGTCACTCTGTAGCACCTTAACCCCTATGAAGGAGAACCCTCACACATCAAGGTCATTAAGGGTCCAAAAAAGCCTGTGTTCTACATTCTCTTTCAGGCATGTCACAAAGACACTGTGTCTGATTTCCACCCAGCAACAGAAGCTGGTCTCAACCAGACAACAGAGGGGATCTCAAATAGAAATTTCCTAACATGACCAAATTGATGAAGGAAAGGGAGAAAAATAAAACTTCTGGGGCACATAGGAAGGAAAACACACAAAATCCATTGCCCTTGATCTCAGGGGAAAATCAAAATCTTCTATCCAACTTTGGTCACTTAAAATTTACTTCTGCCACCCCCACTCCACCAAAAAGTCTCTGTAGAAATGTCTTCCTGATTTCACACTGGAGGCAAGATGGTGACTGTTCACGGGCTATTCACAAAGCTGTTCATCATTCTCCAGGCCATTGGTCCAAGGGCGTATTCCAAGGACAGTGCAGGACACATAGGCTGTGCCTGTCACTTTTTAAGTCACTGTACTTCAAGCTATTAAGAGACTAATTATACTACCAAGACTCCTCTTCTGCTGAAGAGTTAACTTTCCTTGACCAGGGAATCTCTCTGCTCATATTCAGCTGATGCAAGGTCAACGACAAACACACCGAGGAAGTCAGAGTTGCTTTATTTTTCTTGTGAGCAGATCAAATAAAACACTGCTGATGCTCCATTTATCTGGAACGACAAGCAAACAACTTGGCAGTGGTGGAAAGCATACATTGGAATCTGGCACCAGGCTCCTAGCACAGCTGTCAGTCTGCTGACTAATCACTTCATCCCCACGCTAATGCTGCCTCAGGTCTATTGGACCCTTTCATCTCAGATACCCCAGCACACGCTCCTCCTGGTAGAGCTATTTATATGGAGATGTCACTATTAATTGTTATATAGCATTGTATTTTAGGGGAGTTCTTTTAGCCAAAGTTCTTTTCAGTGGTTTTCTCTTTCCTACCATATTCCTTCAAGGTGGGAACTGTGATTCTGCTGCTTTCGGTGTCAATCAAGCCTTAAGTATATAGCCCCTTGCCAGGTTGCATTTTCTTGAGGGTTTTTTGTATGTGTGCATGAGCTTCGTGCTTTGTTTTTCTAAACAGCCTTTCCTATACATTTTTTTTTTCTTTGGCTACTATTCTGGCAATTAAGCTGCAAACATATAGGGCACACCTGACTCTCTGAAGAGACCTGATTTACCTTAGGTTCGCATTATTGGATGATACTTGCAGTCTTGTCAGCACAAACTATTTAAGCAACTCCCAAGGACAGTGTTAAAATATAGGTGGAGTCTGTGAACTCTGTTCTTGGCAGCTGTGCTTTATTAGTTGTGCTGTGCAAAGGTGGTGCAGCTAAGGTAATGCAGTGCTTTCACAGAGGCATTATATATTGTGACAAGCTGAACAACCTCCAGGACTCTCACTCATCATGACTCCCATTTCATACCTCATCCATTATAGGAATGAGGTATGAAAACATTTCTCTGTTTCCTAAAGATATTAACAGGCTCCTGGGAAACCGTTTACCTGGAGAAAGGGAAGTGCCCAGCCTCATTTATTTTTTTTGCATTCGGGCCCAAACAGCTGATCATGGCAGGGCTAGCTGCTTTTTTTTTTTTTTTTTTGTTAGTGAACAATAAATTTTGACAATTGGTAACTGTAAAGAACTCAGACAGTTAATTGGCTTCATGCTCTTGGTTAGCAAAGGCACAAAAACATAAATTTGTGTCACTTCCGTACTGTGTTTGGGACAAGGATATCCAAGTGCTTTTTAAAGAATAACGAAGGACATCTTCTAACACACTGAAGGTGGGCAAGTTTGGCCATCCCCATGTATGACTAAGGTGGTAACCAGAGCACTGGAAGGGTTGACTGCTTAGACAGAGCTATAACTAGAGCAGAGGCTCCTTATACTCAATAGTAGTATGTTAAATACAGAACCAGCCTTTATATTTTAAACCATGGAGGTATCTGGCTGTCCTCAAGTGGGTGCTTATTCTAGAGTTTATGGTATCATCTCCCTTTTCTCAGCGTGATTTTGTCTTGAAACAAGTGGATGACGTCCACATCCATTCTGCAGGCGCTATGTCTTGGCATTCCACAGTTGCCTCAGAAAATATCCCCATATGTTCTGTTACAATATTGGGGTGGCCTGGTCTGCAAGTCCAGGAGAGACCCCAGTGGTAAGCATGCTTTCAGATGGCTTCGCTGAAACAGAATTTGAAAAATACACAGGGGCAGCAGCAGCATCATGAAGTGGGCATTTCTGTTGCCTCTGTGATTCATTCACAATTATCGACACAGGAATTCCCTACTGCGAGCATGGGAGACGTGCAATATCTTCAGTGCCAGGCAGCAGAGATAATTATACAGATCTTGGCACAATGTTCTCAGTTTGTGCTTTGAGGAAGCACCACATGGAATTTGCTTCTGGCAACAAAGGGATAAAGAGTTTTCCTTAAAAGACCTTTGCTGGGTTTTAGGTTGGCTTCAAGGGAAGAAGGAAGTGGTGTTTCAGATACTTTAATCTGGAATAAAAATAGGGACTCTGCGAACAGAGCTCCTTTAAACCATGGAATATGTTTTCATCACTGATTCTGAAATATCATTTCAGAGTCTTGGTAAGATTTACTGTTTGATTTAAATCACTGTAGCCTAATTGAAGTCAATGGAGCTATGACAGTTTATACCAGCCAAGGGACTGGTGTCTGTTTCAGAGTTCTGTTTTCCCACAATTGGCCTTGATCTTCCAGACAGTGATAGATTTTCTGGGTATTTCAAATACTGTAAGCATTCATACAGACTTTCTTAGGATTTTCTCCAATGTTTGTGAGATCTACAAATTCAGATCGCTTTCTCCATGTTTACCTCTCAGTGTTGACAATGTGATCCCTAACAGTGTCATATGTTTATTCAAATCAGCTCTTTGCACTAATTCCCCCTTCCTATGGGGAGTCTGGGCCACTTGGTAGTTGCACAGTGCTTGGTGGATGGTACCATAGGGTGAGATTGAGAAGAAAAATAGTTTAGATGATCACATCTGTGCAGATGACAGTGGCTAAATATTGTCTCATCTCCAGAGACAAAAACAAATACAGCAGATAGTGTCTGACAGTGTTACTGAGCTTTTTGATAAGAAGGCTCTGGATACAATTCTTGAAAAGTGAAATGACACAGACCAAGTGTACTCCAAAATACGAAGCATGAGCATTTGCGTAATCTTTGTTGTACCTAGAAGAGTATTTCAGAGGCTCACCTTAATATGTCTTCTTGGCACAGTCTTTTCTTCCAGGCCTGATTCTCCCTTGCCTTGCATTCTTGATAATCAGTCATACCTGTGTATAGTAGGTATAAAGTGCCTTCAGATCGTAGCACGGTGAAGAATTGGGATCACAAATTCTTCACCATAGGAGGGATTTTTCTCTTTTGAATCCTTTTAATACTGTTACCAAATACTTGCAGCTTGGTAAAGAACTGCATCTGTTTTACTTGTACCTTGATCAGACATCCCTGCTGTCTGTGTTTGAAACATTGAGACTGAATTCCTGCAATGCACCATATGCTTAGCTGCCTGGGAACTTCTCATGGCCAGTGCTGAACGCCATGATTTATTATCAAGGAAAGCAGCGCAGCTGTAAGCAGCAGCTTTATATGAAGCATAGATAGGACCCAGATCCAGTGTGATTAACCTCAGGTGGTCTCCTGAGGGCTGCTGAGGCAATCTGATTTGGGAATCTCTCCCCACTGACTGAATAGCAAATACCTGCACCTTCCCCCACAGATGTTTAAACCACCTTGGTGCTGCTCAAAGGCTGGCCATGGCCTGGTAGAAGCATTAATCTTCCTAAACCACTGTGTTTCTGAACCTGCAAATCTGAGAAAAATTGAGGCTATAAGCTACTGCTAGTTTTTCAGAGAAAGGTAACTTGTCCACTAGGCAGTGCAGGAAAATAGGTTGTTGGAGACTTGCACAGTGTTTAGGTGCCCAAGTCCTATGTAGCCAGAATGAGAGGAGATGGTATCTGACGAGAAACTTTAGATGGTGTGTTGGTTGTTAACAAACTTATTACTGAACTTTACTGAACTGGCAATTTTACAAGGTATTTACTCTCTCTTAAGTCAGAGAGTGCAGGTTCTAATCAAGGACTTTTGTCCTGATTTCAGCTCGGAAAAAGATAATTTTCTTTCTAGTGATTGCTGTGAAAGGAATGCCAATAATCCATATTGGTTTAGGTGTTGCTAGGCAATGTTTATACTCTTCAAGGACTCTTTTCAGCTTCCTATAAATAGGTCAGAAGAAGCACAGACAGAACAATGGAATGGCCAGTGAAACATTCCATACCATAGACATCATGCTTAGTATATAGATGAGGATTGGCCAGGGAGAAAAACCACCATCCCTGCTTGGGAAGGTGACAATTCACTGGATGGTGAGTGACTTGTGTCATTATTATTGGTATTGTTATTTCCCTTTCCCATTATTGTTCTATTAAACTGTCTTTATCTCAGCCCTTGAGTTTTTTTCCTTTCCCCTCCTTTTCTCCCTCTTCTCCCTGCCCTTCTGGAGAAAAGGGGGGAACTGCAAGTGATCCTAGGGCTTAAACCATGACAGCTTTAAAGAAAAGTGGTTCTTACCCAAATTGTCATTTAATTGCTTAAAACAAAAATATCATTTCTATGATGTAGTAATTAATTCTGGGGCATAAGCCAGTAGCAAAATATTCATGAATGTTATGTGCCACAGTCATTAAAATGTAAATCGGTCCTTTATTTCAACTGCATGATCTTGTGTAGGTACTTTTGAAAGAAAAGTCCAAAATGGAAGTCACCAATTTAAAATAATGGACACTTTTTAATAAGAATGCATGAGGAAACATGTAATTGTTTTCACCCTGGTCACTATAAATACAATGAGGAACCTTATAACAATATGCTATATTTAAAAAATGGAAAAGGTAGAAGGGGGACAGGAGTCTTCAACAGTATCAGCATAAACGGAAAAGTATTGTAAATTTTTGTAGTATATTGGCTACCATTAGAGCAGCAAACATTGATTTCCAGATGTTTGTGAAGAGTCCAACAGTTATATTTTATATCTATGGCTGTAGTAACAATTTCTATTCAGCAGCCTAGAAAAACATTTCCTGTCACAACAAGAAAGATATATTACTGTGGTGGTTTTTTTCTCCCTCATCCCCTATATTGCAATTCTTAATACTTCAGTCAATGCCAAACAAAAATGATGGTTTAAAAATTAAAACCACAGTCACTAGGGGCAGGACATAAATGTGCAGATGTTTTGTGATGTTGAAGAACTTTTCAGGCAACAGTCACAATGCTGTTGCAGAGAGGACTGGAAATCCATCAGAGTTGGACAGTGTCAAAAGCATTCCCTAAGCTACACTGTCAGAAAAAGGCAGTTACCTTTTCATATTCCCAAAAGGAAAAAAAAAGAAAAAAAAAGAAAAAATCAAAAACAGAAAACCTACTCACAATGGCCTTTATATAGCTCTCACTATTTTATTAGCAAGGGATTGGCTGCAATCTGTTTATATAAGTGAGCAACTTATATCTAGGGTTTACTGGGCAACAAGTGGAAAACTGCATCGTCCCAGAGCAGTGCACAAAACATCAATTTTCCTTCTCCGTGAAGGAAAATTTATCCAAGCTTATAAGCTGTTTCTGTTTCAGGCATCTCTGTGCCTTAATGCTGTTCTATAAATGGTGGCCTGACAATCATGTATTTACTAGACAAAGAGACATCATGAATAACAGCAAAAATAACAGAGGGCAAGTTTTTGAAGGCGCTCATTTTAATTGGTACATTAAATGCCCACGCATGATGACAGACTTCTTGCCTCCCAAGAGCTGGCAGACACTTCTGCAAACACGCACGTATCACCGAGCCGTCCTGCCGGAGCATCAGCTTTTACTTTTGCCTCTCTCTACTGCCTGATGGTTACCAGGATGGAAATAAAGGTCAAAAATATAAATAGTTGTCAGCTCCTCCCTCTCCTGTTTGTTTTACTTGCTTTAATTAATAAAGTATGATCACAGGTGAGGTTTTCTGCACTGTCTGGCCCTGCTGTGCCTCTGGGTGTCAAGAGGATGGGACCAGTCTTTTCTCAATGGTGCCCAGTGCAGGACAAGGGGTGATGGACACAAACTGGAACATAAGAAGTTCCATCTAAACATGAGGAGGAACTTCTTTACTTTAAGGGTGGCAGAGCACTGGAACAGGCTGCCCAGAGAAGAGAAGTGGTGGAGTCTCCATCTCTGGAGACATTCACAACCCAACTGGACGAGTTCCTGTGCAACCTGCTCTAGGTGGACCTGCTCTGGAGGGAGGTTTGAACTCGAAGATCTCTAGAGGTCCCTTCAAACCCCATATCATTCTGTGATTCTGTGACTCTGTGAAGAGTGCAGAAAATTCTCCAACAGCAGCACAATTCCTCCAGCAATCAGAAGTTCTCTGGAGCAAGAAAGCCATGAGCAGCTATGCAGCTTCCTAGCAAGAGGTATAGCTATAAGTAAAGGTGATGTGGTGGGAGTACTGGCTTGTGCAAGATAGGTGGTCCAGTGGGGAAAGGATGGCATATGTTAGGGGAGGCAGGGATGGGGTCAGGAAGTGGTGCAGCTGTGAGGAACTGTGGAGTTGAAACGGCATCTCTGATGTCCTGGCCTCTTTTCAGAGCCCCAGAAATTGCCTGTTGTATGTGGCTTGTGTCAGGTACCATTTTTCCAGAATGAAATGCACCATTAGCAGGTAAAGACAATTCATTAAATACAACACAGCAGAACTGTAATTAATTATTATATATTATTTCTCACAAAATGCATCTTCAAGATCACGTTGCATTAGCTACAATATTGGACTGATGGAGCATAAACAAGGGTAATGATAAACACCAGTGAATGAAGTTGGGAAGAGATGGTTATTAGGGTACTGGTGTGTTTCATATGGGGTTTATTTAGCAGTCTCATTAATGATCTGGAAAAGGAAGTGAATAACCATTTAATTAAGTTTGCATTTGATACTAAATTAGAAGTTGCTGCAGACACTTCCGAGGGCAGAGAAATAAATCAAAAGGAGCTAGAAGCACGTGTGGTAAAGAAGAAAATGAGATCTGGTGTGAAGAAAAAAAGCAAGCTAATCTCTCTGGAAGGAAATAATATAAAATGTAGCTATCAGTGGAGGAATTCTGGAGAAAACAGTGTTGAAAGAGATGTAGGAGTGTTAATGGACTATATATTCCATCACAGCTCGGGTATATGTTTACAGAAGCAAAGCATCAGGGAGCAGGAAGGTAATAGCCCTTCATTGTAGGGCTCTAGTGAGAGCCCATCTATAATGCTGCACTCTGTTTTGGGCATCCTGTTATCAGATAGATATAGACAAATTGGAATGAGTTCAGGAAAGAGCCATAAAAATGATCCCATATCCCTGGAGATAATGACTTATGAAGAAAGATCAGAAGAAGTAAATGTGTAAGGCCTTGTCTGAAAGATGACTGAAGTAGGGCAGGAAAACAGTCTTCAAATATGTGAAAGCAAAAAGGGAGGAGGATAATTTATCATAGTAACTATTAGCAATAGGATGAAATAATAAGTAACAACAATAAATTTGAAAAAGGCAACTTCAGGTTGAATGTAGGGAGAAATTTCTGGCAGTGGAATTTGGGTTAGTTTGCAGAGAAGTTTCCCAGGGGTAAAAGTAAAACCTGCATTCAAGTCATTTAAAATCAAATTGGACAACTCACTAGAAAATGCACCCTGCTAAAGGGAACAATCTTCCATTGCCTGGGGAATGAGCTGGATGACTTAATAGGACATTTCACATTCAAGTCTTTATGACTGTGATATTTTTAATATGCATGGTCAACTATTTCAGGAAAGTATACATTTCTTCTGCTGTCAGGCCTGATAATACAAACACATGCATGCAAACATAACTTTTAAGAAGGCAAGTAGCTCTGCTGACAGCACTGCACTGCTGACATGCAAAAACATAAGCCTGAGCTCTTCAGGTTTTTGCAGGATCAGAGTCTTAGATCTTGCAGTTGTCAATATCAAGATGGTATATACAGGTGACCACATCATTTATGGGTAGGTGAAGAAGTGCCTAGAACAAAAGATGAGGGTCAGAAGCTCCAGTGAGGATGTATTATTATTGTTACTATTATCATTATTGCTATTAATACTTATAAGTGGCTGATATTGAGTTGAACTCCATTTCTTAACGTTCACTTTTTTCATCTCCTGCTTTCACCTCTGAACAGAGTGTTCATTAAACTGTGTATGACTGCTTTCTGTACTCTGGTTTTTAACATTTGATATTTTCAATATATCCTAAAATGTCTGTTGAATGAGAAAAGATACAAGCTGAAGTGAAAACTTGACCCTCCCTCAGATGAAGGAGAGATGGCAAAGGCTATGGATTTAAATGAATATGAGGGTAACCCCATATTTCCCCCCCAATTATAATAATGTAATGTTTAACTCGCTTCACCATTCATTAGCAGCAGAGACAAGCTTAGACGCATTAAGATAGGCAGGCTCCCTAAAACACCCTGGTTTTTACATGTGGTTTTTTTTTTATATATTCTTCTTTTCTTCTCTTCCCTTCTCTCTCCCTGGTGGGCTGTCTGTGGGGCTGGCAGCCTGGTGGTGCCACAGTCCAACGCCCGAGCCTCAGGACTCTCCAGCAAGGGGTCGAGCAGCAGCAGCTCCAGTGAATCCGAGACCAGCTCAGAGTCTGACTCAGAGAGCGAGAGCAGCTCCAGCGAGAGTGACGGCAGCAAGCCCTCGCATTACTCCAGCCCAGAGGTAAGGGCTTCTGCTCTTTACGGTTTAGGGCAGCAATCCATTATTACACCCACTCAGACCTTTTTTCCAGCCAAGCCAACACGAGGAAGCTGTGGGGAGATGCACAAAAAAAAGGGAAGAAAAAGGTCCCGGGATCCTCCTCCTGGCATGCTGTGAAATGCAAGCAGTGGGAGATGCCGGGGCAGATTAAAGCATTTGAAACAAAAATGAAGGAAGAAATAACCCTGTGATATTTTCCTCAAATTGGAGATGAGTGAAGCGCCTTGCTAGGCTCACAGCTTGCTTGAAGTTTTATGCAACTCTGCCTCCATAGCAATGGCTTGCTTAGTGCATAAGTCCTGATGTGGGCTCCCAGCACTGCAAGGAAACTAAAGGCTTCTCTACACAGGGGAGCTATTATAAAATCAGTTTGAGGGTGGATTTTTAAGCAAAACAGTTGTTTTTCACTCACGCACTTCCCTCACCTCACTCTAAGTGAATTAATCTCTGCTACTGCTGCTTTTGTGTGATTTATTTTAATCCACCTCCAAAATGGACTAAACTGAATTACTCAAGGTGCAAAACATTAAACCCAAATTTCTCATCGGGAAAGCTGGTACTGAAAATTTCTGCATGTAGACAAGCCCTAGCCAAATGACAATTAAACTGCCAGTGCTGTGCCACCTTCTGCTTTCACCTCTGTAAGAGTGCTCAACAGACACAACAAGGCTGCTTTCTCTGCTCTGCTTTTCTGTCAGCATCAATGTTTTTACATGTTTTGGTCAATACACAGCTTTAGTATAACACCATGAACTCCTCAGCCACATCACACACATTAATGTATGTAAAAATATTCAAAAATCTAGCGGCAAGATTGTAAATACACATGAAATACAGTCAGTGTATTTTCCTACTCCACATAAAGCATCCGATCATCAGACTCCTCCCCCCAAAACTATGCCTCACCTGTTCTCTCACCCTGAAAAATTACACTGAATAACCAGCAAGCCTTTCCTCATCTTTTGCTTGGTCATTTGGGACCATGTTTCCTATCAGGCAAAATGCAGCACTCGCAGAAACATCTTGAATGTATTTTTCTCAGGTTCTGTCACTTTTGTTCCTTATTTAACACTTATCTTCCTTTCTGTCTTCCCTTCACAGTACTTTCAGATCCATTTCCAGTTAATTTTCTTCTCACTTTGTCCCTCCCCTACATCTGTCTCTGGTTCTCTTTCGTCTCTATTCTCTTCCTTCCAGTCTCTTTTTCCCTGTTGCCCTCACTGTGCTACCCCATGTCTTATTTCCCACTCTGAGCTCTCTCATCCAACCCGTTAAGATCTTGGTCTCTCTCTGCCTGGTTCCTTGCTGGAATTAGTGCAGAGATCTCACGTTTGGTCTCTCCTCTCCCTGCGCGATCTTGGAAGGTGAAAGAAAAGGGATAAAGAGAGGAAAGAGAAGGAACCATTGTTGAGGGGAAGGAAATATGAGATAAAAAGAGGAGAGGCATAGTACCCTAGAAGGGGGGAGTGTTTACTATCTGGCAGATACCTGTGCTTCTTGGACCTGAGAGCAGTGATTCTTCAGGGAATGCGGGAAGTTAATTAACTGAAGCAAGTCATGAAAGATTTCATGAAGTCAAGCAAGGGACTGAGAGGCGTGGAAATGTGGAGGAAGTGCCTCCTCTTAAGCATTTTATAGATATCCTCTCGAGATGTGTGGAAATACTTTTGTACAGAGCCTGAGTTATCGGTGATCATTGTCATGAAACAGCTGCACTGCTCCGACAGATTGCTTGTCTCTTTGCATTATACTTGTGTGGTTTGCCTTCTAGGACATACTGTATGAAACATGCATATATGAAAATATAAATGACTCAAAAAATGTGATGGCTGCAGTGGTTTTCATAGGTCATGCCTTGATGGGGTGTGGGAGAGGCCATACGTGGACAGGGTCAGGGTGTCCCAAGGAAGTAATATACCTGTGCTTTGCCCAAGGGCCAGTGCTTTCCCAAGACCACCATATGACTGATGGCACCAGTTCAAAACATGTCTATATGGTGTTTCTGACTAGAAGCCCTGTCTGATTTACCCATTTATTAATGCTTTAAGTTACACTCACACACCTAGTGAAGCCACCTTTCTAAAGTATATGCCATGTAAATCCTTGGAAGCTCTTTAAAGGGAGGACCTGTACACCTAAACTTAAGTAGTGGACTCAAGTCCTAGTCTTAAAATGAATTTAATCTCTTGGATAAGATAGAAAAGGCAAATACATCTCTGCTTTTGCTTTAGCATAAACAGATAAATTCAGTTACAATGAACTTGAGTACTACAGCACAATGCTCAGCAGGGTATCCATATTTCCAGGTTGGGAGTAACTTAATGTGGAAATCTGCAGACCACTATGAGGCCGTTATTCTTTTCCTTTTTCTTTTTCTTTTTATTTTCCCATAATCTGAAATATTATATGCATATACTGAAAGATTTTTAGTTCTAGGACAGTGTGCCTTCTGCATTTGAGGTTATATAGAAATTCAATTGCTGTTTCATTTCTTCTGTATTTTTTCCTCATTTCATTTTGAAATCTTTGAGTTGTTCTCAGGTATCTAAATACAGTTTCTTAGAGTGTAAAAGCAGCTCATTGTAAAGCATACATATAAAATAGATTAGATGAATTGCACCCTAAAAGTGTCTGTTTCTTTCCATTGACTGTTTAGAGCCTGTAGGGACTAGCTCAGCTGTCTACACTTTATGTCTGCAGTAAACTAAGAATAATGGCTGAGCTAGAGCAGGAGACAACATTCAGACTGGTTTCAGTGAGGTGGACAAATTAAGGTGCCTCAGACATTAATGTGAGTAGTTACAGTTTTGTGGACTGCCAAACCTGAAATTATGAACAAGGGGCTCAGGCTTCTATCTCCTGTTTCTTTGCTGAAGTCATGAATTCTTTGCATGACCTTAATTAACGTCATAAATGATGACTCGAAAACAATGACGTCTTGTCCTTGCAATTATTTCAGATGGTAGAAAAAAACCTTGGGTGTCAAGTCCATAGAAAGAGCTACATTTCAAAAGATAAGAATTTTATTTGTTTGTTCTTTGTTCCATTGGATTATCCTGCAGACCTTTAATAAGGCTGAATCTGGTTAGACAGCTGGGAATTCCCACTATGCAGGGAGGATTAGAGGAGGGAATGGGCAGGAAAGAAGCCATCTCACAGGACAAAGCATTGGTGGCTAGTCAGCTAGTCAACAGTAAGCAGGCCAGAAGAGAGCGACGTGTCCTGTCCTGGGCCTCGCCAGCCCCATGCACCAGATGCAAGGTCCTTTACAGCCTCTACTGTTGTAACTAGCTCATCACCATTAAAGTTTTTTCCTTTTTCAATGATTCACATATACATATGGGAATCCCCAGTACTAGTTTGATAAAACACTATCAGCAGCGTTAATAGTAGCAATAAAGTAGTACTAGTAGTAGTAATAATAATAATAATCACAATCATCCTCTTCATCATCATCATCTATGCCTTAAATACAATGACAAGGCACCACATTTCTATGGGAATTGCCCTGAATGAAGTCTTTGATAACCGGGCAGCACAAACAAGTTATCATAGGGGTAAATTAGTATGTGGATTTACAATAGGCTGCATATACTGCAGGAATGACTGATAGTTCAGTCCTACACCACAGCTGGTTTAAGTACATGTAGATATTATAGGCTATTTAATCTCTCAATGAAAGTGGTGTCATGCTTCAAGTTTGCCATTGTATTAGCTGCACCTTTGGTCCCTTTTTTTAATAACAAGCATAGAGTGACCCCATTGCACTTCCATTGTTTACCAGCCCTTCACCCCAGAAAGTGTGTCTGGGTAATGTTTTGACAAAGATTGCGTGCCACTTGTGGTTGCACTCTGGATGTGTGCACTCTGGTTGCACTTGTAGCCTTGAAGAAATCCAAGATATATAGATGCACTGTGTGGGAGTCATCCCACCTGAATTTGAACACTTGTACTATAGATACCTACATCTGCTCATCACCTCAGCCTCCCCTTTACAGTTGGTAGAGGGGAATAGACATTTTTAGGGCCCAGCTCATCTGGCCTATTTCAGATATCTATTTCAAGAGGGAATGTTTCACACCATGGAGGAGTAGTCCACTGATGGGAGAAGGAACTTGTTAACTAGCCCAGATATGGGTGTCTATGTTGTACAGATGAAGCCACCCACAATCTTTAAGGAAGTGTATCACATCCTTCTGTTTCTCGATGAGGCCTGGAACATGTGTACGTCTGTGGTGCATTAGTCCCTGGAACTATCTTTGTCTGGTAAAGTTTCCTGGTTTGGGTTTTCATGCCAAACCCATATTTCATTGCAAGTCAGCTTCACCACAGACAACTGTTATTCCTATTGCTGCTGCCCATCCAGGCACAACCAGTTTTACCAGATTAAAAACTGCCCAGTTCTCTTCAAGGCCTCAAGAGCAACATATTTCCATGACACAAAAAACTAAAGGACAGAGAACATTCTGCTACCTGATCACTCTGGATATATACTCAAATATATTTCCATTCTTACACGCTACTGAAAATGTCCTACTTCAAGTAAACCAACTTTGCTTCCACAGAATTCTACACGATCTGCTCATGGGTGTGGTGTGTACTGAAGACTTAGGATGTTTTTTTGTCTTCCACAAATAATTGCAGTTAGGTATGTAAAGGCCTTTTTTTACTAGGCCTGCTCTTCATTATTGGCTGTGGTGGTTTTGTTGTCTTGCAAGGGACCTTGTTTTTTTAAGTGATTTCAAAGGACAGTGCTTTTCAGTTAGAACAGTCAATTGAATAAAATACTTCCAAAAGTGAATTGGCATCACTTAGGTACACTGACAATCTCAAATATTCCAAAACTGTACCAGGGCCCAAAAATAGTAAGAAAAGTTTTTTAAATCTGATTTTTTTAATTTGGATTCTTTTAATTCACTTTATGAACTGCAGGATTTTTACTTTTAGCAGATGCTTCTTAAACCATTTTCTTAGCAGATGCTTCTTCAGGGCTTTTCAGCAGCCACAAGGATTTGAATTTTTATTTAAATAATCCCCGGATGTGCATCTAAGCCCATGATTCTGAAAGTTGAGGGTTTAAGAAAAAATAACAAGTGACCTGAAGCTCCTCACAAAATTAGTAAAGCTAACAACATTACTGACTCTTTTATTAGACTTTATAGTTGGATATAGGTTGGTGGGACTATAGTTATTCTGCCTAAATAGCAGACATATCACTGTAGGAAAGTACCACATTGCCAAGTTATGACACTGTAGCAATTAATCACTGTTGGTTTACTGTGATCCCTTGAAATCCCTATTTTGTGAACCACTGTTTTCAAGAATTACAAGGTACATGAAGAGACAGAATAGGATGCAACAGAAAAGCTGGAGGTTTTTTTGAGCTTTCAAGCTGACCTGTATTTATGGACAGAGGTATATTTTTCCCCACGTGCTTCTGCTGTATGTCCTTTTCTTAAATACACCTGAACAGTGGAAAGATTTCCATGTATAGTGAACCTTTTTTTATATATATAGTAAATTCAGAACACAATGAATGGTACAAAACCAATCTGTGTGTATTTTCAGCAGCAATCAAAAAAAAAATGCTGTTTATTTTACATAAAGAGTTAAGAGTTATAAAAACATATCTTCATCAAAGAGAAATACTGCCCATCCATTTTCAAGGTACACAACTCAGGAAAGAAATTAATCATGTAAGATATTAGGGAGCATGCTTAAGAAAAAATAAACTTAAGGAAATCCAGCAAACTTCCCACAGGTATTGGCTAACTCAATGATGAGTAAATTAGACACTTTTGTGAGAATATTTGTATCATATGAATTCCAATGCCTAACTTTTTTCCTTATTTTAGGAGCCTTTGCTCCATGTAGAATGAATACAAGCCTCAATGGGTGATTCTGGAGACATCCTTGGCTATGCAGGAAACCTGTATTGCCCTCAGGCACCTACTTTAGATAAGGAGCTAAGAAAGAGACTCTTTTAAGTTAGAGACTGTGGATATTCTCTCTTGAGCAAACTTTCTTCCAGAACATTGATCATTTTCATGTTAGACTCATGACACGCTTTTTGATTATTCATATGAAATAGCCTAATGGATCAAATTTTGGTTCCAGTTAAGGAAATTAAGAGACATTTCACATTGGCTTCTGTGGGGTTAGGTTATGGCTGGCATCTACTCCATCATTTATTTCTTTTGGGTTGTTTGCCTTTCCTCTTCATTTTACTACATTCAAATTACTGATAGCAAGAAGCACTAGAAGACACTTGCACATTGTTCTGAAACAACATTGTCTGAGCTGTGGTTACATGTGAAATCATAATTATCCCAATTCTTCACTGTCCAAGCACCATTATGTTTTAGATGCTGTCTTATAACTTGATCATGTTGTGACAGGAGTGAAGAGAAAAACTAACAGCCGCACAATACTCACAAAATGAGCACTTGACAATACCACCACAAAACAAATGTTTATAGGATCTCACAGGATTATAACGTCAATAGCAGACAGATTATACAAACTGCCTGGTTAGCCCTCCAGCTCCCCACTACATGCCTCTTCGTATGCTTTTTAAATGCTGTTTGTATTTATTGTGATAGCATAGGACACAAAATACATAACACTAGCTTTCCTACTAGCTACCCTCCCTTAGCCTCAGCCGTACCCCTGCCTTGTTTTCCTCCCTTCCTATCACCATTATATTTTCTTCTATTTGGAAACTTGGGAGCGTTTCGCAAGTAAAGCCTGTGCCAGTAGCAGTTCATGAATCATCCTTAGAAATGATGAATCATGGAAGCCGTCCTCCTTCCCAGCCTCATTCAGAAACCAAAAATATCTCCAGTTGCACAGCATGCCCCACATCTCCCATCCTGCTGCACAGGGCTAAACCATCTGTAGCTTGGCTTCGGCAGGGAACGGGGCCTGAACCCCCAGGATTAGCACACCTCTGCTGGGCGTGGGACCTCCTTGCAATGCTCCCTCCCTTGGGAATGCCATGTCCAGCCCCCTGTGCCACCATGGCAGCACCCTAGGCTGGCAATCAGGGCCAGGGGGTTGCCACAGCTTGGGGCTGGCTCCTTGACCAGAGGAAAACCTCTGTGGTAGCAGGCATTTCAAGCATCCCTGAGGAAGCGTCAGGGCAAGGGCAGCAGGGTCTTGGCACTGGCCTCATTGCTGTCTGTTTCCCTTTCAGCCCGAGCCACCCTCGTCCAACAAGTGGCAACTGGACAAGTGGCTGAATAAAGTCACACCACACAAAGCACCCATCCTGACCCACCACGATGGCACGACGCTGGAGGCCCATCCTTACTACGGCCGCGTGAAGGCGGAACGGCAGGAAAGCGAGAAGGCCCCGGCCGCTGGCCCGGTTGAGCACCGCAGCGGGGAGGGCCGTGCCACCACCAGCGCCACTGCCACCGCCACCGGGGACGGACTGCGGCCCAGGACCGCCAACAAAGCCCCGGGAAGCAAGGGTGGCCGGCAAAAGTCACCCCCTGCCGCTGACGGTGGGCCTCCAAGGCGGGCAGCGGGGAAGAAGGCACCACGGCGTGCTGAGAGGACCTCTGCCGGGGACGTCCCCCATTGCCCCGGGGCGGAGGAGCCCCCCGGGAGCCACAGCTTTCTGGAGAGCGCTGCTGTCGAGGCGCCAAGGGCCCGGCCTGGCGGTGGGGGCATCAGTGGCGGTGGCTGCAGAGCAGGGCATCGCCGAGGGGAGCCCCGCTCAGCCACAGCCGGCGAGAAGCGCCGGGCCCGGGGGCCGAGCAAAACGGCACCGAAATCCAAGGAGTTCATCGAGACTGAGTCTTCATCCTCGTCGTCCTCCTCTGACTCTGGCTCCGAGTCGGAGCCGGAGGAGCGCCCGCTGCCCAAGGCGGCGGCCGGGGCTGAGCCGCCTGCCAAGGACGCGGGGACCGGTGCCGCCAGCAAACCCCACGGCGGCTGCAGTGCCTTTGGCTCCATTAATGCCAGGACTAGTAGTGAAATAGCAAAGGAGCTGGAGGAACAGTTTTACACCCTGGTTCCTTTCGGTAGGAATGAGCTCCTGTCTCCTCTGAAAGACAGTGATGAGGTAAAGTCGCTGTGGGTCAACATTGACTTGGCTCTTTTGTCCAGGATTCCAGAGCGTTTGCCCGAAGAGCCGCTGGCCATGAGCGCCGGAGCAAACCAGGTGGCCAGCCTCCCACAGGGTAGTAGCGCTGACCCCCCTGCAGAGAAGGGTTTACCGAAATCTAGAAGGAAACGCAAGGTGAGCTTTGGGGGAACTGATCAGGGTGGGTAGGGGGGCCTCTTAAATGGGAGGCAAGCATCACCTGCATCCAGTGCTCGATGGTGGTGTCTTGTCTGGGCTGGCACTTCAGACCTGTGGGATTTGTCCCCACTCACCACATAGGAACCAGTGAAGCTCCAGGGAAGATGTCATCTCAGGAGGTGATGAAACTCCTGGCAACGAGAGATCACAGCCCCTTGGAGATGGCATTTGCTGCTGGCACATAGTGCCTTAGTGAAGGCACTACCTTTTCAGTAGGATAATTTTCTCTCCTGAGGCCTCTCTCAAAACCTGAGCATTTGGAGGTGATGCTTAGGTCAGCAAAGGGACAACTATTTGCTCTCTTGTCATGGTCTGCCCAGTATAGCTGTGTGTGTGGAAAAAGGAGAGGTAGCATCTTTTTGCCCTCAGGTTGTCAACTAGAGGCAAGCCCTTCAGTCCCAACAGGCAGCCTTGGCTTTGGGGGGTACATGCTCCAGAGTCTTGGGACCTGCCTGGCTCTGCAACCTGCCTCCCTTGCACCCCGGTGGCCTTCTCTTAGCCAGGCTCTCAGGGAGGTATAGAAGTGGGAGTCCATTAGCTGCCCCCTCCCCAGCACCACCATCATGGCAGTCAGGTGGGCACAGCCTTCTGGTCACATCCACCCTGTCTCTCCCACATACTTTCTGGGCCACTGGTGGTGCCAAGGAGAAAGCTCCCTCCACTCCATGGACACAGCTGTCCACTGAGGAGGCTTTCTGGTCTGACCCCAAAAGTCGCTCTGAACTGGAATCACCATCTGCCCAATTTCAGGACAGTTTTACTGTCATCTGTCACTTTCTGAGCAACTGTACATGTGCAGATTGATCTGTACATTTTTGAGGATCATTTATGTAAATCAGTCTTTCCTTTTTTAATCTTTTTCATTTTTGGGCTCTTTTTTAATATCTGAAAGGTGGCAGCCCTTCTCTGACCACTGGTAGAGCCATGACAGAGAGTCCTGATAAGCTTTGAAATGTGTTTGTCTCCATTTTCTTTAGGAAGTAGCATGGAAGTTATTGCACAGTACAAAATGAAGGGAATCAGGTCAAGAAGAGTGGCAGAAGCAAAATATTTTGTTTTAGGCCATAGGAGAGGCTAGTGTGATAATGCCAGGCTGTACATTCAGAAGGAAACAGAGGAACACGATAGAAGAGCAAAATAAATTCAGTCATTCTAGAAATGCTTAATCCGACTTTCTGTGGCACATATTATCTTTTACTCTTCTATCCTAAAGCACCACTGTTGTCGGTGGTTTTAGTGATATAATAAATAGAAGGCATTCTTGGAGTACCAAATTGCCCCTCTGCCTGGAATAAGACCCTCAATGGGACAGCTGCTATACAAACTCAGAGTATGTGATTCCCCCTTCCCAAAATACTTTATGAATAAGACTAATAAGAATGGATTTTCAGGCATAGATGCAAAATTAGAAAGACGTCCTTATCAGTTCCACCTGTCATGATCTCAAGAAGACGGGCAAAGTAGAGTCAGAGGAGGATAGTTAAGCACTGAGGTGAGAGAAGATCTTCACTCCTGTGGAGCGTAAACTACAATGTTAACCCCATAGGAGCAGCCACACGGGCAAAATGTTGTTGCCGTGCAGCAAGGCAATACATACAGCAGAATCAACAGTAAAACTCAGCCAGCACTGGAAGTTGAAGAAATGTTAGAAGTGGAAAAGGCTGTGGACTTCGCAGGAGCCTTTGGGAGCCGATGATAGAACCTAAGGAACATAATATGAAATTAAATAGCAGTAGGGAACAGTGACTATGTTCATACTAGTAGGCCTTGTAGGGTCAGGGTGCAGTCCCAAGCGGTGGCACAGCCACACGCTTTGTTTAATTGTTAACATGCTTGCTAACGTGGTTTTGGCCTGCATCAATTTTGGTTCTTCCAGACAGCGTCTGGCCCTCGCTCAGGACTGGACTAAGGTACCTTCCCAAAAGGCAGTCTGGATGTGGCAATACCCTGGTTTGAAGGAGGAGCGCGATGAGTGCATGGGTGCCAGCTGTGCCATGCCAGTTGGGCTCAGGACCAGTTGATGATCTGTGGCATTTACTAATACAGGTGTAGTCACTGATGCCAAGAAAAGAGAGGGAGAGACAAAGGAGGTATGAGTTTGAGGAGTAGGTGAGAGAAATGCGCACACAAGATGGGCAAAGAGAGCAATATAAAGAAAAGATGTCTCAAGGTGCAAATGAGGAAGTGGTGGAGACAATTCAAGTTTTATAGCCTACGCCTTTGTTTACACACTGCCCCTTTAGATTTTATTTTTTTTAAGGTATGAACCAATCATCTCTGATCCAGGTTAGGTATATACTCAAAGAAAGTGTCATCTTTAATAACAAAATGCCAGAAAATACCATCCCCTGACTCGCTGAAACACTTTTGGATCTGGAGTAAATCCAAAACCTACAAGATTATTATTTTTCTCTTCATTCAGTGTGAGAATGAGGAAGAGTGCAGAGACATCAAGAAGACTCACTTAGAGCGAGAGAGTTCTTCACGATTAGCTGCCTCTGCCCACAGCATCACAACAGCAAATCACTGCAATATGAATGAAAATAGGTAAGCATTTTCCTTCTTATTTACCGCTGAGTTGTACAACTAGTTGCAGTTTAATGCCATGTGTTATTTTTTCCTTTAATAGGATTTATTTTTTAATTACCACATTTTATGTTGAAAAATTACCCATTGCATTCCCCTTATTTCTGGTTTAATGAACAAGTTAGCTGCTCCTGACACATTTATATACTTGCATTTTTGTCTTATTGCACAAAGGAGTTATGAGTTCAAGTGTGAGGCTCATGGAATGAGTAATTATATCTAGAGCAGTACGATTGTCCAAGACATATTCCCAAACACTGTGTTGTAGGTACCAATTCACATAGGCAACCATCTTACAGCCTTACAGTGTCATGAGTTTCAAACTTAATGTTTGACTGTATAAATAAAATTATCTGTAAGCTCTATGGAAAAGACTGAGAAAAATATTCATAACAATACCTCCAGTACTCAGTTACAGAATATGCTTGAGATCAAATATTTTTGAGATTACAAGCAATCTCTTCTGTGTAATTACTAACTATTTTAGGACAAGGAACTCAGACTTTAAAAATAATGACATTTTAAAAGGATGCAGGGCATGAAGAAAATTATGAATATTTAGCATTTCCTATTTGGCATAGTTTAGCAATGTCGGATCAATCATACTGAGCTTCTCTGGAGGCTTCCAGCAGTCAAACTTAGACATGCATCTTTTCAGAGTTCAACTGCATGCTGCTTAGTACATGCTGGTCATCAGTATTTAAAAAAAAAATTAATTTTCCGGTAGTATCGGGGTATCTCTTGGGGTGAAACTGCTAAAATTAGAAAATATTTTTATTTATTCTAGTAGGCTTTTCTATTGTACACATCGCTGATGACTTTGAGCAATTCTTGTCATTAATACTGGAAAAAATAATGGAGTGCTTATTCAAAAATATGCATTCAATTTCTTTGTCCTGACATGTCACATATGTTTCATAAAGTGAAAACAATACACAGAACAGTTTGTTTTACTGTGGGTGATTGCATGCAGGCATGCCATTCCTGTTACCGCAGTGTCTTATGTTTTACGTCGCATTCATTTTCAGAGAATAGCATGCCTGTCATAGCTTGCTATGTCACAGGGTTAATTCTGTGCTTCCTGGAAGCAGTATAATAATTTGTGTTTTGCTTGACATTATATTCTGTACTCCTGGTAGCAACTGTACATTAAAGAAACAAAGAAGAAGGTCTTAAGTATATATTTGCCTCCTAATTCTTCCCTGGTCTGCCCTGCTTCCAGAGTGTTTCTGTGGTTTATGCTACCTTAGGACATGATACCAAATGCTAATATTCCCACAGCTGAGGATGAGCTACTGAAGCTGTAACTAAATCAGCAGTGCAAATCTCAGGACCTCCTGTCCCTCTTGCAACCAGCAGCTGCTCATGCTGGCACATCACCCCTCCAGTTATGCCACCATAGCTACTTGGGAGGGTCACCTGTAAATTCACTTGTCTGAAACCAGAACTCTTTCTTTCCCATTTTTTTTCTTTTTTTTTTTTTCCCTCCGAGTTTATCATTCAGCTCCAAGCAGAGCCCCTCTGACAGTTTTGTCAGCACAACTGAAGGCCAGTAGCATAGACAGGAGCAAAAACACTTTCAGACATGAGCATTTGGAAATACAGCCTGAGGTGCAGACTAAGCAAGGCCCCATTTGACAAGAAGGGCTGCAGTGTCAGGTAGAGTTATCCCAAATATCTTGTACCTATGCCAGATGCCACAATCATAGAATCATAGCATCATTATGGTTGGAAGAGACCTTTAAGATCATCAAGTCCGACCATTAACCAAACACTGCCAAGTTACTACTAAACCATGTCCCTCAGCACCACGTGTACGCATCTTTTAAGTACCTCCAGGGATGGTGACTCAATCACTTCCCTGGGCAGCCTGTTCCAATGTTTGATAACCCTTTCAGTGAAAAAATTTTTCCTGATACCCAATCTAAACCTCCCCAACTTGAGGCCATTTTGTCTTGTCTTATTGTCTATTACTTGGGAAAAGACACCAACCTCCACCTCATTGTCCTCACTGGGACAGTCTGCTTGATCCCAACTGCTCACTGCAGGTTGTTCTGCACAGCTTCTCAGTGTAAGATGGTTGTGATGCAGTAGACTGCTCACAATACGTTTAGGTGGGCCCTATGCAATGTGCTAAAGGCTAGGTAGAAGGTCTACAGCACAATTAGAAATTGCAGCCACTCCTCACAAGCTCTGGGCCAAGCTTTTGAGGCTTGGGTACACTTCCAAAGAGCTATGGCTTCTGTTGCATGCTTTAGGCACACGCTTTGACAGCAATATATGAATATGGGTAGCCAAGCCATGGGTTTATGTTTGAAAAGAGAAAAGGAAATGACAGCATCAGCCTGCACATTCAAAATAGTGCTAAAGATCTTATTTTTCTTTGGGGAAGAAGAAGGGCACAGTTGTCCATCTTGCACACCCTGATTCTTGCTTTCGTAAACAGCATTGGTCATTAAAGCAAAACAGTTGGTGTTGTGTTTTAAAGGTACTACACTGTGGGAAACAGGAAAGGTTCTGGATTATGATTCATAGCTTCTTTCACAGCTAGTTTTTTAAAGACTTGCCAGATAAATGGACAAATGTATGATAAGAGCACATTTAATTACCTCTGTTCCATGAAATTATGTGCAGAAATAAAGTATAGTTTGTACCATATTCTTTTTTGAGATTCCATTAAGTGTATACTGTCTGATACAGTAAGTATAAAGTGAGAATTGTCCATAAAAAGTAATAGGCTGAATAAAGGGGAATGTGACAGGGAAAGGTATTGTGATAAAATAGTCTGTCTGACCTTAATCACAGTTTTAGTCTTAATGCAAACTGTCTCCTTAAAAAAAAAACTTTTATTTTGTGTGTGTTGCTTTATTTTCACCAAAATATTTTCTTCAAATTAGTGCATCTGAAGTTTATTTCTGGGAATATTTTTATGGTCTGCCTGACTTCTCCTCATCCAAAGCTTCTCCCAAATAAAAGAAAGCTGAAAATACTCTCTGTGTTACAGCTTTCTTCTTCAGAAGACAGAGCAGCCCACATTTCTCTGCATCTACTGCTTGCATATGTTTCCTTTTGTCTGCACTACCAGCCTATCTTTCTTTGTCTTCAAAATCTGTATTAGATTAGTTTAAACAGTGCTACCAAAGGCTGGGCATTGAGCACAAAGATAAGCCAGTCATCTTTAAACACATTTCCTAGTTTAGTTCACATATGGTTTTATTGCCATGCCTTATAAATTGTCACCTGTAATGGTGAAATAGGGCTCCATAACCTAAACTTACACTTCAGAGCCTAATCTTCGTCTCCAGCTATCCCTTAAGAAATGGTGAGCAAGTGGCCATTTATCTCTGTATTTTTTTTTCGAGTACTCTGATACAGATTTTATATTAACTCCAGAATTACAATTTGCCTTGAAGGAAAAGAGGAGAAACATGATACAAATTTGTAAATGAAGTCTTGGTCCCAATACTGTAAGCTTGTTTCCAGATACCAATAGACTTTATCCTGCCAGCATGTTTTAAATTCAAAGTTTTGGTAATATATAAAGCATTTACCTTTCTCAAAGCCAGCTTTGTGACACTCCATTACTGTAATTTCCATTTCCAGCTTGGCAATACCAATAAATAAAAATGAGAAAATGCTTCGGTCACCCGTCTCTCCCCTCTCTGATGCATCAAAACACAAATACTCCAACGATGATTTAACTTCCTCCAGCAGACCTAATGGCAGCAGTCTATTACCTTCCATCTCCTCCAGCAAAAAACATAAGGGTGAAATCCAGTCGCAGCCACATCCCGGAGACTTAAATGTAAGTTTATACTGTTGTTCACGATATAAAGCCTAGCTGAATATTTTTCACTTTGTATTGCAGTCTGTGATGGTTTTGTAGAATGTTATGCAAAAAAAATTGTAATAATAAATGTTGTATTGTAAGTTCAGTTTTTCTGGTTTGGAGTTGAGCAAGGTACAGAAGAGAGGAAAGAGGGAAGGCTGTAAAACGGGCAAATAACAAAGGCTACGTAAACAAAAAGTAAAAGCTAATGGCCCAAAACAAATGGCTTTTGGCCTCCAGAGTATTGCTTGGCCATGATGCAAGTCCTCTACATCCAGAAGTGTGGTGCATAAGGCCTCTACTGTATAAGCCTTCTACTCGGCCGCTGCCTAACTGTGAGTGTGCCTGCAGACAAGTTCAAAGAATCATAGAATAGTTTGGGTTGGAAGGGGCCTTTAACGGTCATCTAGTCCAAGCCCCCTGCAATGAACAGGGATATCTTCAACTAAATCAGGTTGCTCAGAGCCCCGTCCAACCTGACCTTGAATGTTTCCAGCAACAGAAAAAACATTCTCCTACATGTCTTACAACTAACTTTCTCAGACACTTCTTACTTTTGACACTGGTGAACAGCTTAGCACCAGCCTCGCAACTTGGCTCCATCAGAGAGTCTTGCTCACACTAAATGTGTCCAGGGCACGCTTCCAGATAAGGCTGTATCAATACACCATGTGGTAGCCACTGCACAGAGAGATAAAAGTATATGCTGCCCCTATTTATGTGTGAGTTCTGTGATTAGGATGCTGGAGTAAAGAGCCTGTTAGCTCTTCTAATTGAGGGAATTCACATCATTTTCTCTCTCACCTCTCAAAATCAAACCCTACCCTCCAGCCTAAAGGACACTGCTGATGGAAGATCAAGAGCAGAATATTGTGACCTCCTCCCTTTGAAGCTGTTCTGCTCTGTTTGAAATACCTAGAAGAAGCAATTTGGGTACCATCATATTGATGTCCACTGCTGGAGCATCTAGTCAAGCTGTTAAGGCACTCTGCTGCTGCTAGAAAGGCCCGTGCTCCTCTCCTTGCTACAAAAGCTGTTTATATATTTTATTCTACATCTATTTGTTGTATCTGCTATTTGATGCATAAGAGGCTTCAAAAGTCTAAGTGCCTAAGCAGCTTTCAGGAAAACAAACTACCTGAGTTGTAGCAGTGGTCTCTTCCAGACAATTCTGCTGTAAGCATAACTAACCACCCAGTGTATGTTAAGTATATATGCATATATTTGAATATGTTTATTTTTTGAGCATAGAGGGGGAAGTAGTAACTATAATCTTAATCTTGGACACTTTTTAAAAAACAAGTTATCATAAATTGTGTCTTTCAAGAATATCTCACGGATGCTTTTTGTAAATTACAATAAAATTAATTACATAGAAATATTCCAATAAAAAGACATTTTAACATATCATAGTCATTAATTTATTTTTTCATTAATTAAGTGTACATTTTTAAACACTTTAACTTCAAAAACAAAAGTTTAGAGGTTTATAACCCATTCAGAATTATAATGGTAAGATTCTTCACTGGGTATCTTGAAAACAATTTAAATTCCTTCACAGGCAAATGTGCTGGAAATCAAAAGTAAAAGGTGATTGCTTTATGATCCACACCCTTAGCAAATGTGTTTCACTGAGATTTTCTGCATAGCCTAGCAATGCACCACTTGGTCAACATTTTAACAACCTTTGCAATAAAATTCTTATGTATCCTGTTATTCATCTGAAAACTTTAGCCTGCTGAACTGATTTGGATGTGCCATACAGAAGATGAGAGCTGGATGTGCCATACAGAAGATGAGAGCTCATGAACAATAAATGTTAAAGTTAGCTTTGTTTTATCCCATCTTCCCACCTGGCACCTAACTGTTATGCCCAAGTGGTCCTTCGAATTTCTGTCAGAGACCTCAAGCCAGGGAGTGGCTTTTATCCATTTGAGTTTTTAGTCCATTTCCCTGTTGTGTTTCTGGCTGTCACCTGATGGAGAAAGAACAATGTTTTCTGGCAGTGGTTATCAACCAAAAGCAATCATCTGGAGCCCTCTGCTTTGCACTGTACCAGTGTGTGGTAGCCCACACAGCAAGTCACTCGGTAGGATGAAGGGCTCATGAGGCCATGTGAAGAACAGGGCTACAGCTGAGGGAATGCATAAGACCCTGCCAAAAGACATGTTCTTCTACTGTGATGCAGAGCAGTGATCTTTCAAGCTGATCAGGGACCTACAGCAGAAAGAAAACTGGACCTTGGGCTACAAATGCATACCACACAGGCACATCAGCAGCACAGTGTGAAATGAGTCAAAAAAGTGAGCCTTGCTCTCCCAAAGCAAGCTACTGCCCATGACAGCTACAATGCTAGTTTGGAAGCTAAAGACTAGAGATATAACTTGATCTTCTAAACGACCACAACAGAGCTATTCTTTAATAATTTAATAATTTAACTTACTATGTTTTAGAGTGTTTTGATAGTGACTAATAATTCAGCTCCATTTCTTCTGTATATTACATTGAAACTCGAGCCCTTTATAAAGTGCTCTAAGCAGTATCTCTGAATTTGTGGCTATCATCAGTGGCAGCATAGTTATAAATACTCCATGATGAAACAGGAGGAAAACTAACTGCCAATTTACAACACAATGCAAAAATGCTCTGTTGTTTATTAGTTGCTTTTTTTGAAGTTGGTAGCCTATTCCTCAGCATCTTCTCTGTTGTGTTTTGTCTAGAAAGCAATTCACATCAATTCAGAAAATGTTCTCTGCAATAAGCCCCAGTCCCAAACAGAGTCGTGGTCACCTCTGTCCAGCACACCCAGGGACTGCAGAAGGACAAAGCTTATCTTTGATGATATGTAAGTACAGATGACTTTAAGATAAAGAAAAAAATGTTGTTTGCTGCATTTAAAAACAGATAAATACAATTTATCCAACTGGATCTGAATCATCGCCAGAAGTATTATAGTAATGCTGTACACTGAGCCATGAATGAGACATACTGTATAAACTCTTTAATTTTTTATCATACATTAAGCCTCCAGTCATCAAGGAGCAGTGAGAACTGGCTGTTCCATAAAGGACAGGGAGCCAGGACCAAGGGGCAGAACATGTGTGACAGGGCAGTGCCTGTGCCAGCTGGGGGTCCAGTCCCAGAACACCCAAGCAAAGAGAGCAAGGCAGGCCCAAGGGTAGAGTCAGGTTCAACGAAGAGCCTACAACTTCGGGCAAGTCCATGGTGATGAGGCAGGTCCAAGGTCAGGCCAGGAAGTCAGGTCAGGATCAGGTCCAGCAAGGGTCAGACAGCCTGGTGACTGCCAGGCATGCATAGTGATGAAGCAGCTCTGACCTCCAACCAGGAAGACAGTCCCCAGGTCAGGGTCCTGATCAATGAAGGCCATGGCTGGGCACAATCATGTGATGGGCTGAAGACAGGCAGACTTACAATGAGATGGACAGGGAGTAAAGGCCCAGACCTGAGCTTAAGTGGATTTCTTTAGACCATGGTTAGAGTGTGGAGACCCCACATGAGTGGGGTTAGGGCCATTAAGACTTTATTAGTACTCTTGGGGCTCTGTCACTAATTATGCACACATCCAACTATTAATAAATACAGAACCATAGCAAGGTGGGATGAGAGGGGCACCCTACTTGGAGCAAGAAGGGAGACAACATATGGGAGCCTTACACCCCTGGGCCTTGACAGCTGCTGCTGTCGTTGCTACTGCTGCTTAGATAAAGGTATCACAAAAGAGTAGGAAGCAGCAATGGTTAGCACAAGTACCTGGAGGGATACCTGGCCCTCCCCACGTCCACTACATCCTTCAAACATCCCCTGCTGTCCTCTGAAAATAATTTAAGCTTGTAATTGTTTTCCTTTTCTTTTTGGTAAAATAAAATTTCTGGTTTGTTTCCCAAGGTCAATTAGGATGTGGTATTATTTAGATAAGGTATAAAGGTGAAACTGAAGGCTGAAGGTTGAAATCTTAGTATCTAGAAAACACAGATTCTTTTATCCGCTACTGTTCTGGTCTGAAAATACTGATTTTTTCTGGCTAGTGTAGAAGAGGTTATGTTCAAGCTATGCCTCAGACTGCCTGAAGCTCTGTAAGTTGTGTGACCTTGACATGCCTTTTGTACTCCCAGACTTTCACCCACAACTTCTCTAACTCTTTCATACCAAATGAAACCCTGGGATGACAGCCTTGTTTCCTCAGGAACTGTTTTCTACCAAAACTGGGATTATTGTTATTGTTGGTGTTGTTGTTATTTAATATTATACAATTATATAATATCATATTATATAATTATATATTGTTAATAATAATAATAATAGTAGTAGTAAGGTTTGTTCACACTACCTGGTCTCAGGGACTAGAGGGACAGCAGTCTCTCATAAAGAGAATCCAGGTTTCCTGCTGTAAGGTGTAAATAATTCCCATAGACTTCAAAAGTATGTAACTGTTTCGTACGTCAATAAGAGAAGGCTGGAGAGATTAACTTCTGTGTGTATTCATGGCAGTCATAAGGAGATGTAAGTTGAATAAATGTAATCAATTTTTCTGCCCGTTGTGGAGAAAGCTCTCCTCTGCATATATATCCTTATTTTCCCTCTTTATCCACCTCTCTCCATGCTCTTAACTCTTCCAGTACATTTATTCCGAGGAAATTTGAAACTGTTTGGAAGTCCTACCTAACTCTTCATATCTCTTCAAATACTTTATCGTCTATAATTTACTTGCAACTGTTCAATTTTTCAGCAGTTTAAACATGTACATACATGGCAGAAAGGTATCAGTGTGCCTGATAAAAGTAGAAATTGTAGGACGTGCTCCTCTGTTTGGATTAGAAAAAATACCATCAGATACAGCTACAACAGAACTATTGTATCTTCATCTGATTTTCCCTCAAGATGCTGACAAAAGAAAACAGGGGAACTGGCTTGTTTTGCTTTTACACTAGAATACCATCAAAGGAAAACTGCTTTTTTCACCATCTCTGTCATTTATGAGGCTTTTATCACTTGCTTTCTCCATTAGTGACGTGTGATTTCTCTGGCAGGCATCTTCAATAAAACTGTTTCACCTTTTCAGAGAGAGATACAATTAAACTGTTCCTGTATAGTACCTTCCATGTAGAATGTCCCCAAGCCCCCATTGTGGCCCATTAAAAAAAGCAATCTAAAAAGCTAAATAAAATAAACCACAGATCCAAATATGTCTTAATTTGCCCTTAAAAAACAGAAATGGTTAAATGCGTGGTGTGCTAACTAGAGGAGGGAGATCTTCATGCACTACAGCTGTCATCCACAACCTGTATCTAGGAAACACCAGCAGAATACCAGCTATACTAGACCTTGATTCTGAAATTACTGTACAGAGAAGTCACTGAAATGTAGCAGATTAGACTGGCTGCAAATGGTAAATGTCAACAAATTTGACTCACATGTTAGAAGGATCAAATTAATCATGGCAGCCAGCGTGTTTCAAATTCATATAGTACCACAGCAGAGGATTTGAAGAAGTATAATACAGTAGGTCTGAAATTATGTAGTAATCTTAATGGTAGCATTTGTCAAAAATGATGCCTGTGATGTATTTCATCTCATAATCCATGAAATTCTGAATTACTGTAATCCAGCCATGGCTTTAAAGTCTTCATTTTAATCAGACTCTGTAGTTTTTAAGATACTAAATCTCTTATATTTGATTTAAAACAACAACTAATTTTTTGACCAATCAGTGTCTCTTTGCTTTATTCTCAATTTATTTTCTCTAAATCATTGACAACAGCTGTCACTAGCAATAAATCGGAACACAAGTAGGTCAATAAAAAGTATATCTCACTTAGCAGAGTTCTATATACATGTACATCACAACATAAAAGTAAATATAGCTAACAGTCATCAAAAGGCAGGAAAAATCTTACTTCCCCTGCTCTAAGTATGTTTCAAGGTACCCAGCATGCTACATGTATAAGTGACATCAGTCCTGTTTCCAGTATTAATTCTTAACAAGATTTCCTGGTTTTTTGGCCATTTCTGGCTCTATGAAGAGAACATTTTCAATGCTACATAATAATGCTTCAAGCCAAATTTAGTCCTGCTGTAATTTCACTGAATGACAGAATTCCCAATAACCGCATTTAGGAACAAAGTCTATTGTCCTTGAAGTGATAAGGACAGACATGTTGTGGGTGCCTGAGGGCACAGTCCCACACCCTCCTCAAAATACTGCATGTGTGGTATAAAAAGAAGTGAGAGCCTACCCAGTTTCCCAGTTTTCCTTATTGCTAAATCAGAACATGCTTCTCGGGATTATTTTCTCACTTGCAGTGTGGGTTACCCTTTCAAACTTGGGGTGTGGGTTTTCTTCACTTGCACTTACATTCCTTTTTTCTGGCCTGATAGGAGCAAGATGATACATCTTCTTCACCATTTTTTTTAATCCCTATTTTGTTGAATGTTTGTTCCACCTTTATGGATTTAGGTGCTACACACACCCATCAGCTTTACATTGTCCAACGGACATGTCCTGCTGTGAGAAAGCATTCTTGTGTTTGTTTATCAACCAATGAACCATATTCCTTGTTGTTCTGCCTTGGAGTGGAAAGGAAAAAGTGCTCTTGGGCTGTGACTCCCATGAAACATCTGGAACTCATCTCACTTTGCATTGCTGAAAATGCCCCAAGGACTCCCAGTCTTCCAAAGTATTACAGAGACTTCTGTACTGCTGAGCACATCTTCAGGAGCACAGTTAAGGAACAGAGCTTGGCTCCTCTTCCTTCTCATCAGCAATCGAAAAAATCACTGATCATATAGGCCAACATCTATTTCACTATGCTCCTCATAATTCATGTGCTTACTTTGGACTGCTACCAGTTTCTTGGCTTTGGGAGATTTCAAGACTTCATCTGACCATGTCAGTTTTCTTCTCCTATCCTTCTTACTTGCAGCACTGAATTTTCCTGTGTGAACAATGCTGTCATGGTTTCATCTGGGATGAAATCAGCTTTTTTGCTAGCAGCTGGTATAGTGTTATGTTTTGGATTTGAGATGAGAATAGTGTTGGTAGAGCACTGATGTTTCTGGTTGTTGCTAAGCAGTCAAGGCCTTTTCTGCTCTTCACACCACCCCACCAGCAAGGAGGCTTGGAAGGCACAAGAAGTTGGGAGGAAACACAGCAGGGACAGCTGACCCCAACTGACCAAAGGGATATTCCATGCCATATCACGTCATGCTCAGCATATAAAGTTGGGGGAAGAAGAAGGAAGTGTTTGGAGTAATGGCATTTGTCTTCCCTAGTAACCATTATATGTGATAGAGCCCTGCTTTCCTGGAGATGGCTGAACACCTGCATGTAAATGGGAAGCAGGGAGTTAATTCTTGTTTTTTCTTTGCATGTGTGCTTGTTAGACAGCAAACACTGCTTCCCATGATTAAATAATTAAGCTGCCTATTGTCTGCAAGACCACCTACCCCCTCTCTTTTTAGGGACACCTTGTGAGAGCTTGGTCTGGTGGGAAATAGAGGCTTAATCAGCTCTAGCAGGAGATTATCAGAGAGTAAAGAATTTATAGCCACTATTCCCTGTTGTCAAAGAAAAGCTAGGTCTGTGGACTGCACTTGAACTTAAAAGCTACATCCATGCCCCTCTTCTGTTCCTATGAGCAAGTGGTCCAGCACTGCTTATGTTTATATGATTAAACTGTCTTCACTGCCCCAAAAAACCAACTCGTTGCCTTCTGAGAACAGTCCCTGGCCTGTGCTGTTCCCCAGCTGTGCCCAGGCATTGTCTAGAACTGAGCTGAAAACTATGCCTGGGAGAGTAACAGCAATTAAATAGCATGGATGATCAAACGATAGAGCTGGTATCGTTGCCCTGCTTACTTCACTTGCACAGACATAGCCAAGGAATGGTTCTATTGACAGACTCAGATTTGAAATAATCTCTGATAATTTTGCCACTCAGAAAAGAGGATTTGTTTGCATCAGTTGATTTTGATGTGCCTTTGTCTTACTGTACAGCTTGACTAGAAAACATCTTTAGTCCACAATGAATCATAACATGAATCCTACTGAATAGGAGGAAGTCTCATCTAACCTCCCATGGTGCTTACCATTCTACCACACCTCTGGTACTTGACAGAACTTGTTTTCATCAGGTTTGATGGCAACCATTGGTTTCTCCTCAAAGAGCTAAAGTCCAAACGAGTGTAACTCAGGGTTTGTCTTCTGCTGGATCACAGAGCAGTGTGGGTTTTCATCACCTTCAATACCAGGATTCACATGTGTGGCATGTAAGAGATATTCTAGTGCCTCTGTTTGCATCTTAATTCCTAAGTCAGCTTTGCTGTCCCTGTGGCAGTGGAAAATATCGTTATGTATGTTTTAAGAATGTTTTTCAAGTCCATCTTCCACAACAGTATTACCCAGAAGTTTCCCTTTTGGACTAGAAGGCCCAAGGGTGCAAAGGCTGTGATCCCCCAATGAAACATGGGAGCTTTCCTGATCATTCCTTCAACATATAAAGGATGTCTTCCAGTGACAACGAACCACACTAGCACATGATCATAGCCACTTTAACCTGGAGAATCACAAGTAGACTGTCCAAGCTCATTTTTAGCCTGGGAGTACCCTGTTCATCTTGAGAACCAACGACTCGTGGAGCTGGAGAGGGGCTGTGATGACTTAATGCAGATGAGGAATATGAATTCTTAAAATGCCTACCAGATGCTTTCCTGGTCTTCTAGTGACTGATTATGATTTCTTTCAAATCCTATGATTATTGAAGTTTCTTAGACAGGCATTGCATTGCAGAACAAAGCCCTGGACAGAGTCTTTGTTTCAGGATTGCCTGGTCCTTTCAGTGTAGATACCCCATTCATTGAGTCAGGTTTCAGATGTACTGTCACTCAGCAGTTTCACACACACCTTGGCTTCTCACTCATCCGAGCTGGAAACATCAGAGCTGGTAGTCCCTCTCCCAGAAAGATCTTCCTGCCTTTGATTTTCAGCTGCCTCTTGAGAATTGATGGTATTTTAAAACAATATAGAACTGGACTGCTATGATCTGCCATCTCTCCCCAGGTGTGACTGTAAAGGCTTTCACCCAACTTTTGACTGAAATTTGTTGATTTCACAATATCTATTTAACATACATTGGATAAGACACAATTTTAGTTTATCTGCAAGGATGTAGTGCTTTCTCCCTCTGCTTTTAATGCAGGAGATCAAGTCCCTATTGTTAATACTTCTTTCATTCCTCTCTCTGCGCTTGTACACTTTGCCTTTGCATGTTTTAGTCTAGATATTGATTTTACACGAGTATCTTTAAGTCATGAATCTGGGTCATGCCCAGGAATTTGTAGTAGATTTTGACTCTTTCTCATGGTTTCTTGTATTTCACTCCATTGACATCATTAGTCTGGGGAGTTTTGCATTTTTGCCAAAATAGGAATCCCCACTTATTTTATCCTTCTTCATTTCATTTAAATTAGGTGCTAGGCTTTAATTTTTCGTCTGCTATTCCCTCTTTAGGAATAGTATTCAGCTATTCAGCTAATCTAACATATTGACCTTGTTATACTAAACCCAACAAGATAGCAGTTTTGTAGTTGTGTGATTGAGCAAATTTTTCATACACGTGGCCTGAATCCTTTATTCCCATCTTTCTGAAATGCCTGTTGCACTATCATTTAAATGGGTCACAAATACTCTCTCTGTTCTCTCCACTTGTATGCTCCTCTGCTGACCTTCCCAGGTCTGCCAGAGTGACCATGAGAGCCCATAACTGCGCGCCCACCTTGTGCAATGCCATGGGCTCCCCCCTACCCTCTATGCCATCATGTGTGCCATGCCCCAGACATATCATTGCCAAGTCGCATAAAACAGCACTTTAACTTGTGAGATTAGCAAGATGTCATGATACATCAGGGGAAAACACTATTTTGTATAGTAATGCCTGCTCATGTCTATCCTTTACCCACAAGGTGACCACCTTTATCTGTGACCCAACATGTCAGACATGCTCCTGACACATACTCCAGCAAATAGGCAGTGCCGTATACACCTACCTTTCACTTTACATGGTTCTCTTGCTCTAAAAACATTCTCCTCTCTTCTTGGACAGAAAGTTCAGGGCCTGCTGGCACAGCTTCAAAACTGGACATGGGCTAACCCTGACTACACCCGTTTCTTCTGATTTGTCCCTAGCTCTGATCAAATTTTAAAGACGCTCAGTTTGCTGTCCTGCTCCTTTCCAGCACACCCACTTTTTTAGGGTCTAGATTACTCAAGTTGTGAAACTGGTCCTATATTTAGAATTATGATTTAAGCTGCTTTTATTACATGCAATTGTAGTACATTGAGGAAGTACTAGTTTGTTTTTTTATAACGCTTCAGCAGCATTATCTCTGAAGGGTATTAAAATATGCACTTGGCTACATTTATGATGTTTAATTGAACTTTTATTAGTTTTTTTTAATATATCCTCATAAAGCACCATACCCCAGTAAGAAATAATGTACAAGTGGTAGATTATGTAAATGAAGCAGAAAATGCTATAGTTTAGTACTTAGTTCATATAAAATATAAAAATTAGATGAAAAATGTGGTTTTGAATGCAGTTATAATTAAAATTGTATATTGGAGTCTAAGCTACACCGTACTCTGTAAATACCAGTGGTTGCTCAGAGTTCCAAGGAGATTGTGTTGCAGTAGATGCTGATAAATTACTGTACAAAGTAAGGCTTTTATTGATTCACTTTGTTTGATTCCTTTCCCTTTTTTTTACTGCATGAGTTTACATTTTTGCAATTATCTGCTAAACTGGAGTAAATTAAATTCAGAGAAGGCAGCAAAAGACAAAGGTGGCAGAGATGCGCTGTAATGACACAGAGCTAAATAGGATGAGAGAGATATACACACACAAGCATTTCACCTGGGTAACAGTAACACCACTCTTAGGAGCTCAACAGCCTGGAAATTCTGAAAGGCTGCTTCTGGAAGGGGAGTAATTACGATGCCCGCAGCCATCTCACCTCACGCTGGGATCCCGCGCCACATAACAAGCAATGGGAATGCTGTCTTTCCTGCTGGTTTTCGACAAGCTCCCAGAGAAAGTGGTGGCAAGGCGAGGGAGAGAAATTCGGGACAGTAGTGGATTGTTTGATGAATTTCATCCCAGATTCAGCCACAGCCATGCTACTGAGGCTGCCCTTGTCAAAGTCATAAATGGTTTGAATGCCGCTGCTGAAAAGGAAGCCTGGCCTTGTTTGTACTATCAGATCTAGCCATGGGGGGGTTATTCTGTAAAAGGCTGGATTCTGTTGCAGTGCCTAGGTGACTGGCTAGCGTTGACTGAGAATGCGTTGAAATGGTTCCAGCGGTACTTGATTGCTTTCCCCAATCAACATAGTAGGGTAAATTCTCCTCGAGAGCAGCCAGTTTCACATAATGACACTTGATCCCAGGGAGAATTCACCAGCGGCCTGACTTAGTTGGCACTGATGCTTTACACTCTTTCTCTTGCCTTTCAGAGAGATATATGAGATGCATTAGAGCAGTGTATTAGAACTCCTTTTTGGCTTTGTTGAAGAGGACTGTATTTCCAAATGTACCAACAATCAGATATGCAGAAACAAAAGACTTTCTTGTGCAGTCAAGATTATTAATAGAGATAAAATACTTGTTTGTACCTGTTAATTTGAAGTCAGACTTGGTTTTAATTTTATTTTTTTAAAAGAGGCCTGAATTCTGTTTGTAAATCTGAAGTGACAGGGCTGACACCAATAGATACACACAGTTGTAAATAACTTAAGAGGAGAATCTGACTCAATTTTCTGAAAACCAGAAGTCAGTGAATAACTTTCTGTGGGACTTCAGTTTATATTCATGACCAGTAAGCCTAACAAAGAGACTCCAGTGCTTTTTCTGCTACTCACACCCATTCCAGTTCAACTAGTAGTCTGGTACCATTCTAATTCTGTAGAAATTTACTTTATTATCTGTCTTCTCAGGCTGTAGCAAGGCTGTGATCTTCAGAGGGATCACAAACTTTAGACCAAAACCTAAAAAGGGGTTTAGCCACAGATCTTTCTGAATTTCATCAGTGGAAAAACAGATTTGATTGTCCTCAAGATGTCTCTCATCAATAACATAGTATTTGAAATTAACATCCAATGAGATTACCTGCAAATTCTTCAGTCTGAGATTATCACCAATGTAACTAAATAGGCCAAGCTGCAGAGGAAATTTGGATGAACCTTCACATTTGTAACAGATACAGGTTCTCAGTCACTGTAACTTAAGAGCCTATAAAATGAGAATATGATTAGCAATTTTTTGTGAACTTCGTAGATATAAAATGTTCAGTATGCAAAAGAACTATTCTGAGTAATTAATTCATGCATCAGTTTTCTCATACGTCTGTATATATCCATGAGCTGAGGTAACCTATTTTCTTCAAGGAGCCTACAGAAGAGGGTATTTTTCTGGTTTTTTACTTCATGACATAATAATTTAAACTAGTATACTGGATTTAAAAAGATAAATTATGTTCATGTGCAGTGGGAATCTAAACAAAACCGAATTTTAAACCTTTCTTTCTCATTAAAGAATCAGAAAATAATTAAATCCAAGCATATCCTTATTTTGTTACTAAAATGATATAAGAAATGTATGCAATGTACATAAAAACATACATTAAATCTGCAGGACATTTCAGCTTTCCATTTTCACCCAACATGCAGGCTAGTAATCTGAATAGGAAGTTTATTAACGTGTAGTGATAAACTGAAGAATAGTATTTCATATATGGCATAAAGAGATCAGATTTTGACTTGGGGTGTTTATTAACACTATTGAACAAGCTCTGTTTAAGAAACTAGAAGAAAACATACCCTATCCACTTTTTCCCATTGAATATTAATTTCTGTTAGGCATCACCTGATTTGTAATTGAATCTTGTATTTTTCCTATGGAAATACCTAATCATTCACATTGAGAATATATATGCTTTGTTTCAAAATTGCCTTTTGACAGTTTCTTTTTAGTATTAGTCTTCCCAGAAAACAATTGGACTTAGTACAAATGGATGACTTCAGTTTTTGCACATTGCGTTATGGTTAGTCACCTATGGCAGGACCAGCAAAGCAGGCTTCTTGGTTCAGTACTCCTCAGGCCCCTTGCTAATATCCTAATTGCTAATCATTGGATTGCTAAACTTTGGATAATACATCCTGCTATAAATTGAAAATCATTTTACAATTAACTTATAAATTAGTAGACCATAATTAGAATCATAGAATGGTTAGAGTTAAAGGGACCTTGAAGATCATCTACTTCCAACCCCCTTGCCATGGGCAGGGACACCTCCCACTAGAGCAGGTTGCTCAAAGCCCCATCCAGCCTGGCCTTGGACACCTCCAGGGATGGGGCACCCATAACTTCTCTGGGCAGAATTGGGTAATGTAACACAATTACATTGTGTTATCTCACTTTGTTTTTACAGCATCTTATCATGCTTCAAAAAGGCAAATTAGACATATAGTGCTGGGTCACATAGGGGAAGGACTGTTGCAAAGGACATATTTTAATGACCTGAGTTTGAAAGGATCATGTAAAGGTTCATCACTTTGATCATTTCAGAGACATGATACCACTGTTTTGTTGATTCGCTCCGCTTTCCTTTGCTTTTTGGCACTTCATAATAAACCATCTTACCTAGGTCATTGCACAAGAAGAAGAGAGACGGGACTTAACATTGTTTTAAGAATTCTTTCAGTGGTTCTGAAAACATAGCTATTTTTCTTTATCAAGCTAACAGTGTTTCAATGTCTAATATTTCATAATTGACCAAGACCAAATCCAGATGGTTCGTATTATTAAGATAATGTTAGCACCTTGCTGGGCACAGGATGTATTTGCAGCTGCAGTAGGTTATGAGATAGTGGAACACAAACCTGTCTTTAGTCCACTTTATGACCTACTGGATAGAGTAAGCTGGGGAGAAATTACACTCTGAGGCAGAAAAATATTTTAAAGAAAGTCGGAGCAAAGGAAATGTTTTTCTTCATATCAACAAGATTTTGGGGGCAGAGGTTATTCAAAATTAGCAAGACTTTGAATTTTATTTCCATCTAGTGATATTTAGCCTTCCTTCTTATCAAAATAAGGTTGACTAATTTTGTGATGCAATTAAATGTCCTTGAAATTGTGTGCACCTAAATATAAGGAAACAGACTAAATAAATGCACTGCCAAATAGCCTTATGGTCTTAAGGAAGTATATACGGCTTTCCTCTTGTGCCAAGAGGCTCCCCCTTGCTCCCACTGATCTCAGTTTTGGATCTGAGCATGTTCTTACTCTATCAGAAAGAAGTTTTTACTCATCTATCCCCCTGACTTCAGATTTTACATCTCTGACTGACACATAACATTTTTGAAACAAATGTGCTGAGAAAAACTAGTTACAGTTATGTACTGGTTTGAGCACGGACAGTAAATTTTCTTTGTAGGAGCTTGTATGGTGCTGTGTTTTGGATCTGTGACCAAACCACTATTGATAACACAGGGATGTTTTAGCTGTTGCTGAGCAGTGCTCCCACAGCCTCAAGACCTTTTCTGTTTCCCACACTGCCCCACCAGCAAGTAGGCTGGGGGTGCACTAGAAAGCTGGGACGGGACACAGGCAGCACAGCTGATCCCAACTGAGCAAAGGGTTATCCCACGCCATGTGACATTGTGCTCAGCAATAAAAGCTGGGGAAAGAAGGAGAAAGAGATGTTCAGAGTGATTGCATTTGTCTGCCCAAATCACCATTAAGCATCACGGAGCCCAGCTTTCCTGGAGATGGTAGAAAACCTGCCTGCCAATAGGAAGCAGGGAATGAGTTCCTTGTTCTGCTTTGCTTTACCTATTAAACTACCTTTATCTCAATCACAAGTTCTCTCACTTTGACTCTTCTGATTCTCTCCCCCATCCCACTGGAGGGAAGTGAGTGAGCAGCTGTGTGGGGTTGAGCTGCCTACCAGGGTTAACCTAAAATGACTTGCTGAGTGCCAATAAAATCACATCATTATCACCAAGCACTTAAAATTATGAATGATAAAAACATCAGAATTCATACTCTGATTACTAAGGAATATTTCATTTTCATTAGATAAGGGCAAAGGGATGACACTTCAACCAATACTAAGAAAATTATTTTGCAAGGCAAAATGTCCTTCTCTGAGAGAGACAAGGATATGGCAGTAACCACAGTATAAGCTGAGAAGAGCCAGGATGTGTTTTAGCTGAGTAGAAAAAGAAGGCAGCCATCTCCCACATACATGAGACTGGAAGAATCTGCAGGCTCAGGAAAATGGGAAGACTTTTACAAGAGGCAACAACTGAAGATGCAAGGTTATGGCCTGAAATCACATGGCAAATGTCAGTTCTCCACCGTAATTGAGAAAGGAGCAATAGGGAGACCTTGTGGGAGGAGATGAATAAATTTGCTTCAGCCATGAGGAGCTCACTGAGGTGGTGACCAGACATTGCCAAGGAGATCTCAGTTTGTGTTTTCAATTTGAATGGAAGTGGATAAGCCTGGATCAGAAATGGACTTGTGAATTTCAGCAGAGGCAGCAGTTGAATTTGTGCCCTGCAGTCAGTAGGTCAGGTAGGTTAAAGAAGGGATGGAGTCTCTGAGATCTGTTTGAGGAGAAATCAATGAAGAAATTGGCACAAGCGACGCCAGTGGAATTGCAGCAGGCAGCCCAGCACCGAGCCGGAGATGAACTCCAGGCAGCAAAAGTAAACAGAGCTCTCAGCATGCTTACAGATAAGAGGGAGAAGGGGGGTGAGATGGTAGTTGTGGAGGCAAGCAGGTTCGATGTGTGTTTTCAAAGGGGAGAGATTAAACACACACTTGTTTTGAGAGGAGGGAGAAGCCAAGGCAAATGACAGTGCACAAAGAGTAGAAAAAGAGGTAAGCAAGCACCAGAGAGAGGAGAAGACGGAATAACTTGTTCTGCTTAATGCTTGCATCCATTTTGCAGATCAAAACTGTGCTAATTTGGGAAGCGGTTTATATAATCCATAAAAACGCATTTTATTAGCTTTTTTTTTTGCTTTGAATCACTGACTTCTAAAGAATGAGAACAGCCATAAATGCTATTGTCTCCACAGGCAGCAATTTGGAAACAGAAGATGCATGGTTACATGATAAGTGTATTTTCTTCATAAAAAATGTTTGCAAATCAGGTTTAAAATAAGGGGGAAATAACTTGAAAATATTCTGCACTTCAGAAAATAATAAAATGTCTTCTTATTTTCCCCTGGTAGGCCACACAATGCAGATTACTTTATGCAGGAAGCTAAACGGAAGAAGCATAAAGCAGATGCAATGGTGAGAACATTTTCTTTCCAGTTATGTTGCTCCAAATTATTTTTGTAATGCAGTTTCTTCATCAGTGCAGTATTGCTGGGGTAATTATAAAATCTATTATAAGGATGGCTAGGCTTGTTAAATTAAGAAATGTTTATATAATCAAATGTTCATAGCCCAATAAACTATGACTTAACAAATAATGACTTACTGAGATAAAGGCCAGGATAAATAAAACTTTCCATTTATTCTTTAGCTTTAATTAGTAACTATAGTAATGGAGGCTGTGTAAGCGATGCACATACCTATTTTCTAGCTGGCTAGGTCCTGTATTTGTATCCCCAAATTTGGTCTGGTGGTGAGATATTTGTACTTTTTTAAAAAGCTTCTTTTGGCTCTTCGGTGCCAGAAGAATCCTGTTTTCATAGCAGATGTTTCCTAACATAATCAGAAGCACACGAGGAACCTGTGTAACCGTAGAGGAACATCTTTCACGCAAAGCAGTGTTGCAGCAAACAGATTCTTGGCCCTTGCTTTCACCTATCTTAACAGCGTAGCCGGTAAGAAAAAGGGGAATCTGAGGCTATATGGAGCACTAAAGAGTTACTTGTCTTTCTGAACAAGTGGGTGCAATAAGGTACGCAGTGCTCCAGGAGAGCTCAGCCTGGACATCTCTCAGCTTTCTCCAACGCTGCGTTTGTCCATCACTATGAATAAACTAGAACAGCCTTAAAAACATCAGACCTTTGGGATGGCAGACATGATATACCCTTCTATGATTAATATGGCCATTAATATGGCTCAGACAGAGCTCAGAGGGTTGTGATTAGTGGCACAGAATCTAGTTGGAGATCCATAACTAGTGGTGTTCCCCAGGGGTCAGTACTGGGTCCAGTTCTCTTCAATATATTCGTCAATGACCTGGACGAGGGGATGGAACGTACCCTCAGCAAGTTCACTGATGACACAAAATTGGGAGGGGTGGCTGACACAACAGAAGGCTGTGCCACCATACAGTGAGACCTGGACAGGCTGGAGAGTTGGGGAGAGAGGAACCTGATGAAATTCAACAAGGGCAAGTGTAGGGTGCTGCACCTGGGGAGGAATAACCCCCTGCACCAGTACAGGTTGGGGGCTGACCTGCTGCAGAGCAGCTCTGAGGAAAAAGACCTGGGAGTCCTGGTGGACAACAGGATGACCATGACCAGCAATGTGTCCTGGTAGCCAAGACCAATGGCATCCTGGGGTGCATCAGGAAGGGTGTGGCCAGCCGGTTGAAGGAGGCCATCCTCCCCCTCTGCTCTACCCTGGTGAGACCCCATCCGGAGTACTGCATCCAGTTCTGGCCTCTCCAGTCCAAGGACGGGCAACAGCTGGAGAGGACTACAAAAATTATTAGGGGCCTGGAGCGTCTCTCTTATAGGGAAAGGATAAGAGACTTGGATCTTTTTAATCTGGAGAAGAGAAGACTGGGGGGGCATTTGACCAGTGCTTATAAATACTTAAAGGGTGGGTGTCAAGCGGATGGGGCGAGTCTTTTTTCAGTGGTGCCCAGTGACAGGACAAGAGGAAATGGGCACAAACTTGAATATAGGAAGTTCCACCTAAA
>JAOTQQ010000001.1:138914439-138939546 GCA_026546715.1 Gallinago undulata | reverse complement strand
TGTGCAACCTGCTCTAGGTGGACCTGCTCTGGCAGGGGGGTTGGAGTAGATGATCTCCAGAGGTCCCTTCCAACCCCATGTCATTCTGTGAGCCTCTCTTGCAGGTGGGAATAGCTACAGCCTGCCTTGCTCTGTCAGGCAGACACTTTGTTGTCACAGCAGCAGGAAAGAAGAAAGGTGGCTCAGAGCCTCTGTTTTTTCACCTCTTTTTCTCAGCTGTGCAGAATGTAGAACGGCCAAGGAAGCAGAAGCAGATTCTTTATTTAGGACACCAGTGCCAAGTTTTACACTCTACCTGAGTTTATTAGCGCAAATTTCCATGGTTTATTCAGTTCCATATTACTCCAAAGTGAGTCTTAAATCAGAAAATATTGTGGAGAAGTACAAATGATGTATTTTAGTGTGTTGCTTTAAACAGAATGGAAATGATTACTTAATATGCAAAGGAAATTCTTAGCTCAAAGAGAAATGATTTTATGGTAGACTCCCAGAAACAGGAGGTGCAAGCATTATTCTCTGCTGTGCCACAAGTTTCCTTCATGACAGTCACTTAGGCACAGTTTAAATAGCCTCCCATCAGTACTAGGTGATTGAAATATCCTTCACATTCAGCTTCCCTACGAAGTGGACCAGCACCTTACTCATACCTTGTGAATCGCCCTTTGCGGGTACTTCTTCTCCTTCCCTGATCCTGGATCAGGTAGGGATCCTGGAGGAATCACTGTATGGCCGAAGTGCCTCCAGGTACTTGGAATCACCTTGCTGGGATTGACACCTCCTACTTTGGCACTGCAGTACCTGACATAGGCACTTAGAGTGAGCAGCCTGAAAATTACTCCAAGTCTCTCTGCTCCTTAGTCCCCCATCTGTGAAATTGGGATAATAGCACTTCCACCCGCACAAGAGCGTAGGGGAGAGAAATATAATAAAAAGTTTGTGAAGTTCTCCGGTATGATCACAATGGGAGTCATATAAGAACTAAAATAGATTGAAGCCAGTGTGCCATTCCAAAGTTACTATTTAAAATCTTTATCCCTTGGAAAAGAATAAGGTCCATTAACCTTTCACTGTGTGCATCAGATTTCAACCAAATGCATCCAGTCCATTAATGGGCTTTATGTACCGCAGGAGTTCTGACTGAAGGAAAGAGAAGACAGGACAGAGAGGTATTAGTATGATTCATCTCCATCTACATCAAAAATGAAATTCTGAGAGCAGATAAGTGGTATGTAAGTGTACATATATGAGCATTATGTGCATATTTGCATATACACCATCATTGAGGACATATTTGCACATATATCCATATAAGTACACAAATAGACACACACACACAGTCAAACAAGTACTGAAAATAGGATAAGGAATGGGGCAAGGAAAAAGAATGGCAGAAGAAGCCAAGGGATCAGAGAAGTCCCTGAAAGAGGAGGAAGATATAGAAAGCAAACTCTTAAGAAGAAGAGAGCGTGGTCAAGCAGTGCTGAAAATAGTAGGGATAAAGAAGACCTGAGAACAGAGATGAGCCTTTGAATAAGAGTTAGCAGTCAAAGTATTGAATTCTCATTCTCTTAGTTTAAGATAATCATTACCTTTTTTTGTTGAGTGATGACAGACTATATTTGCAAAGACGTGTGAAAATCTTTTTAATGAAAGCTGGAACAAAAGGCCTGATGAGTTTGTGGAATTTCCAGTACTGCAAGATTTTTGACAAACATCTGTCACGAATGTCCTAGGCAGAGTTGATTCTTCTTTGGACACAAGAATGTGGACCAAAAAACATCTTGTAGATTTTTCACCTCTGCTTTCTGTATCTTGCGATTTTCACTGGTTCACAGGGTTTGATGGATTTTAGCTCTCTCATAAGAAAAATTATGAAACTGAAGACATACCAACTTGTGTCAAGTTTACAATTCATGTTGAGAAAATCCCATCAAATGTAACCTTATCTTGATGAATACACTATTACTCTGTGTCCTTATTTTTTCCCTCTAGGTGGAAAAGTTTGGAAAGGCACTGAATTATGCAGAAGCAGCACTATCGTTTATTGAGTGTGGAAATGCAATGGAACAAGGCCCAATGGAATCTAAATCCCCTTATACAATGTATTCAGAAACAGTTGAACTCATCAGGTAGGAAGGGAGGAGATGACCTCAGGGGTTACTCTGTGCAAACACGCTCATCTACATTATCACATAATTCCCTAGATACAGTAAGAGGGGAGAAGTGAAGTCCTCTCAAGTGCCTTGTCAGTCATATGTAATATGTATGTATTATCTGTGATATCTGTGGAAATTAAATCAGGAAACTGTGTAGAATGCAAAGGAGGAAAAAAAAAAAACCTAAACAAACAAAAACCCCAAAGCTTTTCATATTACTTTTTTTTCATATTATTTGAGTTGCAAATTACTTTAAGAGTTTAGTGATGTAAGTCCCATGCTACTCAAAAGAGAAAAATAATAATACATAATACTCAAGGTTCATTTGGTGTGTACGCTCTTACTGTAGCCAGTGGAGTCCCAAAAACAGTCCAGCTCATACTAAAGCTACCCTCACATTTAGTCACCTTCATGGCTCTCCAAACATGACAGTCTATGATTCAGTGTCCCACCTGCAGTCCCTATGAAGAAAGTTTGTTTCCTAAGTCCTTTTCTCCATTTTAGGCGGTAGTAATAGTTAACATTATTGGCAATGTCAGTAGGTCATTGACCACAAGGTCAAAATCATCCCAGCAGCTGGGTGAGTCTCACTGCAAGAGAGCAAGCCCACTCACACTAGCAGAGAAAGCTGGACTGTCAGTGACCATGGCATCGTTCTGCAGGACAGTCAACTGCACAGGTCTCATCAGGACTCAGTTCATAGGAAGGAAAACAGTTTAGCTTTTAATCATATTCATAATGAAGCAAAGCTTCTAAAACAATTGCATTCTTTTGGACTTGGTATTGATGTGATTATTTTCTTACATGTTGACAATTCATTGGCATTTTATTCCACTTAGGGCTGTCTTCTCATGCATTTCAGGACTGAGGCCAGCTTTCTAACTGGAAGGTTATTAAACAAAATAAAATGTTTTTTTCAGTAAGAGAGTAGTACATCCCAGCTCTGCAATTCTTCCTTTCTTTTTTTTTCAAAAGGCAGAAAGCTCTTTCTTTTTCTGGCCTGTCTTTTCTCATGGTACTAAATATATGGTCCTAGCTCTGGAAATGAATTTTGCTTGCAGATCCATAGCTTTCAATAATGTGTGTAGCTGTGGTTGTGTTGTAGTGTGAATTGCTGTTGATCTCACTTGCTAATGCTCAGAAAAATAAGTGGTTAGCTAGGTGCGCCTGTTGAAATAAAAAAATGTTCATACCAATTCTTTGCAGAGATATCAGGATTAAAGTTTGAAAGCAAAGACAAGAAAAAAAACAGAAGCAGCTAATTATGGGGAACAGGTATTTTTCTGGAAGCGAGCCCAGAAGTGCTGTGTGTTGTCCTCACCTTGTCCATTGTTCAGGTATTCAGCTGGAAGCTGAGATTTCCAGAAACTAATTTGTGATTGCATAGCACATACACTCTTGAAACAGCAGTGCTACCTCTGTAGATGTTTAATATTTATAGAATTTGAATGTAATGTCATACGAGCAAAAATAGCTCTGAGCCACATGTTCCCCCTCTGCTGTGCTCTGCTTGGAGGAGCAAATCTGGGTAGACACGCTTAGAACTGGCAGGGTGAGGGCAGCACCAGCTTCAAGGCAGGCTGTCATCTGCCTTCAAATGCTGTGAAAACCTTTCTGTGTGAACTCTGTGTAACTGGGTCTCCACAGCAGCCGAGGTTATTTTGGTAGGACAGCATCACCTCGCCAGCTGGGCTCCCCTCTGGGCTGACGGATGCTCAAGGGAGTTACTGCTGTTTAAGGAGCACAGGGAGGCACCGCTGATGGCAAAACAGCTCTGAAACACAAGCAGGAAAAGCATATGTATGTCCGGCAATTTGAACAAATATGTATAAGGGAGCAGATTGAATGACATTGGCCAGCTTAGCTCTCCGTTCAGTAGTATAAAGCTGTCTCAGTCAACTCACATTGGCTTTTCTCCTTTTGCTTAAGGTATGCAGTGAGACTGAAAACCCACTCAGGCCCCAACGCCACTCCAGAAGACAAACAGCTGGCAGCATTATGGTTAGTAGATCAAGATTTCCTCAAAAGGCTTCTTTTCTGCAGTGAGCCAGTTCTTGAAAATCAAATGCTGGACAAAAACAGATAGGATTTTGTTGTCTTTTGAAATTAAGAGGATACTTGCTGCTCCAGGAAGGTCCAGCTCTTGTATCACTGCACCAGGTCTGCATTCTGTCTGTAAATAAGCAATTCATACTTATTGACTGTGACAGATCAGCTATGGTGCATCAACGTAATTAATTCTTAAATGCCCGATGGTTTGTTGTTTTTATGAGTGATGTACTTTTCTACCAATAGCTCGGTAATTTCTTTTGTGGATGACATTTTAGGCTCAATAATCATAAATTATATTTACATTATATGAAGGGAGATATGGTGATGGTGATAATTAAGCCTCTTGGATTACCTTCTAAATTGAGATTTCTAGATAAACATGAATGCACCTTAGATTCTACAGGATGGTTGCTCCTTCCTAGTAAAATACTAAAATGTTATTAAAATCAAATTTTAATTTAGTATCTATGTAGTTAATACATAAAATACCTATTACATGGTTACTGATTCTCAGTAAGTGGACATTTGCAATCAGCAAGTGTGTTTTTAACATCTATTAACCATCTGTTAAAAATCCAAATGAAATGCATCTTTAGCCTCCATAAATAAGGAGTCCTAATTAATTATTTGTATAAAAAAGAACAAAACATTAAGAGATGCAATTTTTTTTTGAATGCCCTTTCTTTGTCACCGCTTTACTGTGCCATCCAGAGGGGTATGGAATACCTTCATGGCAATTGCTTTAAAAACGCTTAGGTGGGAAAATGACTAAAGAGCCAGTAAAAAAAAAAAATATATATATAATAATAAAGCCATATTATGAAGGGCTGCTCAGAACTGCCAGAGCGCTTCCGTGTGTGCGGAACCACATCCAAATTTCACCGAGCTGCTGCATCTGCTTCAGCAGAAAGGTCAACGCGAGGGAAAGCAGACGGTGCCTTCTCTGGGCGATGAATAGCAATCTTAACTCACCGTCTGCCAGCCAGCAGATGAGCTGACACCATTTGCATATGTGCTGTACCTGTGAAGGTGACAGAGGGAGAGTTATGGTGGCTGCGAGGCCACCGCATCCCCTTGGCTGCTCCCAGCGCCCGCCGGGCGGGCTGCCAGCTCCCCGGCGCAACCGGCTCTGCTTCTCCTAAGGAGAGACTGTCCTCCAGCGGCCCAAGGCAGAACTTCACCTTCTGCTTTCAGGACGGGAGAAAACCGCCTGAGAAACCCTGGCTGGCATTTTATTTAATTATTTTTTTTTTTTCCCAAGGGCAATTTGCTAATTCGAAGGGTTTTCTGAGGTTTGGAGATGGGGAGTACCCTGCGCTTCCAAACTCAAAGACACCTTCTGATGCTTCACGTTGGCTCTGAGACTAAATGCCCCTTTTTAAAATAAGGCCTCTGCTGCCAAATGAAAAGCAAAACACACCAGATTTTTGCTTCGAAAGCTGTGTCACTATGGGGCAATCCCACACCTGCTTGATCAAAACGCTTGCTGGGAAAAGGTGGTGGTCATTCTTGATTCAGAAAATAGACAAGTGCACCTTAAGCCAATAGCAAATAAAAGAGTTTGTGTGTCCTGAATGCTGAATATCAGTTATTGTGATGTATAATTATAGTTAATAGCTATTACTTTCATTTAATTTCATAGCATTAAAGGTGTGTGGCACTCTGCAGACTAACAAGGAACACAGGGACAGACACTTCCAGTTACAGCACGTTGAGTTTTTCAGCTCATTACTGTTTTCATCTGGGGAAAGAGTCAGGCAGGTGGCCTAGGAATAGTCTCTAGGGTTCAGAACAATCTCCATTCTGGTTTCCCACAGAGGAGCATGGCCGGTGAAATCTGGGCAGGTCAGAGGTTTCCCAGCTATCTCTAGCTGCTGGAAGAGACCACTGAGTGTACACAAAATACAGCCATTATATCTCCAGTTCAATATATACAGGCTCCAGGCTATTGCAATAAAGCCCCAGGAAAAGATATGCCAAAAGGCTGCCTTTGCATTTGTAAAAATAAAGAGAAAAAAAAAATGCAGATGGTGAGTTCCAGGCCTGTAATGACCTTTACATGGGAGAAGCCTTTGGTCAAGTGTACAGACTTCAAGTCAGAATCAAAACCTGGGAACCCAACCTTGGGTACCCTTCTGGGTACAGTTTCGTTGGTACCTCACTGGTAGCGTTTGTCAGTGTGACCTGTCCAGGCTGTAATACCTAGCCTTGCTCATGAATCCGTGGCAAAGAGCAAAGTACTGTAAACAAATGGTGATAAAAACCATAAGCAAGGTGCTGTCAGCCTTCCACTCTGTTAGTTTGAGATTTTAAGATAATTAATTGGGATTTCTGTTCAGGGGGAATGCTTTAACTTCTGCTCTCCCTTTTGTTCTAGTTACCGCTGCTTGGCCCTTCTGTATTGGAGGATGTTCCGACTCAAGAGAGACCACGCAGTCAAGTATTCGAAAGCGCTTATTGAGTATTTCAAGGTGCATTCTTGATGACATGTTTCTAGATCATTGTATCATTATAGGAAATACAGCACCTTACTAAAACAGTAGCTGTGCTAGGCTTAGTTCTTCCCCTGTGAAGTCAGTGGAGTTTTACTGGAGACTCCCATGGCAACATCTGATCTCTAGTCAGTTCTGCTGCCTTCACAAGAGCTCTTCTTTGCAAAATACACACTGTGCCCCTTCATGAAGGATAAAAAATTTATTGTACCAACAAACAGGTATTTTCAGATTATTCTTGGTCAATTGTCTAGAGCTATCCAGCTCTGTTGCAAATAGGTTTTGCTGATTTTGCTCTAAGAATCCCCTCCAGGATTACATTTCCCACTAGACTACCTGTGAGTTGAAGACTTTGATCTAGATCAGCCTTCAGGTGAGGGCTTCCACTTAACAGCACCAATAGGTAGGACAGTGCAGTGGGATGTGTTCTTACCTAAGGAACTGGCAAACAGGCCATGCTGACTTCAGTGGGAGTCGTACGAAAGCACCAGAGGGCAACCAAACTGCCTGCCACGTACTTGACATGGCGCTGCTAGATTCCCCATCCTGCTTTGCTGTGCCTGCTACTGCTTCCATTTTCCACTCTCTGGCAGGTCCAAACCCTGGTTATTTTGAGTAAGACAGGAGGTCATTCAAAGTAATGTAATTTATTTGACAGGAAATCTTTCTCTGAAAGTATGTCAAGGAATAAAACCTTTCAGGTGGAGCTCACCTAGCAGCCAGTCCATCCAACATTTCATTTCCAAACACAAAATGAGCCTTTATCTTTCTAATTAAAAATAATAATAATAATAATATGTACATACAAGTACATAGGTACAAACTTTACAGAGTAAAAGCTTTAAGACAAACTCTTTTGGGGGACCTGAATAGCTATTTGTCTTTGAACAGAGGTCTTATCTCTTGGGTTTTTTTGCAGAGGGAGGTACCTTGAAACGAAAAGCATCCATCCTTTGACATTTTGTTAATAATAAAATTCAAATACAAGCATAAATGCTCATGACCAGATTGTGAACACATGAAGACAGTGAAGAAAATCAACAAATCTGTTATTGTCAAACTGAAATTGAAGTCACTGTAATTGCTTCTAAAAATTTAGCAATATGTAATTCAACATGTTGTTTCTCTAACAATGACTTGATTTCAGAGGAAAGAAATATGTGCCTATTGCAGCACTTTATTTTTCCTTACCAGTTCAGAGAATACCTGCATTAAGAACAGGCTGGCCAGGCTTTCAACCATGTAAAATGTCTCTTACTAGAAGACAGAACTGTTTCACAGCAAACATAAAATGGACTTATACTCTGCTATAGCCAAGATGAGCTTGGTTTTTTGCAGAGCCCCTCTGATATAATGATAGTGTAGCTTCACATTAGAAAGTATTCTCACCTTTGAGAGAAAAAAAAAAGGAAAAAAAATCCATTTGCTATAATTTTCAGTGGAAAACAAGCCAATTCTCCACTCATCTCATATTTGGTATCTAAAAGCTTTCAAAACCAAGTGACGTGAAATGTTGACTGCATTAGGAACTTCCACATATATTATCAATCAAAGAAAGATTTTAAACCTTGTCACACACACTTGCAGGTAAAATTAGACACACTTTTCTTTTAGAAAAGAAAAAAAAAAAGGTCATTTAAATCTTCTTTTAAGTATTTTATTTCCATTATGAAAAAAATTAATGCAGCAGGGAATTAAAAAGAAGCCACAGCTATTCAGGGGCTAGACACATTTGAGAGCATAAAGAAATCAGGAGAATGGGTAGTAGTAAACAAAGTGGGATAAGGGATGGTCCCTTACAACATTACACTCTTTAGAATCCATACCCCTACCTTTCTGGTGCAGAACTGAGAGGAAGCTGGAGTAATATACCTAAATCATGAGAAAAAGAAACTGTGGGAAGTTGTACAGTAAGGCAGAGGCTAGATACATTTACAGTGGAAGTATCCTTGACTTCACATCAATTTTCATATTTTCCTGGCTCTAATTCTGTAAGTAAATAACATGTACTCAGTTTCCACTATACTAGAAAGATGAAGGCCAGTAGTTCTGAGACAGATCAGAAGAGAAAAGAGAAAAAAAATAAAGAAACTATTCTGTACAAGGACCAAACACTGAGGATTCCCAGCTTGGTTCCATTTAGGATGGTAAATAAGAACTTTTCATTTTTTCTCTTTCACACCTCAGCCTTTCCTGCCAAAAAAACAGGAAAAAGAAAAAAGAAAACCCATTGAAGAAATAACCCCCTGTGGGACTCTCCAGAGCTTATTTTTCATCCCACTTATGTGGGATGTAGAAGGCTCAGTGTCAAAATGCAGGAAGAATGCCAGGGCACACACAGCACTGATGTGACCACTGCTAAAATACAGCCAGTGTTCGTGTGCGCATGAAAGAGGTGGGAACACAAGAAGCAGTTCAGAGGACACGTCAAAACTGAGAAAACATACTTTTTGAAGAGGGGCTCAGGAGATGTGTCCAGCTTACTGCAGAACAGGTTAAGAGAGGATGTGAACATTGCGTATATGGAAACAGAGCTGTAAATTCCAGTATTGCGGAACTGGACCAACAAAATCCAAAAGCTAGCACTGAAGTTATGAAAATTAAGCCTTGAAGCCCTGAAACAGAATCTGTTTTCCTAACTGTGAGGCCTGATAAACATCAGATGCAGGACACAGGAGAACAAGGAGGATAAGTAGTGGCTTAGGATTTCTATATGACTAGCTATCCTTTAAAAAAAAAAAAAAAAGCTTCTGGTAAAAGTTCTATGATTGGTTGAAAAGGGAAATTGTGGATTGAGCGTCCTGGAGAATTGCTCCTGGCCTTGAAATCTGTGAAGCTCTAAAGCCTCTTGTTTATCATTTTTCCTTTCTAAGCCATGGGAGACCAAGAGTGTTTGTACTGCTGTTAATGCTTGTAACTCCTGCAGTTTGCAACACCTGCAGCCTTGTATTGAAACGATACCCCTAAACAGATCTGGAGCTGCAGGACTTCACTCAGTCTCCTGTGGCTGTTGAGAAGGGAGGGTTGTTCCCCAGAACATAGTTATCGGGATGTATAGTTTCAGGGAAGGCTGCAAGGAGCTCACTTTTCTCTTCAGAATTAAAAACTGGCTGTTGCTGAATATGAGGCTGCAGCTGGGACAGACCAGAAAAGTTTTGTTACTTAGACTTCTGGTTTTTACATCCTTCTTTCTCACAGGCCCAGGATTAAATCTGTCACTTGGGAGAGAGGAAGAGGTTTTGGGTCAAATGGGCAGGAACCTGTCAGTAAATACCCACCAGCTCTTGTAGATTAACTACTAATATCATTTTAGCTATGCAGTTTCAGTTACTGTGGACACCTGAATGTCCTCCTACTCTGTAAACATAGTGTTTGTACGAGGCAGTCTCTCGTCAAGCAATTCAATTCTTTAGCCTAAGCACAGTATACCGGTGGGAGCCTTAATGATTGCAGGTGTACAAGAGATCACACTAAGTGATCTCACGTCCTCTTCTGGGGGCTTCTGGGGAGCCCTTCATAGAAAAAACACAGGTCTACAAAGGCAGTCTCTCTGGTCCTGTGAATGTTGCTGTATTCAGACTAAGGGGAACAGCTCCTAGAGGAGCAATCGTGAGAGAGATGCATGAGCCTGGTGGTTAAAATAGCCATCTGAGCTGAGGGAACCTCAGATTCACATCCCTATGGTCAGCCAGGCTGAGCAGACTTGCAGTCTCTCAGGTCCTAGGAGAATGCTATTTGTCTTTGGGGGCAGGAGAGTAGGAGGAAATTCTTCTGGTTTTCTCTGTCATAAGCAATTCCTGCCTAAACCTCACAGAGTCCTGGCAGCATTTTTTTCTGAATTCCCAGGATTTCTTTGAAAAGTTTCAGTTTCTACTAATGTGTTTTCCTAATCATCCGCCATCCCAGGGTGTTTAATGGACTGTGATTTGAGTCTGTGCTGCAGCACTGCTTCATCGCAACACCAAACTAGGCTGAGTAGGCTTATTGCATCATGAGACTTGAATTCTTCTATCTGCACAATTTTTTCTTTACATTTCTTTACGTTTGTACTGTTTAATGTCCTTCATTTCATAGTATTATATAAATTATATGCATTGTGTATTATTTTTTCCTTTACAGAATTCATCGAAAGCTGCCCAGAACCCATCTCCTTGGGGTGCCAGTGGAAAGTAAGTGGCACAGAAAATTACATCAGATTGACAATCAGAAATTATATTTTCTTACCTGCAGTATGTTCGGATACTTTCATGTTTTTAATCCCAACACCTTTTAAGTAACTGTATTAACATCTGTTTCCAGGAGCACAGGAACTCCATCACCCATGTCACCCAGCCCTTCTCCAGTGAGCTCTGTAGGATCCCAAGGGAGCACAGGGGCCCCTTCCCCATCTCCGATCATCAGCATCCCGCAGCGCATTCATCAGATGGCTGCCAACCACGTCAGCATCACCAACAGCATCCTGCACAGCTATGACTACTGGGAGATGGCTGACAACCTGGCCAAGGAAAACAGAGGTGAGTGAGTCAGGGCAACGGGCTATTCTAGAAGGCTTGTCACATGATTTTGATCAGGCAAATAACTATTTTGATAGGAATCCTCTCTGCAAAGTGGGACTGCAGAGGTGATTTTTTCTTCAGCCTGTTCCCTGTCTGTTGCAAAACAGCCCCAAAAGGCAATTCTGATAGCTGCCTTGCTCAGAAGCATCTGATTTTTTTCTTTATTTGGCCGGAACTGGTGACAGACAGGTCACAGACATAGCTGTGGGTAGGATTCACTGCCATCTGTGTTATTCTGGAGAGAATGGTTTGTGAGAGTATTCTTTGGTTTTCAGGCTAATTTATGTATTTAAGACAGGGACATGGGCAGGATTCAAATCAAAATGAGACACCTAAGCATAGGTGTGTATATATGAGCTGGGGGGCTAAATCTCCAATTGCAGTTGATGCAACTTTGTTCAATACAAACAGCAGAGCTTGAAGAGCTGATTGGTTCACCCAGAAAGGGACACAGTTCAGGTGCCTAACCACAGCTGCCACATCCTACTTGAGGTAGCCTCTCCTCCACTGCCACTCCATAAATCCCCTATACGTCCTGTGTTAGATCTCCCAGTCCAGGCTGTATTTCTCAACTGTCTAAGAGTATCTTAAGTGGGCACTACATGCCTCTAAGTAGGCAAATGAATTTAGTCCTTAGTGGCTAGTTAGACAAATTACTTTTTAGGCTGTGATGACCTTGTTGTACAGGCCTCTCTTTGTCTGTCAAGGTAGCTTAGATACTGAGCATATTTATAGATAGATAGATGCTTGCGTGTAGACTTTTTGATTTAGTTGTCCTTAATCTCAAAATAAATCTTGCCCAGCATATGTTTGCTTTATCAAGACTCAATGGAAATTAATGAAAAGCAAAGCTGAAGAACTCATTGTTTTGTTCTTTAAAAAGAAAATTGTTGTGCATCAGCCTGTAACATCATGAACCACAGGGCTTTAAAATTAATCTCACCAGCCTTAAACTTTCATTCCCATGAAATGTTCATCTTGACTCAATTTGCAAGAGAATAAAATCTATTAAAGGGTGACAAGTAGCAAATACAGCTTCGCTCTTCTGATGCTGAGCTTTTTTTCCCCCTGTAGATTTTTTTAACGACTTGGATGCATTGATGGGACCTATCACCTTGCACAGCAGTATGGAGCATTTAGTTCAGTACACTCAACAAGGACTTCACTGGGTGCGGAATAGCGCCCACTTGTCATAATGACTGTGTGCCATTCACATGGACAGTATACCTTTCATGGATAATTCAGTTATTCTGGACACTGTGCTACAGAAATAGTCAACCACAGCATTGATCCAAACAAAGGTGAATATTTCTCCAATACTGAGCAAAATTTTTCTGGGTGTAGACACGTATTTGTGCATATGTACAATATACAATGATGTCTCTTCAGAATTAATTATTCTGTACTGCTCTCCAAACATTTTCATACACTAGAAATACTAGAAAGAACTGACCTTAATGCACAAAACATACCCTTTCTATTCTTGTGCTGAAAAACTTAGAAACCAAAATCTCATGGGTTTATTGAACCAAGTGCAATACGCACAGATCCCTATTCAGGAAAGCTCTCAATAGATTCTTAACTTTCAGCTTGTACTGAAATCCTGTTGGCTTCAGCAAAGCTTAAGCACATGCACAAGGGCTTTCCTGAACTGGAATGAATGAGGGCAAATCATAGACGTGGAGAACTTTTACTGCGAGCATGGACACGTCACAGACATTTCAATATTAATGTGCCATCTCCCTGTTATTCCCCACCGGGGCACACAGAGGAGTTGTGTAGTCCACGTTAAGTCGGAGAAAGTCAGCATTCCTTCATGTGCAGTAAGTTTCAACAAATTGCATGCATTTCTTTATCTCCTGTCTTTTTAAATAACTTTACCTCTTGTTCAGCTCCTCACCAACAGTATAACCTACAGCATCAAGCAAAAAGCCTGAAAACAGATATGCTGATAGCAAGAGCTTAAAAGAGATGGTGGGAAATTGCATTCTGTTGCTGTCAGTAAACAGATAAGTGAAAAAATATGGCAAACTGCAATCCACTTAGAAAAGAAAATGTGTTAATTTCAGCTGCGTACACACAGGGGGACAGAGAGATACCTATAACAGTTGTTGGCTTTGGATGGGAAGGCTTCATCCCACAGATTTGGACTTTCATATCTTTTTCATCTAGCGGAAGCTTGCAACATTTTCTTCTAGGCTGTCTGGGAGCATTACATGCAATTTCCTTTATCTGGAAAGCTGGGTTTGCTGCTCATCAGGCTAAGAACTGTTTCCTATCATAATCCTCTCACTCTTCATGCATAATCCTCAACTAGGCTTTAACGTTTCTTGATTTATGGGATGTTTTCAGTTCCTGTTGACAGGCTGTGTTTTTCATGCCAGAAGAATTAATCCCATAATAATTGGAGTTTAATTTGGGTCAGCTGAGGTCAAGGCCAGTTCGTATCAACTGTACTTGCATTCAGTGCATTTTTGTTCATTTTCAGAGGTTTTCACGCATTTAGCTTTCTTTTTCTATATTGGAAATATATTTTTTTTGCGATCAGATTCGCAGCCTTTACTCAAATCAGCAGCTCTGGTGACTTTCAATGGACTTTTCTTGTCTGAGTCACTGTTTGGATCCTTTGATTGTTGTTTGCTAATCTAATTTACTTATATATGAAGGAAATGTAAGTACAAAAGACTCTTTCAGTAGAAGATACAAGTAGAAGTAGCCACTGATATTAGTGGTCGATTGATTGTTGCCTTTCCCTCCCTCCCCCCTCCATTTTTGAAGAGCTGCATTTTGGAAAAAAGCTACCAAACAACTCACATGTTTTCTCTTTCTAAAAAATCTTTGGTAAACACAGGTGATATGTACCCTGTGGTAAAGAGTGGACTTGAGAGCACAGTGAGCATCACATACCTGCATTTTTTTGTCAAGGCTGCTTACCATAACTCCAGCTCTTGCTCAGACTCAGAGCATTCACACTTTGAAGCAGCCTCAGTGGGGTAGCTTCTGAGGGACTGCTCAGCCCCAAGCCATCCTAGGCCAATATTTATGTGCCCGTTGGTGCTCAGATACTTCCCCCCCCAAAGAGAAGTCCTGAGCTCAGGCTGTGGTCACCTCTTAGCACGGACTTGAGTGTTATAGCATGGCTGGCTTTAAGAGTAAACACGGACCTGCCTTTAAATGACACATCCTCCAAGTCCTCCTGTCACTCTTAACTCTGGCTGTTACCCACCCCAGAAGGAACACAATTTATTTGGTCACAAGTACCATGAAGAACTTGATTGGTGCCTTTCTGTTTATCACTTGCCTGATCTCCAGCTGTGGAAGTCTGTTGTGATTTACCATTTAGTAGCAATGGATTCTGTCCATTCTGCTTCAATGCCATGTGAAGGTACTGTGGGATTTCTCCTCAGATCAGGAAAGTGAAATTCCAGTTAGATTAGCTTCTGTTTTCTTTGACGGTGCCTATGATGTTTATCTTCAGATAAGTTTGGGGGTTTGGGAGCCCTTACTGCTACTTAATGTTGAGAAATTTTGGAAGTGACATATATTACTTGCCTTAAATGGAGTTTAGTTTTATTGCATATGTGGCATTTGAGTTTCAAATATGGAACTTTGAAGCATGTTTATTTTACTAAGATCGGGATATTTTTCTTAATCACTATGAACTCTTTGTATGGATGTAATATGTCAAGAAACTTCAAAGAAACAGAGAATTAATGCTGTCCTGTTGTAACATTTCCAAGTACTAAGGATCTCTTGTAGATGATTGTCCTTTCTTGTACATTGTTCTTAAATTGAATTATTCCAGCTAAAATACCCATTGCTTTCAAGGAAAAACACTGGTTTTTTAGCTTTTGTGCTGGCATCGTTTGTGTTGTCTGATGAGCACACTGAGCCTTAACTTCTGGTGGTGTAACAGGATGAAATAGCAGCCATTTAAACTAACTAGACATATGGATATAGATAAGGATTAGAGGTTTTGGCCTTCTCTACATAGGGTTTCTTGCAGCTATGATTATTTTGGTGAGGTTATTTAGAATACTCTTTTGTGCAGACTATTTGCTGTATATGGTTGCTGCTCTTTAGATGACTGAATGTGGCATGGTGACAGCAAACACTTCATCACATCTTTTTAGGGTCTGGTCTGGAAAAGTGCACATGGCTTTTACATCTGGTCCAGTTGAGCATTTGTTCCCCCTTAAGAACCTGCATAGTCTTACGCACTTCACCATGAGTTGAAGGTGCTCTGTGTGTTCTGGATGGGACCAGAGCAAACTGTCCTTCTTTGGGGTTCTGTGAAAGACACTGTCTTGTTTTCATCTGTTGTAAAAGTCCAGGAACATGCAGGCTTCTTTACACCATAGCAACATTCAGGTTCATTTTGGGAAAGCAGTCATTCCATACGAATCCAGAAGGATTATTCCTGGAGGGAGAGGTGGATGCAACAAATAACAGCCTATAGGATCTTCACAGACAGCAAGATCATATAGACCCCTTGGCCTTAATCCTTTATAGTATTCCATAGTGGCATGAGTGACAAGTAAGAACAAAGCATATGCAGAGGTTCAAGTGTGGCCAAAAGCCAAGCATAGTCCTCCCTGTTGCATGGCAGGATACCCCAACCCCTTGTTTGCCTACTTCTTTTATCCAAACATCATAGGGCTCCAAAGGAAGAGATTATAGTGAAATAGAGGACCTTAGGTAAAGGAGGCTAAGAAGATCAAGCCCTAAGTGTAGATAAAAACAAATATGTATATACTGTAAATCTAAATAGTAATAAAAGTCACTCAGCATGAAGGATATTACTAGTGCCTACCATTGATCATCAAGTACTCATCACTGAGCAGCCGTATCACCTCAGAAGTGCAGTAACTGTTATCAAAATAATTTGTGCAGCTAATTAATTTATAAAAAATGCACCTTTGGGACTGTGCCATAGTATCTCTTTTGTAATACAAATGTTCAATCATTTTCCATGTCTACTGATTGAAACCTACATCACTGAAACGTCAGGATATCCTTTTTTTCCCTAGATGAGGACATATACTTAGACCTGGCTAATCTGTGCTTAGTTTATCTACCCAAGAGACTTTAGTAGTCACCAGCCTTAATGCATGTACAGTATATACTATTCACTGACTTAGTTGTAGGTTTTAATCCAAATGAAATTGGAATTTGCGAAATGACTTGGATTAATGGCATCTGCCTCAGATATCCTGCAGATGTGACATTGAATGATTCATGATTTTAAGCAGGAAAGGTTGATTTTTCTGTAAATAACAGTGGATGAATTCCTTGATCTTTTTACAAGAAAAAAAATTAAATTAAAAGATTGTCAAAGCAATAGGTTTTTTAACTCTCCTAAATTTTCTGGAGGGTCATGGGTTCATGGTCAAAGCTATATTAAGAACATCTCCTCCTGCAATATGCCTTGCCTTTACATAATCCTCTTAATGCTTAATATGTCAGAAAGAAATGTTTCTTTTTCACAGCGATAGCAACATTTCCCTCCCCCATTCAGGGAGAATCTTCAAACTAAAGAATAAAATCTCCTCGCACAATAGAAATACAAACGATGCCTGAATGATGCCTGAAGACTATGGGCTTGTTGAGATAACAATAGAAGTTTGGCTGGTGCAGACCTAACATTCCTCTCATTTTGGTATCTTTTTGTTAGCACTTACATCACATATTTGAACTCATTGTGTTTGAAACTAGAGAATTAGTCTGATTTTCATGTCTTAAAAAGGCCTGGTAGGTCTGATCACTATCATAATTACAATTGTTCCATTAGCTTATGTGCTGTGCATCAAGAACTGGGAGGCATGTAACAATGGATAATTTTGTCAGAATGCATTCAGAAGAGCATTTGGATGATCTTATGTCTAGTTTGTCTCAAAAACTGGAGAACAGTGGCTCTCACCCAATATTGTTAGCATGAAAATTTGGTTACTTCAGTGTCTCTCATAAAGCTTCCATTTGCCTTCAATAAGGCCAAGATTCCATTTCCATCATTACTGGTTGCCATGCTAAAAATTGTTTTTAAGGTTAACAAACTGGTGAGGCTGCACTTCAAGTGCTGTGTCCAGTTTTGGGCCCCCCACTACAAAAAAGCTGTTGAGGTGCTGGAGTGTCTCCAGTGATGGGCAGCAAAGCTGGTGAGGGGTCTGGAGAACAAGGAGTGGCTGAGGGAGCTGGAGTTGTTTAGCCTGGAGAAGAGGAGGCTGAGGGGAGACCTTATCACTCTCTACAACTACCTGAAAGGAGGGTGTAGCAAGGTGGGGGTTGATCTCTTCTCCCAAGTAACAAGTGATAGGACAAGAGGAAATGGCCTCAAGTTGTGCCAAGGGAGGTTTAGGATGAATATTAGGAAAAATTTCTTCACTGAAAGGGTTGTCAAGCATTGGAACAGGCTGCCCAAGGAAGTGGTTGAGTCACCATCCCTAGAGGTATTTCAAAGATGGGTAGACGTGGTGCTGAGGGATGCAGCTTAGGGGTGGTTTTGGCAGTGTTTAGGTTGATGGTTGAACTCATCTCAAAGTTCCCTTCCTACCTAGACAACTCCATAATTCTAAACTGGGAAAGTCACTTTAGTCACTGTTTGTGCTTACCTCATGAAAGTCAAATAGATTAAAAAAAATCAAAGATTTGGAGTACCCAAGGCTCCATCATTCTTTCAAAAAGACTATGGTTTTCCTTGGTGAAAGAGCCATTCAGCTCGGGCTATTTCTTCAAGTAATTCCTCTGCTTCCACTTGCTGTCTGGCTCTATTGCTCTTGGTAGTCCTCAGGTATGCCTGCACTCTCAGGAGTGTTTTCTACTTTGGCAGCCCAACCTACCTTTCAAACAGGGTGCTGGGACATCTAGCAGGTAACCCATAGGACACATAAAGGGCCTTGCTTTCCCCCCACAAAACCATCAGCAAATATAGCAAGGCTCCCTCTCTTTTCCAATCTGCGTAGCTTGAATCTCGCATGCTGTAGCTTGAATCCCAGCCTCATCCCTGCTGCCCTTAAAGGACTCCAGAGGATCCAAGAAAAACAAGAGAATGTTGAAAAAATAGGGATTTCCTCTGTCCCAAGGCACATATTCCTTTTGGGGAGTGAATATAGAGAACAGCATGGATCATAAGGCACTCAGGTCTCATGTTTCTCATATGTACTAACAGAGGGATACTTAACACTTATCTGCCTCATAGGGCTTTATGAGAATTAATTAATGTTTGCAAATGACTTTGTATCCTCAGAAGGAAAGTACTGTAGAAGAGCTATGGAAAAAACTGTTAAGTACACTGGATGAATTTCACCCCTGAGTCCAGAGCTACAAGACCCTCAAAATCCTTAAATACCATGTAAGCTCTCAACGTAAGCACCAGAGTACATAAAACTTGTGCTTGGCACTGAGGTGAGTCACAGCTGAGGTGAAATTGCCATTCCCAGAGTATCTATAACTTTCATCCTGCTAGAGAGGAAGAATCACAACAGTACATAATGGGACAAACACCGTAGGTTAGCCAAGTACTGTGTAGCCATCCTAAGAATTTAACATCTTTTTATGTCTTTGAGCCACTTTGTAATTCTGTAAAAGAAATTTGCTTTCTCAGTTGTTTCTCATAGCAGCCTCAGAAGTCATTTGTTATTTCAAATCCAGCTTCAAATAACTTCAAATCAATGGAAATTTTCTTTTAGAATCATGCACTGCAGAGAGGACTAGTTGCTTAACAAAACATTTTTTAGAACAGTCCCTTTCATAACAAAATGTGTGTCTGTCTGTGATGCACATTACTGGTAACTGAGCTGGGAAGTCAGAGATATGTTGGGAGCACGATAGTCATGGAGTTACCTTCCCAAATCACACCATCATTAGGCAGCATCCCCGGATCAAAATCACAGCTCTTTTCTGAGACATTACTTCTAGAAGTCATCAATAAAGCACTTCACCAACGATCTAACACAAGTCAAATCAACAAAATGTTTCCATTGCTGTTCATGTTATTCAGGCAATACTAACAAATCCTTCCTTCCTTAGCACTAGTTATCCATTTCTCCTCCATTTGGCATTCTTAGATATGGAATTATCACCCTGTCAACAGACATGAAAGGAGACACTTCCTGCAGGAACAAGCTAGATGTAGATAACATTTACCAAAGGACAGGCACTTCTCAGTCTTCTTACTTCCCTTTTGTAAAATATTTGTATTGAAAAATTATATTTTCATTTACAGTTTAGATTTATTATAGAGTCAGAGGATGGTTTGGGTTGGAAGGGACTCTCAAAGATCATCTAGTTCCAACCCCCCTGCCATGGGCAGGGACACCTCCCACTATACCAGGTTGCTCAAAAGCCCATTCAGCCTGGTCTTGAACACCTCCAGGGATGAGGCATCCACAGCTTCTCTGGGCAACCTGTTCCACTGCCTCACCACCCGCATTGTTAAAAATTTCTTCCTTATGTCCAATCTAAATCTACCCTCTTTATCTTGAAAACTGTTGCCCTTTTTCCTGTCACTACAGGCCCCAGTCAAAAGTCCTTCTCCATCTTTCTTATAAGCCCCCTTCAAGTATTTAAAGGCTTCAATAAGTTCTCCCCAGAGCATTTTCTTCTCCAGGCTGAACAACCCCAGCTCTCTTAGCCTGTCCTCATAGGGGAGATGTTCCATCTCTTTGATCAGTTTTGTGGTCCTCCTCTGGACCCACTCAAACAGGTCCATGTCCTTCTTATGTTGGAGGCCCCAGAGCTGGATGCAGTACTCCAGATGGGGTCTCACCAGAGCAGAGGGGTAGAATCACCTGCCTTGACCTGCTGGCCAAGCTTCTTTTGATGCAGTCCAGGATATAGTTGGGTTTCTGGGCTGCCAGCGCACATTGCTGGCTCATGTCCAGCTTTTCATCCACCAGTACCCCCAAGTCCTTCTCAGCAGGACTACTGTCAGTACATCCCCCATCTGTATTTATACTGGGGCTTGGCCCAAATCAGGTGCAGAACCTTGAACTCGGCCTTGTTGACCCTCACGGGGTTCAGACAGGTCTTCTCCTCAAGTCTGTTAAGGTCCCTCTGGGTGTCAGGGTCCGTCTTCTATTGGCATAAGCTGTATGGGAGGATGGGGACTTCCGGCTTTCCCCAGCAAATCACACATAGCTAACTAGTGTCATGATTAATACATGTTAATTTTTTATGGCCCCAGCCTTCCTGGTCCCACAGTTGGCTCTTCCTGCAGTTCTAGACATTTTCTTCCTCAACCCCATCTCCCAGTCTGGGCTTCTGAAATATAGGACAAAGTAGATCTGAAATTACTCACAGGAAAAAAGATGGAGGGCAATACAGAGCTGCTCCGAGCAGCTCAGGACCTTTCTGCTTTCTTCTGATTCCCACCCCACGTGGGACTGGTGCCCACCTTCTCCCATTATTCCTAGCAAGAGAGTTCAGTTCCTTTCTGAGGAAGAGACAGTGAGTGCTGATGGCTCCGTGCACAATTTCTGACAAGGTCTTCTGCTCTGCATCAGAAGGTGGATGGGAGAGACCAGTAATCTGGGGACCAAAAGCCCTTAGCGCTGGTGACTCAAATACCCCCATGTGAAACAGCAGCATCTCCTGACACAGCACCATTGTGTTACTGATCTGCTTGAATGAGCATTGCCAGTTTTATGGCCCTGCAGTAGAACCTGAATTCCTGGTGGTCTCACACCTGTGCAAGGACCTTTTATAGGCCACTGAAGACACAGCCTTGTAACAATTCACTGAGGTTAAACAACAAGGGAAGGTGGAATGGGAGAGAAAAAAGGTCCTGATTTAAAGGCAGAAGTTGGGATTCTCCTCATCTTCTACTGAAAGTCTAAAATAAGTACAACAAATCACACCTCAGAAGTGCTTGTTTCTGTCCACTGGCTACAAAGGAAATTTAGGTGATGAGCTCAGATATAGAGGTGCTCTAAACCCCACCCCAGGTTTACAATCATATCTATTGCTTATGAGAGCACCTGCTGAAATTGGTAAATATCTTAGGATGTGCTGATGCAGTATGGGGCTGAGATCACATTGGGAGAAATTAGATATGCAGCAACATAGGTATGCAGTAAATACATTTATTTCTGAGATGTTTAAAGCATACGTTTTAGACTTGGACCTTCTCTTGCCCACTCACTGGGTCCAAATCCAAAGAAGTAAGTAGTTTCTCGAGGACTGAATGTGCACCTTTCTTCTATTAAGATTACTGAAATACCAAGGAAATATATTTTACAGTTTACTAAACACTTGCAGGCACTTTTCCCATATGTTGTCTGGAAGTAGAGCTGGCTTCCTTTAAACAGAAGAAACATTTTTTCTGTAGATGGTGAAAGAGAGAAGGTTGGCTGTGAGCCCACATGAGGCTAATATTACTCTTTTTTTATGGAAATTCAGCAGCGTTTTCCAATTCATTACAGGAAAATGGGAATTTTATCCATGATGAACAGCCTGTAGGCCACCCACGGCCACCTAAAGCTCAGGGCCTCCCTGCAGACCAGCAGTCCCTGTAGCAGCTCCTAGGTTTGGCCAGGCAGTGTCCTCTGCTGTCGGTGGGGGCAGAAAAAGCAGTGTTTTGTTGAGAGCTTCAGAGCAGCCGGGTTAAGGTGTGCTTGCAGTGCCATTGGTAGGCTCTGTCTTTCCATGGAGGGCAACCACAGGGGTGGAAGCCGAGGCAGAGGAGCCAAGTAGTATGAGAGCTGCTCTCCAGGCAGCCTGAGGCTAACCCTTGGTCCTCCTGCGCAGGGACATCGCTCCATGGTAGATTGAGATGGTAACTGGTGTAACAAATCATGGCTGCACACACACACACATCTATATTTTGCAGCTGCTCCCTGCCTTCCTGGGCATATTATTGATGGAAACCTGGACTTCGGTGGTGTCTGCTGACCAGGACCAGGTTGCGGTCGGCATCCTACAGAGACTCTCTTCCATGGAGTTTCCACCATGCAGAATTCAAAACCAAAGCATCACTGCAGGTGTGGGGGGGAACAGATGAGTGGGGAAGACAACACAGGGTGGCCCAAAATAAGAGGATGCTTAGATTTGTCATTACTTCTCCAGCCAGTTGCAATAATTGCAGCAGTCTCCCAATTGCCTCCCCGTTTCCCAGGCTGCATGTAGCACCAGTGGCTGAAGAAGGAAGGCGGTGGTCCCAGGGTGGGGTCCAGCCACCGATGGTCCTCCTGGCGGTGCAGGTGGCGCGGGGCGGGATGCTGCCGCCTCACAACTCTTCCCCACCACCCCTTTCCACACAGCCAGCTTCTAAGCGAGGGTCCCCCGGCCAGGCCAGGTAGGCAAAGATCAGCTGGTGACCAAATATTATTTTTGTAACAAACCACAAAGATTCATTTCCATATGTCATTTGTAACAACAAACATCAGCAGGTTTTTTTGGGGTAAAATTATTCATGTAGGGATGGCTTTATTTGCATAAATAAATCATAGATATCACTCATGTTTCTCTCTGAGGGTGTGCTCTCCGAGGCCTCCCCCACCCAGCCAAAACTATCGCAGTTTATCTTTCCAGTGAGCATAATCCCACAGTATGTCCCCATACAGCAGGCAATATTGTTTACACAGGTTCATAAATGGAGTATTCTGTACAGTAATTTATGCTGTAAAGTATGTACATATATCACAGTAGCAGTCACAAATGCTTTAAACTGCCTTATTTATTAGAACAGTTAGCATTTTCCCCCTTGCTTCAGAATACTTTAAATTATTTTTATCCTTTGCATTAGGTATTTTTTAGTTATTGTGTTTGGACCCAATTATTGACAAAAAAAAATCGTCTTTACAGTAAGTAGATATCTAAAATGTAAGTAGAAATAGCGAATTCACTGCCCATCCAACTAATACAGCTCTGATTCTGATTAAAAATAAATATGGTATACTCTTATCTGTGTATCATAGTACGTGCCAGAAATCATATCCCATTTGTGATCAATACAAAAAACAAGAGCTTTAGTAACTTTCACCTATTTCATTCTTCCATTGTGCAACAAAAAGAAAGTAATAAACTACTTAATCTAAAATGTTCCCCATGAGAGCCCTGGTCTTTCCCCCCCCATCAGGCAAGACTCACATTGGCTTCAGTACGAGCTTTACCTGAGAGAAAGTACAACATAGGGACATTACAAAAACAAATACACCACATATGAACAGTGCTTGTGCTTGGTAGTCATTCCTTTTCTCTTCAGTAAGAAGCGTAGGGTAAACGCTGCACCTGTAACGCCCCTCTGTCTGACTCCATTCTTTTTGCTGTACGACTTAAAAATTGAGATGCAAAACCAATCCTATTTGTTCCATTCACTCAAGCAAAACAGAAATCTTCTGGGGATCAGTTCCGAGTCAAACTAGAAAATACAAAGAAATTTTGCTTTTGTTTGTTTTCATGTTAAATTATGTAACACAATTAAACAGGTTCATGCATACAAAGGCAATGAAATCATAAATGACTTGTTTTACTGTTTGGAGATTTTGCTATGTCCACAGTTCATATAAAACTCATGTAGCACAGTTTCTGGGATGGTGAAAAATCCTACTGTAATGTAACAGAATGAGCCTTAAGGATTTGTAAGAATAAGCACTTTTATATAAAAAGCAAATATTAATTCATCAGTAAGATTACTTTTTTAATGTGACAATAAACCATGAAATCAACATCCTTCTGTCTCAATTATGCCTCATCTGTCTCTTTCTTAAACCTTTTTCTGAGGAAAAAAATTGCCTGGTTTTGTGTTATGGCTTTCGGGTCCCATCACAATCTCCGGTGCTCCTGCTGAAACCACCTTCCCCTCTCCACACTTCTTTCACAGGTGAGCTCGTTTGAAACCTTCATACAAGGAAGGAGGAAAGGCTTCTCCATCAAAGCAGATCTCATTAACAAGGATTTAACTGTGGTGTCTGACAGAACCAGAGACGTGAAAAGAGGCAGCTCTCTGGGGAAACGAGAACAAAGTCACTGCTGCTTTTTAGTGAGGCGCAGGGCGAGCACATAACCCATCCAAACATTTCTTTATTTATATTTTTAAGACAAGCTGCTGCACCTCAAGACCAGTAATGTCTCTAAGTAGTACCAAGAGAGCTAGGACCTCAGCAGTTGCAGAGCAGCAGTTCAATTTATAGACCAGTATTATGATAAAACCACAAAAAATACAAGTATCAAGCCATGCTCCATCTTGCTTTTCCCTGTGCTCACACACACGTATTTTTTTGCCAATTATTTCCTGATTCCTACAGCTTCTTCCCACATAGGATTGCCATCTCTCAGAAGTATTTATTCCAGCATGCTTTTTTGGACCAAAACCCAAATGCTGCTGTTGTAATATGACCATTTTGCAAGTGGCAGCTTCTGGTGGTTCTTTTCTGCTCAATCAATACCTGGGGAGTGCGGACAGGTGAGTGAGGAGTTGGATGTTTTCTTACACGTTTTCCCAAGCAGCCTCTGACAGCCAGAGCAGGTACTGGCTGAACATCTGAGGGGCAGGCCAGAAGGAATGAGCTTCCCCAAAACATGTTTTTGCTTTTCTGACTCACCACTATACACAAACACGTGCTTTTAATGGACTGTAACCATCGCATATTGAAACACACAGATGGAGAGCTTTTGCTACTGAGGGCAGGGAATGTTCTTCAGGAACCAGCTCTGGTTTATGACGTGCCATGATTCATGATGGGTTGACACAAGACAGGAGAACAGGCAATGGTACTCCCACCACAGAATCACAGACTCGCAGAATGACATGGGGTTGGAAGGGACCTCTGCAGATCACCTAGTCCAACCCCCCTGCCAAAGCAGGTCCACCTAGAGCAGGTTGCACAGGAACTTGTCCAGGTGGGTTTTGAATGT
>JAOTQQ010000001.1:138900339-138914339 GCA_026546715.1 Gallinago undulata | reverse complement strand
CTCCACCACCTCTCTGGGCAGCCTGTTCCAGTGCTCTACCACCCTCAAAGTAAAGAAGTTCCTCCTTATGTTTAGATGGAACTTCTTATGTTGAAGTTTGTGCCCGTTGTTACCTCTCGTCCATCATCAAAGGATGAAGACAGCTTCCCCAGGCATTGCCTGCAGCAGCTGAGGAGCTCATGTACCATGTACCAGAGGGACAGTTACGTGTAGCTGTGTTTCTGAGACCACTGAGGCTCAGAGTGAGCCCCCTGCCATCTCCCACAGCAGTGACAGTTCAGTCCTGCACAGCAGACCTGTCTCCATTAACTTCTGCTAGGCTGGACCTGCTTGCTTCAGTGCTGTCTCTCCCCCTGAATGCCTCACTGGTTTGCTGGTAATTCCACAAAATATTCATGCAGAATTTTACTTCCCGGCTTGTTCCTCAAAAGCCTCCTCTTCTCAGTGTAATTCAAGGTCAGGAAACAAGTCAGGCCAGGAAACAAGTCAGGCATCACCGAGCTGAAGACCTGGAGGGCCCATTATGATGATCTAGTCTTACTTCCCAGGAAAACACAGGCCATAACATTTCATCAAGGGATTCCTTTATCAAAGGCTAATAACTCAACGAAGAGAAGCCTAACCTTTTATTAAGGCACCCATTCTTGATTTAAAGGTACAGAACCATGAAGACTTTACCACAGCTCTTGGACTGCTATTTGCTAAATATTCTGCCCCAGGGCTTCACTTTGAATGGTATCAAAGCCAACTGCAAAACCAAACAGGAAAAAAGGAAACTCAAAACCTGAATCTGGAATATGTGTACTGAAAGAAAGGGAAAAAAAAAATATGGGGAAACTTTATATTTTCAGGGAGTTTCTGCTCTTAATTTGAGGAAAGTCTGCATAGACAGTAGTATTTGCTATTCTGAAATAGAATAGGATGTGCTCTTGTTTGTGAAACATGCAAGCCCACAGACAAAACACCAAAGGAAACATCCCAACAAGTGCTGCTGAAATGCAGACCCTGTCATGGTCCTTTCACATTTGTATCAAGCTCACATTCATACTAATGTGACTCTTAGATTTTCTTTAACCAGCAACATGTCTGGATGTTTCTTAAAATGAAGCCCAGGCTACACAACTGTCTAGATGGGGATTATTAGCTTGAAATCTCCTGTATTATAAGGAATTATAAATCAGCTGAGATGTACTGAGAGTGTCTCCTAGGACCATTTATGCAACTCCTGACCATGTGATTTTCTACTGATTTGATTTTCTGTAGTCATTTTTCCAACACCAGTATTACAAATCAGCTGTAAGAAGCTAAGGTTACATATGTCAAGAACTATTACTTAATAGCACGTCTGCCTACATGTAATTTAACATAATGGAGAACCCAATCCTACAGACACAGATGTTTCTTTTTCTATTTTTTTTCCTGTTACCCGGGAAATAATTTCTCAGTTCCACAGGGCTATGGGCAGTTTCTCAGTGCTATGGACAGCTCACAATTTACAAATCCCTCTGGGTAAAGCAGAGAGAGTGGGCACTAAGCGCAAGGAGTATATCCATTTTGAAAAGCAGCTAGGGAAAGAGTGCCCATCTTTGAAAAATCACCTTGAGAGATACGCCCAACCCTCTCACTGCTAGCACGCTTCTTAAAAAGTACTAAAAGCAAGCTTTTGCAGATATGGCTAGTTAAGGGTTTAGGCATTGTAACAAGACACATCATTTTAGGTGCCTGGCCCCAAACAGAGCATAAAATCCTGTGTCAGGCCCCAGGCCAACCTATGCACTATGTGGAGGCATCTGGATAACTTGGATGAACCATTAAAAACCTTCACTTGAGGGAAGAGCTCCTGGATACAGGCAAGTAGCAGTGTCTGAGCAGGGCAATAAATTCCAGTCCCAGCACCTGACAGGGCCCCAGAGAAGCTCTTCCATCCAGGCAGATCTAGGCAAAGTATGTTCCTGCAGGCATTCTTCGGGGTATTGAGCCAACCTGTTAGGAAAGGAGTGAGCCAGGTGGCAATAGTTACAGTATTATTTTTTTTTTCAGGTTAACATCACGGATTATTTGTTACAACCTGGCAGCCAAGCCTTTCTTAACATAAATAGGCCCTCTCTCAGGAAGAGACCCTAATCCAAGCTGCACATTGAGACCACGTACTTCTGTCTAATACCAGTGTTTGAAAAATCAAATCAGTAGAAACTCACACTCCCAAGACAGCCTCCACGGTCCCATCACCAGCCACAGTGCACCCTCTGCCGAGGGCCTGGGACGTGAACCACCACAGCATGTGGGCTCCATCTTTACGTCCGTACCTGCACATCCCATACTGGCAGCAGTCAGAAAAAAGAAAAAAAATCATTAGACTAAATGGACCTTTGATGTGATCAACAGAGTAGTTCTTACTGGCATTACTCACTGATAAACTGAAAAGAGAGGAAGTTAAGAGTGATAAAAGTCCTTTAAACTTCAAGGACACGAAACAATAAACAAGGTATGATATTTTGGCAAGTGGCTGCAAACTGGTCAATCTGGACTCAGTGGATTGCTTTTATAGCTCTCTTCATGATGCTGCATGGAGTAAAAGCTTCAAAAAGGTTTATATGGAGCAGACATAATTTGTTCTTGCTTCATCAGAACATAAATTTTGACTAGGGAGGGATTTAAGGATCAAGGCTTAGGTTCTGTTATCTAGCTTGAGCTAATAGTTTCTAATCTAAACAAGATAAGGTATCCTCTGCTGTGCATTAAGTTGTTTGAGTTAAAACACTGTGAGGATGGAGGATTTAAGCTTAAATTCAGTGAATAAGGTGTACACCAAAAATTTATTTTGTCTTGTCTTGCTGCCTTAGGACAGTCTCAGAAAACTCCTCATTGTCATCCAAACCCACAAGAAGAGGATAAAGCTGCATTGTCTGCCTCCAAGCATAAGATAGGGGTAAATTGATACCCCACTTCACATGCTTTCATAAAGCTCCTGTGAAAGCATGAATAGGTGCTTTGAGAAGATGCAAGGCAGTTGGAACCCTGACAGCAATCCAAAATTCACTTTTGATTATACCTTTATTGTGCACGTGTTCTGAAAATTCTACACTAAAGAAAGAGAAGTGACCCAACTGGGTTTGCTTCCTCAGCTCAGCTATTCTATTCACCTTTCCATTTGCCTTGCAAGTGCCAATTTAAAACATGTGGGTCAGCCACAACTGGTTCATAATGAAGAGATGACATTCAGATTACATTGCATTTATTAAAGTAATGAAAAGACTCCATTAACCAGTGTCTTCCTAATTTTAAGTAGTGTTGAAAATTGTTCACCATCCTAGTTACCCTCTCTAAAATTAACTAGACAGATCCTAATCTCTCTACTGCTCCTTTTCAAGTAATACTAGAAACAAATGCACAATGTATTTCAGCACAATGTATCACAACCTCAGCACTAAATCCTCTCTAGTGGCACTTTCCCAGGTAATATTCTTCAGGTACCTCTTGAACATCACTCAGTCAACTTCTAATTCACTCACAACTTTCTACCTTTGAGAATTTACCCATTTTCAATACTACCTGCTAATATGAAAGACACCCTGGTTTATCTAGCCAACACAGTAAAACAGCACTATAATATGAAGTAGGCTCAAAAACCAAGAAACACTTGAAAGTCAATTCCTTTTTCTGCTTCAAGAATGTTTGAGGGTCTAGCTCTAGAAGAAAGGTTTCTGCAAACAAGGCTCCTATACAAAAACCACAGCCCACAAGAGCTGCATAAGAGAGACACCTTCAGCTGCAAAACTCCAAGAAAGCTTTCCCCACTGAGTCGTAACAGGATGAGGAGCGGGATGATCTAGTAACCGAGATGTGTTTGGGTCTCTGCCTGGGTCTCCTGACAGCCCTGGAGGTCACTGTCTAATCCTACGTGAATCCGTTGTGACTTTCCAAGGAGCAATCCACACAAGCAAGGAAGCATAGCCAGAAAACAGAGTGCCGTTTTCTAGCTAAATGTATGTACCAAATGTTCTAGCCTGTACGTACTACATGTTGTCAGAGCATTTAGTACATACAGGCAAACACTTATACGGTGAAAGAGTTGTGGCTCTTTTGACACGGAAGGCACAAATTGCCTTTGCTTGTGTTAGAACTCCACATATCAACCTGAGCTGGGTGGGTTGGAAGGGATACACCTCCTGCTAAATACCAAGGGGAGCTTGGTACAGCTTATAGGCCTGCTATGGAATTCCAGATGACCCTGCATTACCACCCTTCAATGCATCTTGGAGGTATTACCAGAAAGCTAGACTTTAAGGATGATCTGAATGACTACAAAAGTGGTAATAATAGGAAATCTTGTGGATCATCACAGAAAAAATCTTACCATGGAGACTGCATGGGCAGTGCAGGCAAAGCATGGAAAAACTAGTAATTCATGAAAAGGAAGCCATGAATAGCTTAAGGGTGGCATAAAAGCAGACAGATAGCAAAAAGAAGCATTAAAAAGACTTTATAAAGTAAGGGCAAGGCCTTCTTGACGTGGTAGAAAAAAGGGATTCAAGAGGGTGAGATAAGGTCAGGTTACTGGAATAATGCAGGCTTCCTGGGTAGCAAGATGTCTGCCAAATGAAGTAAGACAGCATCAATGTTAGAGAGGCTAGAGAGGAGCTGGTTACAGTAATTAAGGTGTGAGGTGATGAGCTCAGCACCAACTGCCTAAAAAACATTATGGACAGCTCAATGAAGACATCTGCTCAGGGTACAGCTGTGATCCGACCAGCTAACAAGATGTTTGGCTACTCAGTGAATGCGATGGTGAATAGGGCAGAAAATACTCTCCCTTGATAACAACCAGTGCTGAATTCTCCTCTGGCATATATTCCATGCCCCTCCCCAAGCTCTAGAAGATCCCGCAGAAACAAGTAGAGGTCAGAGAGTAAAAATGAGAATAACTGAGCGGGGAGTGGAGGCAGAGGCAGGGACTATCACGGGAAGCAATGAAAAGAATGAGATTTGTTTATCTCAGAAAGGCGAGAGACAAGAAGGGACATGGTAAGATAAAATACCAAATGCTCTACAGAAGTAGTTTCTGACACTTCTCTCTACCTTGCTGCATAACAGAAGTATAAAAGAATATTCAACGAAAGGAAGAGCACGTGTATTCAGAGCTGATCAAAGAAAATTCTCTTTCACATAATGTGTAATTGGACAGTGGAAGATATCTCCACAGGAAGCACTGAGGTCAAGAACTGTGCAGGATTCAAAGAAGGATTGGACGGCTGTATGGATCACAGGAATACCCAGTCAGAACAATTATGCTAAACTTTGGAAGAAGTATAAAGACAGTCTTTCAGAGTTTAAGCCAGTACCTGACTACAGAAGAATTACAATTAGGTTTCTATAGTGGTAGATTATCCCACATCTTTCTCTGAGGTTCTTCTATCTTCTTTGCAAGCAGTTGATGCTGGTCCTTTTAAGGCCAGATGATCGGTCTACATGAACTACACAATTTCTATTTTCCCACTTCCACATCAGCCTCGGGGGTGCTGAAAAGCCTCCTCTCGCTGCAACAATGTCAGCAAATTCAAACCCGCATTTTTCCACCAGCGATACAGCCATGGCACGGCACCACCTGTAGCGAATCAACACAAGGCATTTTTGTCACAACACAATTTCCTTTAACACAGGGTGGCTACGACTGCAGAGCTGGAGTCATGTAGGCGTGGAGTGACACGAGTTCGCTACCTCCCTTCCTCACCTTGCCCCAGAGTCAAGCTCAGTCTTGCCCGCTCCTTTTCACTCTCTTGCACTCCCTTTTACAGACAGGGCAAAGCTCGATCAGAACCTAACCTTAATCCACAGCTCTCCGTTAGGAGGCTTGTGCCTAGGAACCTCCCATTTCCTGATGATATACCCTTAAGAACCAACCTTTTCTAGAAGAAGTGATATATCATCTTCTACCATGGCACTAAATGAAAGGAGCCTTGGCTTTCTGTCAAGGTTCATATAGTTAATCCATATGCTCAAAACCTTATCTACCAGTTTCGGGACCTGGGGACTAAGCAGGAGACATGGGCTCCATCCAGTTCAGCCCAGCTGCAGTGGCAGCAGTTCCGTATCGGCACCCCAGCCCGTGACAGGACCTTTACTTCATGTGCCTCTCTGATACCTGCGCAACCAAACACAGATTTTCCGCACAGTTCTGGTAGGCTTGGGTGCCTGAAACCTACATTTTAAATGCTTAAATCCCATTTTGCAGCTACACAGACTTCCAGTTCTCCCCTCCTTCCCTAGCCTTGAGAACCACCTTATAACCTCAAATTCAGCCTGTTGTTGCCCCATCTCCTCATAAGCCGCAGCCCAACAGCTTTTCTCTGCCTTAACTAAGCCTGAAGCTAGCTTATTTTCACATGGCATGATCCTGAGCAGGATCAAGAGGGCAGGGCAACATTTACCTTCCCCCTCCCCTTTTCTCCTCTTTGGATGTGGGCTTCCTTATGGCTTGTGTGCAAGTGTTGATCTTTCTACAACATACAGCTTAGGAACCTGCACAAACTAAATCCAAATAAAACCAAACCCTAAAACACCAGGGAGGGATTCTTCCCCTAAATCATTTTGCTATTTTTATCTGGGCCTTTGCCATCCTCCTACTTTTTCCACGGGACAGTTCCATGTACTGTATTTGTGCATGACTCGACTGTTGCTGAAGCTGTATTCACCCTTAGCTAACCCATTGGAGCAGCCAGAAGGTAACCACCTTTTTTCTGTGCAGCAGTTTGTGAAGTTTCTGTGCTCTGCTCAGTACCACTTCCTTAATTTTTATAATCTCATAGGACTATGAGCATTATCTGGTAACTGTACTGATCGTTACTATAATTTTTAAATCTCTTTAAGGTCTCTTTGACCCCCCAGAATGAACCTCTTAACTTTGCCTCAGAACTGAAATCATTGAAACCATTAGAGTTTAGTTGCTCTATAATGCACCTTTCTCCAAACATAACCTTCCTGAGACAGTGACCCTCGCTCCGTGCAGTATTCTGGAGGGGCCTAATAACCATCTTCCAGAGGACTGTATTGCCTCTTTCGTGGTGCATCATAGCTCACTGTTCCGTCGGTCTAGTGTCTTGTTTGCCTTTTTTATTGCAGCTGTGCACTGAAGTGATGGTTTCTATGATTTTTTTCCCTTTCTCTTTCCGATCAGCATGTTGGATGTAACACCCATTCCCTACATTTGCTCTTTGTTCCCAGACTAATTACTTTTCATTTTCTATACCAAGCAGCATTTGCCATCTGCTGGCTCATCAACTAAATGATCCAAATCCCTTTTGAATCCGCTTGCATTGTTCCTTATCGCTTCTCTGTGCCTCCAGTTTTACCATCCAACCAGCAGAGATTTCACACACACAGAGCTCAGCTGAGGCGCAGGAGCAGAGACACAAGAATCTATGGGATCTTCTCACACCTTGGGCAGAGCATCCCGCCTGGATTTGCCATTTTGGCAAAAATTAAGCTCACATATGCTTCAGGTTGCTTGAGATAAAGGATAGCTTTAAGCCCAGGCCCCATGCTGGAGGACAGGGAAAGGCAGTGTCTTACTCCAGGGATCTCAAAGATTGCAGGTGGGCTGCTGCAGCTCTTTCAAAGACCCCATCTGGTGTGTCCACACCAAGATATAGCACACACTCCACTCCCCACCTCACAGCTCTCACTACTGGTACTGGAAGGAGACACACGTACCACATCTCCTCCTCACATCGTATCCTGTTTGTCTGTGTGTGTATCTGCACGTGTGGAGAGGGGAAAAGGAAAGAGGAATATGGAAACAAGATGAGACTTCATTCTTATAGAAACCAACATCACTATAGTCCCATAGGCAAAAACATAAATTTCCTTTCAGCTCAACAGTGCAACCTCTGAAAATCCAGCCCAAAGAACTTGTTCTGAATCCCCTCAGGAAATGTCCCATGCATGGAAGGCCAGAGGTGTGGGGAAGAAGCAGGGGTCAGCTGGGGACACACACTCTTTTCCCAGCTCTGAGGACCGGAATAGCACGGGCTAAATGCTAACGCTTTTAAAGCAGGGTTAATGGGCAAGCCTTATGCTGTGCTGATGATGCATGTGCCACATGGCATTCTCTTGGAAACTCTTTTCTGTCTTAGCAATAGCAAGCCTGACTTGCTGGTCCATTGCCTCCACTCTGTTTCGACTGCCATGTAAGGCAAAAATTGTCTTGGAGTACCCAGAGTGAGCCACCTTTTGGATGATCTTTTTCGGTCTTCCCTTGGAAGCACTGCACCCACTTGAGGCATTATCAGTTGCCTATCCAAGATACATGCAGGTAAGAGAAGAACTAGACAACTCGTACATTTTCTTGCAAATTATCTAATCATTTATTTATGTGGGAAATGACCACAGAATAGTCAGTTCAGAAAGTAACGGTTTTGAAGCTGTTTTATGGTCCACATGTAAAAAGATCTCCTTTTCCTTTAAAGTGCATTGACTTTTCTGAATGCCAAGTTCAGATAGTCTGGGCTTGACTTCAAACAACATTTGCTGCTCCCATTTATAGTGTTTTTACATGGTGATTTGAGTTAGGAGTGCCAAACATGGATAAATCTTTAATAAGCTACAAGCATCAGAGGAAATAATTTGTGCTATGCCTTTCTCAGGCAGGAAACCAGCGTTCTCAGTCTCACTAACTTGCCTTTGGCTATAATTTTGATTGGAGATACTACATTTTATCCCAAGGTTTCCACACACTTAAAATCAGCTGGAGTTCTAGTTGCTCAGCATTCCTGAAAAACAATTTTAACCTCTATTCGAGCATGGAAAAATCAGCATTTGCTCCATACTACACTCATATCTTCTGTTCTGCTAGGAAAAAGTAGTAGGAAAAAAAAGAGTTTTGTTAATTCATGGCAGCACTGTATTATTCGTTATTAATATGTAAGTCAGAGGAACTCATCACAGGCATGAGTGAAATGATTTTTCATAGTCCTCTGCTTAGTCTCAGGTGTCTAAGAAGAGAATGAAGCTCCAAGCCAAATTTCACTTAGCTCCCACATCTGAAGAGTTTGCATTCTGGGATAACAGTGACAGCCAATATTCAGCCTATTTGAACAATAAAACTCTTGCAATCTGGTTTAAACCTGCTCCTGTGCATTGCAGCTGTATGATTTGTGCAGCGTGCAGCCTCATAGAACTGTCTAGAATTCAGCAGTGTAATCTGAGCATGCATCTGTAATAATTTTTGGTTCCCTGGAACTTCTGAAAACCTCCTCTACCACAACATTTAGACACAACCTGGACCCTCAATCTTGCTTTCTCTTCTGGTAAATCTGCATCCAGTGAAAGTAAGACAGGAATCTTGCAAAAAGGGAAAGATGCCAGTGTTCCCTCAATGGAAGTATGATCTTCCCTATCTCAGTATCTGAAGCAATTGAAATTCTCTCTAAGAGCATTGCAGAGGCCTCTGCCTATATGAAAAAAAAAACAAACCCCAAAACTAAAACCAAAACAAAACCACCTAAACCAAACAACCCTGTATTGATCAGTCTCTTCCTCTGGCTCACAAACATCCTCCAGATCTTTTCCTACCTCTAGCCTCAGAACAAACAATTTCTTTTCTACTGCTTTCTGCTGCTAGCTCAATTGTAACGTTCATGCCATTTCATGCTGTCCTTTTTCCTTATGTTACCATCTTGATTCTTGTTTATCCTTTCCTTAGGTGGTGTGGCAATTCTGTCTCTTTCTGGGAATCCACGCTGGGCTGAGAACCAGAGTAGGCCTGAACAATTCAAGACTGCTTTCTCAGGAGCTATTAATGGGTTTCCCAGCAGCCCAAAACAGCCAAAGGATAAAGTGCCCTTAATCCCAAATTATTGCCCTTTAATGTGCCTTTGATGCACCAGGACTTGCAGGATTCAAAGGAATGTCCAGAGTTGAGACTGAAGATGTTGTCTTACCAAGTTTTTCTCATTTAAGACTCATAAATTTCTCCCATGGCACATTTCCCAGGTAGACATTATATACGACATTTGGATTTGTAGCAAAGACAGTTGGTTTGCTTTATCCAATTGCTTTTTTTTCTCCATAACCCTTTCTTTTCATGTATCTTTTGCAAATAAAACAGAGACAGGTTCTGATCCTGCAGCCCATAATCTGACCTTATGTAAGAAGACAGTGATGCATGGCAGAAAAGTGAGAAGAATATAAGAGACTGGCTTTTATGAGTAAGATTCATCTTAGTTAATATCAAACATTCCAGAGCACAGACCTTTACATATGAGCTAGTCACCCTAGGGTCTCTTTATAGTCAGTAGAGACAGGTACACTCAAGGCTAGCTGAGCTGTAGGTATCTAAATTAGGAGAAATCAATTCAATTCTTCAATGGCACCTTCTGTGTCAGCATTCACTAAACCCACTGCATCCACTTCACTGATGCCAATGGCATTTTTCAACACTTGCATTGTTGGAGATACCATGCAAAAATATGCCAGAGTGCAGCTCAGTCTTCCAAATTACCCCAAGATGCCTCCCAGCTGTTAACTGGAAGTTGCAACAGAATCTTTCTAACTTCTTTTTCCAGATATGGAACTCACCATCATTGAGGTACCTCAAAACCTCAGAGACAGAAAAAAATATATTGACTAATTTCCACCACTGAAAAGCTGAGCTTTTCTATGTCTTTACAGAGAAACTGAGAGATATAGAGAACTGAGATCTCAGACAATTTTAAGGAGAAGGAAGACAGTGACTCCAAGTACAAAAAGGGAAAAAAAGAGGCCTGGGGGTAACTGACCTTGTAACAGAAAAAAACTTCTCCTGTCTTAACACAAACACACAGAATCACAGAATGACATGGGGTTGGAAGGGACCTCTGGAGATCATCTAGTCTAACCCCCCTGCCAAAGCAGGTCCACCTAGAGCAGGTTGCACAGGAACTTGTCCAGGCAGGTTTTGAATGTCTCCAGAGAAGGAGACTCCACCACCTCTCTCGGCAGCCTGTTCCCGTGCTCTGACACCCTCACAGTAAAGAAGTTCCTCCTCATGTTTAGGTGGAACTTCCTATATTCAAGTTTGTGCCCATTTCCTCTTGTCCTGTCACTGGGCACCACTGAAAAAAGACTAGCCCCATTCTCTTGATACCCACCCTTTAAGTATTTATAAGCACTGGTCAGATTCCCCCTCCCCCCCAAGTCCTCTCTTCTCCAGATTAAAAAGACCCAAGTCCCTTATCCTTTCCTTGTAAGGGAGATGCTCCAGGCCCCTAATCATCTTTGTAGTCCTCTGCTGTACCCTCTCCAGCAGTTCCCTGTCCTTCTTGAACTGGGGGGCCAGAACTGGACACAGTTCTCTGGGTGGGACCTCACCAGGACAGAGTAGAGAGGCAGGATGACCTCCCTCAGCCTGCTGGTCACACCTTTCCTGATGCAGCACAGGAAGCCATTGGCCTTCTTGGGCACAAGGGCACATTGCTGGCTCATGGTTAGACTACCTGGAGTTTACAGCAGAGAACTAACATTTCAGAGAGTAAGAACTCTCTTCCCATGCAACCTGCAAACAGGCCAACAAGGGTCTGCAAAGTCCTGCAGTCAGCAGGGAGTCCATCTGCTTGGTCACTGTGAAAAGAGATCCACATCTCTGAGTACAGAGAAGCTGGGGAGTCGGGTGAGAGACACAGCTTTGTTATAGTGATCCAATATGCCTACCTAGTGCTATGTTGCTGGTCTGGGTTTTTTTCCAGTTGCCAAACAGTGACTTTGGTTTTTTGAATAGACCAACCTGTGTTGTAGCAAGCACCGGTTTTTTGCAAAACTCTGTAAGAATGTCTGTGTCCAATAAAGCTCCAAGCTCAGTTGGAAATTATGAAGAAACTATAATAAGAAACAGAGCAATTGAAATCAAGGACTCTACCTCAACTTTTCTTTGAAGTGGAAACACAGAACTTATAATCAATAAGTGAATATTAGCCTAGGAAGAATATGAAAAGGTCAACATCATAAAGGCACACATTATATCTATATATAGACAGTATATTATTACCTAACAATATCTTTGAGTACTGAGTCATGGTTTCAGATTATTGAAAATGGGGCTGCAGGTGGCAATGCACTCATGTATATTTGCTCTTCACAAAACCAATTTTGCATTGAGGGAACTGCTGAAACGGAGATGCCAGAGCACTATCAGGATGATGTAGAAATCTTTGCAGATGTGCAATTTTAATCTAAAATAAGTTCCACTGCAGTGTCCTAGGCTGCTTCAGCACAAAATTAGCCAAAATAAAACTTATTTTTATGTAGTCTTCCCAGTTCCAAGGGCAGATGCAGCCCTGACGTATGACTGGGGGAGGACTCTTCACCATTCAGCTGTGACCACAGAATCTGCGCTAGTTAAGAGTGTTGCATCCATCAATGGTAATGAGCAAGGGGAGGAGAGGACTGAAAGATCTTCAGACTCTTCAGTAAACCCACACTTTCTGAAAAATAGGCCTGATGCATCAGTCCATTCTGGCCACTTTTGTACAACTCAAAAATGACTACTCAGGAGTAAAGTAGGTTGATAAAATAAAGGCATCAGGACAGGCTCACGTGCCAGCATTTTTGTTTTCTGTAGACAGCAAAAGACAGCTGTCGACAGCTTGAAGACACAGGAGAACTACCCATTGGTGACACCTTTCCCTTCAACCACTGGTCTTGTGGACTGCAGCGGTAACATAACAGCCATATTGCTCCATCATTAGCAAAATTCTTGGAGCTAAGTGTTGGCTCTGACTCCTTCCAACAGCCTTTCCAAGTTTTCCTGGTTTTCATTTCTTTTTTGTGCTTCCTGACATTTTTTACCTAGATTTTTGTTCTTGTCTTGAGAGTGCCTTCTCTGCAGAACCCCACAGCCATTTCTCCTAATGCCAGGCCCAAATGTAGACTGCTACTCTCTGCAAGTTCTGATCTTACGTTGTTTTATCCTTTCAGAACTGTTCCTAGTAAGATGCCCAGGAAAAAATAAAATAAGAAAAAAAAAAAAAAAAAAGAAAAGATTGTTTGCAATGTCGATTATCCTGCAGTGGTTTTTTTTTTTTTTCTGTGATGTTTAAAAATCATGGAAGAGAGACGGAGATTTCTATCCCTGGCTAGAAATCTTCCTTAGTGTCTTCCACTCTTGAATGAGCAAAAGCAGCTCCACTGAGCATAACTAATTAATGATGATTGTAATAAAACACATAGTTCATCTAAAGATCTGACTGTATTGTGTTTTGGCATCATGGTTAAAAAGCATGTGTACGTAGTGATAGGCCCTATGTAACATATTCATGCTAGAACCCACTGCTGCAGATGAGATTTTACAATAGCAGTTCCACCATGAAACAATAATGCTCGGTCAGGAAACTACTGCAATAATCCCGCAGCTTTTACATGTCGATATTTAGGGCATCGCTACAGCAGGCTGCGTTACCACAGCATTGCAGGAGCTGTGAAATGTGTCTCCGCTGTTCCTAATTACCTCTGCCCTGCCAGAGACGTGCAAAACCCACAGATGAGCACGTTCTCCCCTTTCCCTCCCATCTCTCTGACCAACGATCCACCGGGGCTGCTTAACCCTGACCCCGCAGCATTGCTAAAGGACATTGGGGGACCCTGTAGTGCCTTGTCCCCAGTCGGAGGGGGCTACACCTGCAATGCAGCACCGCTGCCTCCCTGTCCAGTGTTGCAGGTGCCCCGGTACCCCAGGATAGAGCCCACCTTCTACCCTGTCCTCTTCTGGTGGGGTTGGGTAGGGGACAGCCAGTGCACCGCCACCGGGTGAATGCCTCCCGCTGTGCGCAGCTGGCTGTTGCCTGGGGTGTTTGTGTGTGTGTGTGTGTGTGTGTGTGTTGTACACATGTTTGCCCATAACACAGCGCCGCACTGACGGCCATGGCCTGAGTGACTCGCCGGTTGTCATACTGGGTGTGTTTGGGGATAATGATGCACATCTGCCCAGAACAGCATCGCACAGCTTTTTGCGTAGAAAAGTAGTTAAGGCA
>JAOTQQ010000001.1:138887974-138900239 GCA_026546715.1 Gallinago undulata | reverse complement strand
GTGTGTTTGGGGATAATGATGCACATCTGCCCAGAACAGCATCGCACAGCTTTTTGCGTAGAAAAGTAGTTAAGGCATGAGGAAACGGCCTCAAGTTGCACCAGGGGAGGTTCAGCTTGGATATTAGGAAAAATTTCTTCACCAAAAGGGTTGTCAAGCATTGGAACAGGCTGCCCAGGGAAGTGGTGGAATTGTCATCCCTGGAGGTATTTAAAAGACAGGTAGACGTAGTGCTTAGGGACATGGTTTAGTGGTGGTTTTGGCAGTGTTAGGTTGATGGTTGGACTCAATGATCCTAAAGGACACTTCCAATCTAGACCATTCTATGATTCCATCTGGGGGATGAGGTGGGATACCTTGTATCAAACTGCTGAATTACAGGGGTGAAGCTACTGCTATTAAAGGGTCCAGAGGGCCCAACCAACACTTTGGGTGAATTCAGTGTCCCCTATTCTCATCTCTGTTCTGCCTGAATAAAAAGCAACCCTGCGTTTATGGCTGCAAACTGAACTTGAGTTGGGGAGTCCCCCACCCGGCATGAATTCAACACAGGTGACCCTCAAAAGAGCTCCTTGACCAGGAGAACCATGGAGTGAGAAGTGAGAATATACCTACTGTATGACAAGGAAGAAGTCCTTGAGCTGTCACACTGCAGCCATTTTCAATTAGTTATTCACTCGCAGGGGGGCTCCTGCCACAGAACAAGAGCTCCAGAAGCTGCAGGCTGGTGATGGGATGGGAAAATCGGAGAGCAGCAACTGATCATCAGTTTCACATTATTTAGGCTCTCTGTTGGGAGACGGAATGAGGGTGGTGAGCCTTCTTTTATGGTATGATCAGCTTGGCTCTAGTAGAGTCAAAGCAGCTGGCAGTGCTTTTCCCCTTAAACACAACTACCAACAAGCCAGGAAAAGAGCAAGCAATTGGAAGAGCCAATTTCCTTTTTTCTTTGTGGAATAGCAAAGGATTGATGTTGTTGGCCCTCTTGTTTGTACGTACTACGACAGCCCCAGATCACTCTGGGAAACACATGAGACTGGAAGGAACACACAGAAGTATCAGCACAGGGAGAGATCTTCCATCGGTGGCTTTGCATGCCTTTCCTGACAACAACAGACCCAAAGCTGTCCGACATTTATGGCAGCAGCCTTCAGCGGCCATCGCAGCTGCAATCACTGCTCAGCCACATCTCCCTTACCAGGCTGCAAGTAGCACGACACTGAGCCTCCCCTATTTCACCTGGAAATTCCCTTGTGCTGAAGTTACTGGAATTACATCAGATGTATTTTTTGTAAATTGGAGATTTTGACTCAGAAAGGGGGATTTATATGTAAAGGTTGCTCAACAGTAGAATTGTCCAAGTTGGAAGGGACCTTTAAGATCATCTAGTCCAATCATCAACCTAATTTTGATTAAAAAAAACCCATTACTAATCCATGTCACTAAGCACTATGTCAACCCATCTTTTGAATACCTCCAGGGATTGTGACTCAACCCCTTCCCTGGGCAGCCTGTTCCAATGTTTGATAACCCTTCCGGTGAAGGATTTTTTCCTAATATCCAGTCTGAACCTCCCCTGGTGCAACTTGAGGCCATTTCCTCTTGCCCTATCACTTGTTACTTGGGAGAAGAGACTGACCCCCATCTTGCTATACTCTCCTTTCAGGTAGTTGTAGAGAGCAATAAGGTCTCCCCTCAGCCTCCTCTTCTCCAGGCTGAACAACCCCAGCTCCCTCAGCCTCTCCTTATAAGACTTCTTCTCCAGACCCCCTCACCACCTTCGTTGCCCTTCTCTGGGCCCGCTCCAGCACCTCAATGTCTTTTTTGTGGTCAGGGACTCAAAACTGGACACAGCACTCGAGGTGGGGCCTCACCAATGCCAAGTACAGGACCTCCCGAGTCCTACTCACCACGCTGTTCCTGATACAGGCCAGGATCATGTTGGTCTTCTAACGCTTACCTCATTGAGATGCCCCAGCTAAGACCACAGTCCAACTGAACGGAGGCCCGTTCGAACACCGCCTCTCCCCCCAGCCCCAGATTTGTTTCCAAACTCGTAGAAGAAAGCAAGAATGCTTTTAGTGAAGTCAGCATGCTTTGAGCCAGGCTTCACCCTGTAAATATTTACACAATGAATAAGCATATGATCTGGTTCCCAGTCTGGCTACTCTAACTTAAGATGTTTCTCTGTCAGCTCAGGAGCCTGCTAGTGCAGATGCATTGCAACATGAGGGCTGTACAAGACATAGAAGAAGATAATTTACTCCTGTCAGTATTTGGCCCGTTTCCCCAAACTTTCCTATTTTTATCCTCTTTTTAACGCTAATTCCTTTCCTTTTTCTGTTTCTTCTTAAACTAATACTGGCCTATTTTAACTACTTGTATGTAAACTTTGCTGAAAGTGTAGTATGGCTACTTCATGCTTTTTCACTGTTAACTCTTACTGCAGCTCTACTTCACAAAACAAAATAGTTGTCCCCACATGCCTCTAAACAATTGTTGGTTCCTCTTTTAATTTGTTTGTATGTCAGCTTCTATTTAAAAATAAAATATAATCATTGACTAACCATTTTAAAGCTGTTCTTGCGAACCTAAATTAATCCCCATTCCACTTGTCTTTCTGCTCCACAACTGCCCCCTAGAGAAATAGCTCTGTAAGGAAAAAATAATACACACATCCAGTCACATGGTACTTTTAACAGTTAGTTTGCTCCAGACTGGCAAGGACTGAGATTGGTAGAGGTGCTTCTCAGCAAAACTGGAAAATGCTGGCCCAGCGAAATGGATATATTTTAGATAACATAACTTTTCTGAATAAAGTATTTTTCAGAACCCCTTTTTTTTTTTTTTAGGTAATATAATTGCAGATGAAAATTAGACAGAAAGCAACCAGCCACAATGTCCCCATAATTTGACAGGTGAAAGTTAGTCAAAACTCTAGTTAGTGCTTGCCTCTGGCATGGAACATCCACATTTTGAAGAGGCATTTCATTAAAATACTGTGTGAAAGCCAAAGATTTGGGGTTTTCTCATGAAGGTGCTAGGAGGCTTCCTGGAAATATTTTTCTAAGTGACATGAAGAAACCACACTGTGGCTAAAATAGCTGGTGGTTAACCAATCTAAGCAGACCTGAACTTGACTTTTCCTATCCCACCTGAATACCTTGAGCAGTAGGGAACTAGCTATGGGGGCCTGGACGTTCATAAAGTTATCACACAGTGCGGAACACAACAGTACTTGAAATTGTAACATTTTTTACAGAACAGGACAGCCGTTTCTCTGCTCCAGAAATGCAGGTGGATAAAAGGTTCCACATAAGCCCTTTTCTTACAGAGAGAGATGTATAGCTTCATCCCTGGAACTGAGCCTGTGTGGGTAGACTGATGTGCTTCTAGCCAAACCGGAGTTTTGCCCAGTATCAGGGGGGACTCCTAGCAGATCTATCTAAGCAGATACAGTTGTAGGACTGAGGGTATTTTCTATTTATAAAACAAATTGCATAGAACAGCACAGGTAAGTCAGTAACAAACAAGCTTTCTGTAAGTAGCACCACCGATAAGGCCTGGTTTCCTAAGGATTTGTGTCTTATTTCTGCTACATTTCCATGCCACAATAAGGCCCGCTTTCCTATACCAGGATCCCCACATTCCCTGTCTTCTCCCACAACTGGTCTTTCCTTCTTCCCAGCCTGCCCACAGGCACACATCACAGTATCCCCAATGCTCTCCCATGAGCTGAAACTGGCAAAGAACTGGAGAAGGGCCCACATGTGCTGTGTCCGGTTTGGCACGGAAACGTCCTGGCTGGTACTAGAGCGCTCAGTGAGAAAGTGACCTTGGGCTCTCAGGCTACCTCACTAATTAAACTTGGAAAGCTTCGAACTGTTGAGGCGGAGATCAAACTGGGCTGAAACAGCCACTGGATTTTAAAGTTACTAAGGAAGAGCAGGTAGCAGCGTTGCACTTCCGTTTAGAAACCTGGGTAATTAAAAATGCAGAATCACATGCGGAGGAGCCAGTGGGCGTTATTCCCCTCTCCAGGCGGCGAGGGGAGCAAGCAGGTCCTCTTCCCGAGGGAGAAATCCCTTCTAGTGTGAGGCCCAGACACGACTCAGCCCCGCTTCGGTCACCAGGACCCAGCCAGGACAGGGGCAGGCGCAGGGACAGGGCTGAGGCCGCGACGCGGCTACCATCCCCTCCAAGGGCCCCGCTCGGGCGGGGGACGCTGCAAGGCCGGCCCAGGGCAGGCCCCGCCTGAAGCGCCGCCGCCACGACCCAGCTTGGGCATTCCCCGGCCCGACTGGAGCGGCAACGGGGGGCGGAAGGTGGAGGGGGGCGAGAATTCTGGGTCCCCCCTCCGCCGCGGCGCGGCACAGCCCCAGGCAGGCTGGCCGTGCCTGTGCCGGGGGCAGCCGACCCTGCCAGTCCCCTCCCCGCAGGCCGCCCGCCCTCACCAGGTCGTGTTCGACGCCGCCTGCTGCGCTTACGGGAGAGAGACGGCGGCCGCACTGCGGGCGGCCGCGCTCGCCTCTCCCGGCCAGCCGGCCGGCGGGCGTCTCCCGGCGGCCCGCCAACGCTACAGGGCCGGGCTACCCTCAGCACAACGACGCTCTCCGCCCCTGCCCCGTCCGCCCCGGTGTGACGACGTGCCCCCGCCCCACCGCTGCGGCAGCCGAGCGCCCCCCTCCTCACGCGGCGCGCCCTTCGGACCGCCAGGGGGCGCTGCAGCCCCGCGCTCCCCGCAGCCCACCCAAGCCGGGGAGGCGCGCGAGCCGCTCGCGCAGCGCAGCGCCGCACCCGCCCCGCCGGTCACGTGCCCGGTATGAGCCGCTCCCCCAACCCCTCCGCCCCGTCGCACGCGACTTCTGCGGGGGGGGGAGGGAGGGGAGGGGCGAACCGCTAGGGGGCGCCCCGAGGGCGCGCGCCTCTTGTTGACTGAGCGGCGGTTGGTGGCGCGAGACTCTCTCGTTACGCGCTCGCAGGAAGGGCGGGTGGGGGGGAGGAGGGGCTGATTGCTGGGGACACCGAGAGGGGGAGGAGAAGGAGGGGGGAGAGAAGGAGGGAGGGAGGAAGGAAGGAAAGGAGAGGAGAGGAGAGAGAGAGAGAGTGGGGCCGGCGCTGAGAGCTGAGGAGGAAGGCGGGCAGGAAACGGTGATTGCCTGTATCTGTGCCGGGGCGGGGGGAGCCGCCATGTGAAGCCCCCACCACCACACGGCCCGGCAGGGCGGAATGTGCGTGTGGGACGCGGCGAAAGGTGAGCGGCGGCAGCGGTGGCGCGGGACTGCCGGAGCGGGCGCCTTCCCCCTGCCGGCTCGTCCTTCCCCCTTCACTATCACCCCCTGCCCATGGCCACCCAGCGCTGGTGAGCGCGCCCCCGTGCGGGAGGTGGCTCGCGGCGGGGGGAAGGAAGAGGGGGAGTCTGAGGCGGCGGCGGGGCCCGCGGCCCCTGCCCTGGGCCCTCGGCCCCTCCCTGGGCCCAGCGGCCTGGCCCCTCCGTCGCAGCCCTTCCCCAGCGCGGGGCTCGGCGGGGCGCAGGGGTGGGGGGAGGGGGGAGCTTGGCGCGCGGGGTTATGTAACCGGCGCGGGGGGCCGTCGCGCAGGGGGGTGGCCGGGCCCTCTGGGCGCGCGCGGGCGGGCAGGCGCGCGCGCCCCGCAAGTTGGCGCGGGCGTGCCAGGTGTGTGTATGTGTGCGTGCTTGTCTGGGGGTCAACCCCCCCCCCGCCCCCTCCCACATCTCACCACCCGCTCCCCTCTCCTCCGCTCTTCTCCCCCCTCTCACCACCCCCCCATCCCCCGCAAGCCTCCGCACCGGTGTGTGCGTACGTTTGTCTGTCTGTCTGTCTGTCAGTCACATGGGGCCTGCGCCGCAGACACAACACGGCTCCCCCCAGGCACAGCCGGAGTGGCGTCGCCAGCGCTTTGCCAGCCGAGGGGTCATTGCAGGGAAATAGGTTGGAGGAGGAGGAAGGGAAGCCCCAGCCCTGGCGTAGCCTTGCCCACTCGGGCACACCACGCGCCGTGGGGCTGGGCTGTAGCAGCATGTACCAAAAAAAAAAAAAAAAAGCCACCCTGCGGTTTTCCATCGTGTTTGTCACAAGTTGTATTTGCTGAGCAATAGTGCCGGGTATAACCCGTGTGCGGAAGGGGGGAGGACCTGTGCTTGGTAAGTAAGCCTGGGCGTGCAAACACCGAGGGACAAACGCGATCGCCGATGCTTCTTCATCTCTTCCCCATCTAACGTTGATGCTGTATATTTACCATTGATTTGACCCATGATACTGAGCAAAAAGCCCCGATGAGGGATGCACGGTAATAGCATGTTAACCTTAAGAAGGGAGAGGAAAGACAACATCACAAACATGCAATTTTTGGGGGGTAGGAAACCTGTGTATTGCATGCTGTAGTATTCCATTATTTCTGATGCTTTAAAATCAAAGTCCTCAGGATGACAGGGCTGTGAATACTCTGCTTGTGCTAATGAGAGATTTTCTTCATGAAAAGCTAAGTTGATGTGTGTTCTGCATCTTGATTTAAGATCCAGGTCCAATCTCAGATTTGATACTGTAGTCCAAAGAAGTAAAACCAAGGGATTGTAATTTTACAGTCTGAATTCTTTATTCATTTAGATGCTGTTATTGCTCAGATAGAACTGTTTTAAACACTTGCCTAATAAACATTAGTTGCAAGAGATTATAGTTAAAATTTATTTCTGGAGTAGTTCCGTCTTAGTTGCTGTTTGTGGCATTTAACACAGAAATCCAAATATCTGACAAATTCTTTGCCATCTTGTCTCAAGCATGTAGTTATTACCCGTTCCCACCATATTGGTCTTTCATTCAGTTCATTTCTTCTGCTGGACAAGGTACCAAATCCCTGTTAGTAAATAATCCCAGTCTGTCAGAGTGGAGGTCATTGGTAGGACAGTATTAGTAGAGGCACAGTGCAGACACCTGCCTTGTGACTTACTGATGTTGAAGGTAGACAGACAACTACTTGAAGGTAGACAGTTTTAAAAGTAAAGCTCTAATAGGAAAAATACATTAGCATATTTCAAGCCTCGATAGTAAACTGATCATACATTTTTCTGTGTGCAGCGCATGTGTCTTCAGTACATTCTTTGGTAGTTGGCCTTTCAAAATTAGCACCAGTGCATCTTTCTGGATAGTATATGTACTCTTCCTTAGTCAGAGCCTGTTCTGATGCAGTGACAGTGTATTGTAATTGAGTGCTGATTTTGATTAGTCTTTTCTGATCCAGTGACCCAGATACTTTGTTTTTTTTTTTAAAGAAGTTTCATAGCAAATTTAAAATCTTTCTACCATCCCTTTCAGTTACGAGAGAGATTAAAAAGTAGTAAGAGTGATTCAAACAGAAAAATTGGTTTTGAGTAGACAGAAAAAATTAATACTTTTTTTTTTTTAATAAATCAGTTGTTCAGGACAAGCAGGAAAAGAATAACTTGCCTGACCCTGACATTTCCCCATTTAATTTGTTAGCTATTGTTTATTTCATGAAGAGTGAAATTTTTTTGTGTTGAACATTTTTCTGTTTTAATTGAAAGGTGTATATTATCACTGTGATCTCTGTCAGCTCTTAGCAACATGTTTGCCTGGTATAGATATAACAAGGGAGCTAAATATCCAAATGTTGAAGTCCTCCCTCAAGAATACAGTATAGATTAATTTGGTGATAGTGCCATGTGTTTATCTAAGCATAGCAAAATGAGGAAGAAGTGGGAAAATAGGAATGAATGTGGCCATGGAAAAAGAAAGGTAAGTTGGAAGTAAGAGAGCAAATCTAAGGAGATGCAAAAAAGCATGAGGAATTCTCAAATGTGTAATATAGTGTACTTGTGCAAGTGTCTTTTTTTTTTTTTTTTTAAGAGAGAAATTTGTGTTGTGCCTCTCCCTGAGAGCAGCTTTCTGCTCTGTTGTGGAAACCAGACAGCGTTTTAATTGGAGACACAAATGCTTTTAGGGAGGAGAGCCTCCCATGTCTGTAGTCCCACTGCTGCTGTATTTCATGTGGAGTAACCGGTGCTTGTAAGATAGAAGTCAGTTAGGAAACCCTTCTTTCTAATTTTTCAGTGCAAGTATATGGAAGTGGAAGAGAGGTTAGTGCGTAGAACAGCTTTATATTCTGGGCTGTGATGATAACTCCTGTTCCTGTGGCCTGTGTTTTCAAAACTAGCTGAAGGATTGCTGCTGCTGTAGTTAAGGAGTCTGTGACCATTAAATTAATCTAGGAGATACTTCTATTTCATCTTCCATATTCTTTTCTGTAAATGCCTAAACTGACCCATGGTCCCTGAATGTCAGAGTTAGCTTTTGGAGGAAGTAGTGTTTTAGGTTTGGGTTTTTTTTTGAGGGGGGGACAGGACTCATTTCCTGTCAAAGCTTCAGGTCTCCTAGTTGGCATTCTACCTATTTAATAGTGCTGAAGCTGTGGTTTGAAATTTAGTTGCTTGCATAAGTAAAGCTTAGCCGCATTGTGGTTCATTCTTCTGTGTTGGTTTTGCTTTCTGTTCTCAGCTATCAGTAAATACTTTAACCAAATTCCAACATCAAGGAAATTATCAGCTGTAACCTCCTTATTTGGTCTGCTTGAATTCATGCAGACCTTTTCAACTTCTTGATTTCTAAGTAAATAATCCTGAAAAAAAGAGAAAGCTAATTTCACTTAGGAGAAGACACTGCTCACATACTTTGCAGAGGCATTCTTGCAAATGCAGGTAGGTTGGTTTGAATGCCAAAATGTGAACACAGTGCTGAAAATGTCCAGAGTAAGGCTGCGAACTGCTCCAAGGTTTTTCCATATTGACTTACAGATCAGCAGTATCCTGGCAGTGTGAGGTGTAGCGATGTATTTTGGCAGGATTATGGGGACTGTTGCTAACAGTTTTTAGTCAGGTTCTAGTTGTCAGTGAATATCCAAAGTATAATAAAGTTCTGTGCGCAATGTTTGTGTCTTCATCTTTTTGTTGTGGCTCGGATCAGCTGTTAGTCCAGGGTGTGATGAGTCAGCACCTTGGACAAATGGTTGTACTCCACTTACATCATTTTGGAAACCTAGGAGCTATTGTTGTTTAAAGGAAATATTGAAATTGCTGGTAATTCATACAAATAGGAAAGCCCATGGCCCTTTGGCATGTAAGGTAAATGATTAATGTGGTTTACCAAATAGAGTAAACATATTTTACCATTTTATGCTTTTGAATGCAACTCCCGGTTGAAGTAAAAAACTAAATTAGTGGTCTGTATTGAAAGGATACTGTTCCTGGTTTCTGAATCTTCCTGTTGTTTCCAGGAAACGTTAGAGCATTGGGAAACTGTAAAGAGGGGTTTTTCAGTCACTGTTTCCTAGATTTCCATGCTGCAATTGCATTATTTGGTAAGCAGTTCCAAGAATGCTCTTATAAAACAAACACAGGGGTGGGGTAGAGGAGGTAGTGACTCTTCATTCTAATTTCTGGCTGATCAGGAATTTGAAGTTGTAAGTTTTGCCTCTCCATAACAATTCTCATAATTTCTCTGTTGATTTTTAACCTGAATTCTACAAGCATCGTATTTCCCTAGGGTAGGCCGTTTTTTCTCTGTAACCTTTTTTGTATCAAACTGTCTCCACTAAGCAGCAGTGTAACACTGGTTGAATGCCAGAGGTACTTAAAATAGCAACTTAAAAGCACTCAGGCCCGGAATGCAATTCAGATTTCTGTTCAGGAATCCTAAAGAATTAGAGCATTTTTGTTTTGTCCTAAGAACTTAGAACTGTGTTTTTTCCAGGAAAATACAGAAACACTGTAGTCTATCTTTTCACTTTCCTTTAAATCTAGGAGGAGGAAACTTGAGAATATATTGGATGAGATAAAAAGTTTGCCTAGCTAATAGTAAAGAAACAAACATACTGAGATTCTTTGCCTTTATATTCTGAGTTGCTATAGTTTGTTACCTTTAAAAAAAAAAACAACAATCTTTAATGGCTTTTTATTCCATTCATGTGTTCAACCCATATGGACTTTTAGCATCCTTGGTGTCCTGTGTCAGAGAATCCACAAATAAACTAGGCAGTAGATGAAAAAATATTTCCATTTGTTTTGAACTCTCCACTTAATAGTTTTGTCTGTTTCCTCCTAATCTTGTTGGTTAGAGCTGATGATAAAAGTACTATTCATGGACTAATGAAAGATACAGAAAACTTAAGCAGAAACTTAAAATTTCAAGGCTAAGCATCGAAGCCATATCTTGTGAAGATTTTACTTCAAAAAAGATTTTGCACCTTTGAGAGTTTCAAAGGCAAATCCAGAAAAATATTTGGGAACCTGACTATCCAGTGTCAGTTGGAATTAGGTAGTGTCACTCAAAAGCTGCCATGAAGAGAAAATCTACATCTGTAGTCATCAGTATTTTTGCTAGTTCTTAGTTACTTGAGTTCTTAGAGTTTTACTGCTCTATGTGGTTAATGCTGCCCATATGTGAGTAAGGAGATGGTCCTCCTTAGCATCTGGCATCAGCTACCACTTGAGATTTGTGAAGTGGATGTCCTTTTCCCCCCAAAGCCTGGCCTGATCAGCACCTGCTGAGTGTACACTGATAACATTGAATTGAGCATAAAGCATGACTTCTCTGGACACTTCTAAAAGAAAAAAAACAATCAAAATTTGTGGAGAAGTGGTGCCTTCTCATTACATTACACAGATCAGTGGCTCAGAGAGCAGATTTGTTTCGCATGCATGCACACACACATATATATACACACATGTATAGCCAAACAAGTACATAAAATCAATTAAAAATATGTTATCTCTTTTGACAAGAATTCACCAACCTGCTGGCCTGAAGTCTAGGGAATCTGGGGAAACTGCCAGCACAGTTCCTCTGAATTCTATGTTAAAAAATTCAGAGATTTCACAGATTCCTTGATTTGATCGCATCATAAAAAATTTTCAGTTATTTATTTTGATCAATTGTACCTCTACTTACCCAGTTTTCCTGGCTTGTGAAGTTTTATGTTAGCTTTACAAGGATGCTTCCTTCTGTTGTGCCTGGGAAGTCTTTGGAAGTTCTAAATCATTTGGCAGCAGCAACTCTTCTCATTATTTGGGAGGAGTGATCATGGTTCATGCTGCCAGTTGACTTCTTGACCTCCACCTCAGCATAGGTTTCTTGTGTAAGACGCAAGTTGTAGAACTGGATTGTCATCAGATTGAAGAGTGTACAAACTAAAAACTTCCTAAACAAGTTCTATTGATTTATTAGGTAGAAAAGTGAACACTCTTCCACTTCAAAGGAAAGAGTAACACAGTTACTCAGTATTCTCAGATACTATAGACAGCTAAACATAAGGGCTTGAAGGAAGACTACCCAACTTGTACACTCATCTTGTTTATTGTTTCAGATACTCAAGTCCAAGAGAGAAAGAGAATTTCCTTTTGGTGATTTACAGTCCATTCACTGTGTTGCTGTTGAGAGTCCTAATTCCACAAGCTATGCTTCTTATTCTGATTTTGCTTAATGAATTTTATTCTGAAATTTAGGCATTTAGAAGGTGGCATTTAGAGTGTGCTAAGTCCTCTTGGGGATGAAGCCCCAAACGAACTTAAGTACAGAAGAGAAATAGTGAAGCCAGCTGGTGAAGTCTGCTGAAATCTGCCAGTGTATTGTGGCAACAAGAACAGTTGTATCAAAGAGGTAATACTTGAACTAAAAAGTGGTTTAATAAAATATGTTTAAATACAACAATTAAAATTTATGAAGAAGAGCCACTCATCACTAAGAAGTTCTGAAGGAGGAGAGGGGAAACTTTGCCAAAAAATGCAGAAATGTTGAAACTGAAGCAGGAGTCTTCTGTGAGCAGAAGAAAAATTCAACCAAGTTAAACCACTATTTGTGACAAGCTCTAAATGGACTGTAGCTGCTACTGAGTGTTATTCCTAGAGGGGAATGAAACATTGTCAATTGGTCTCAAATTGAATCTGGCTTGCTATTTTTCAAAGCACTTACCATCTCAAATGCCATGTATAAAAGCAAAAAGAGTATCTTCTTCAAAACAGAGGGATGGAGCACCTCTCCTATGAAGATGGGCTGAGAGAGCTGGGGTTGTTCAGCCTCGAGAAGAGAAGGCTCCGGGGAGACCTCATAGCAGCCTATCAATATCTGAAGGGAGCCTACAGAAGAGCCGGAGAGGGACTTTTTATGAGGAAGTGTAGTGACAGGACAAGGGGCAATGGTTTTAAATTGGAAGAGGGGAGATTTAGATTAGATATTAG
>JAOTQQ010000001.1:138876644-138887874 GCA_026546715.1 Gallinago undulata | reverse complement strand
AGGCCAGGCTGGATGGGGCTTTGAGCAACCTGCTCTAGTGGGAGGTGTTCCTGCCCATGGCAGGGGGGTTGGAACTCAATGATCTCTAAGGTCCCTTCCAACCCAAATGATTCTGTGATTCTAAAACAGATTGCCCAAAGCTGGTGCAGACGGTGCAGTGATGCTGTTTTCCGTACCTCGTGTTCATGGTTCCTTAAGTTGTGACAATTAAAACAATCATCTGTCTTGAACTCCAAATCAGTTGTGAAAAAGTCTAAACTCTTTTATCCTGTATGGCTGTTGTATAAATTGTTACCTGCTGTACAACGGCTTTAGATCATTGTGATGATTTGCCAGCAAGAGGAATGTGTATCTCTTAGTTGTTACTTGTATGTAAATCCTTGATGATATAGTAAACTGATATGAAATAAAGACCATTTTGAGTTGTAAAAATAGTTTGAAAACTGGTTTAGTTGAGCAAAGAGTTCCTGTGTCTTTGTCGGGGAGTGATTGAACTGAAGGTCAGCATATAATTTCTTTGTTGTCAAGCTCAAGTGAAAGTATGCACAGAACACAGTTTTAGAATAGTCATCTACACATAAGGAGTTGATTCTGAAGGACTTGGATTTTTCTGTGCTTTATGTGGGTCGTATGGTATTTTACCTTTGCAGCAAATGATGTGCATATTCTAGAAAAATACTGTTTCTGAATGTCTCATACTCACTAACAGTTCTGTGTTTTAACGTTTAATTTGCCCAAGACTTTAATGATTGTTCTTTCCTAAATTATACTTTTAGGCTTACTCACAGGAGGTGGTGGTGGTGTTGAGTGCTTTTGAGGACAGATTTTTTCAAGTGTCCTTCAGCTAATTTCATTTCTGTTGCATTAACATAACATCAAAGATTGAACTGCAAAACAGAATTTGCTGGTTGACCCTGTAACATCAGGTGCTTGTAGTTAGGAGTGATTATCGTATGGGCAAATGTATCCTAAAATGAGGGGCTTTTTGATTGTAACTTTGAAAACTCTTAGCCTACCCCTCTTGTTTATTGCAAGGGGAGAGCATAGCAGGGCTAGTTAGTGAAGAGTAGCTAGCTCATGTCAACTCTCTATCCACACCACAGTTACTTGGCTTACCACCACAGTTAGTTGGCTATAGACCTGACCTTAAAAGGCAGTCTCTAGAAATGGCTAAGATAATCTTAGGATCCCCCTGGCAATGAAAGGAACAGTCCCATCCGTTCCTCTTTTCTGGCCTGTCTCCTTTGGCTTTGTCTGCTGCTTTTGTGAGTCAGTTCAGCAGAAAACTAACCTGCTGTTTTAAAATCAGTTCTGTTGATTTAGTGAGATGAATTGCATATAGCACCAGTATGAACATGCGGGTCATGTGAGTTTGGAGGTAGTGCAGAAGTTGGGAAGAAGGGATAAAGCCTCTTAGGCAAGCTGAGGTTGAAGACCAGAACTATCCTTTTTGGTGGCAGTCAGTCATCAAGTTGACTCACCATCTTAAGAAACTTCACCCTGAGAGTTTGTTTCCCACTTGGAATGAAATTCAGTTGCTTTGCAACATACTAATTAGTTCATTTTAATATGAAACTGTAATGTTAACTCTGACATGTCTAAAATCACAGGAATTTAAAAATACAATATCTTTAAAAATTTTTTTTAAACTTTTTTAAGTTTTTTCGCTGGACTCTGAACTCTTCAATATGTGGTAGAAAACGGTTTTAGACCCTGCAGCAGCAACTCTTTTCCAGAAGACTCAGCCAAGAGATCTTGTGCTGAGAAATGTGTAAACACGTAAGACAGTTCTTTCCTCAAAGAGCTTGCAGACTAGTGCCAAGTAGAGTGGTGAGTTTGATGTGGGAACTGCAACGTAGATGCATGAAACTCAAACAGGCCACAAAATACCCACTTGATGGAAACAACTTTTAAACCCTGCTGAGCAGGGATGGATTTAATCTACAGTTCAGGCAAAAGATTCTGGTACTCATTAGCAGTAGCCCAAGATATCCATACTTCTGTTAGCAGTAAAGATACACCTTCAAGAATAAGGCTTATGGTGTTTGAATATGTTAATTAAATTAAGTTCTTTTGCATTAGAGGACATTGGCAGGATGTTCTCTCTGGTCAGAAATGCAAAAGAGCTCTTACAATGTGTTACTGTTTCATTCAGCTTTCAGTTACCTGAAATTGGATTATCTGGATTAGAATTTAGTTGTGCCATGTAATTAGACACAAATTTGGCAGGATTATTTGTTGAGTCACAGTGCAGCCTCATCTTGTCTTTGGAGATAGTTCATATTGCTTTCTGTAGTGCAGAGCTATAAATTGTATATTTTGCCAGATTTGAGTTGGCTACTTGAAGAGGCAGCAGAAATGTTTCTGCACCATATACCTGGTAAAGGGAGTGCTGAAAAGTGTGGCAGATAAAAACACACTAGGATCCATGTTCATTTCTTACAGAGTGATTGAGATCTGTATTCCATGCTCCCAAGCATTTTTCCCCATAATACGTTTGGGTTTGGTCTGGGTTTGTCCATTGTCTGTGTTACCCCAACTGTCTGAAATAATGGAAAGCCATTTGTTGTACAAACACACCATTCTGAATTTAAAGTATTTTAAATAAATAACTGTCCTGCATCAGGCTGCATGTAACAGATGAGATTAAAACAAATATTAACTTAACATCGACATTCCTTGTTTTGCCATCTAAAATCTCAGACTCTTTTATACACACAGATATGTTTATAGAAGTCATAAAATGTAGACTTAACATTTCATTCCATTACCTGATCTGTAGGCTTTGATTAAAAGTCTTTAATAATAGGATTAACTTGTTGCGGATTGGAAAGTATAATGCTAGGCCTATGAAGCAGTGTACAAAGGGATGTTACGTATCTTTTCCTAGTGGACTGTATTGAGTATTTTTGCGGTGCCAGCCATGTTCAAAGCATCAAAACTCTTAGTTTTTCCCTCTTCAATTTTGAAAAGGATTGCCCAGTAGAAACTTGAATTTTAGTAAAAGAACTCTTGTTTTGTAGAACAGTAAGATTTTACCATTTGAATGTGGTCTAGAAAGAGATGCAGGGCCAAATTATGTTGATATTGATCACAGGAGTTCTTGATTTTTTTTTTTTCCCTGAAAGGTTTTTTGCTCTTGCACTGAAAACTTTAATTCTGTTCCTAAGAATCCTGTTTCTACTTTACAGGCTTTCATGCAATTTCAGAGTTTGTTGGGATTTTTTTTTTTTAATTTCTTTGTGCTTAGAAGTCCAGGATATGAGCATTTCACTTCATTTAAAAAGCTTTTCTCTGGGCAAAGGGTCACTTTATAGCTTGTCCTTCAGGCTCTAGAGATACCCCAAAAGCTAGTAACTGTGGTGGTTTACTTTCACTGAGTCATTGTTTGTTTGTGCTCTTTAATTTGTGAAAAAAGAGAAAACTGTTCTGAAACAAGGTAGGTGCTATAGTAGTAAAAAAGATGAACTCTTGTCTGAAATAGGAATGCTTGTGATGGGTGTTTAAGTCCCCTCTCTAGATTTCCTCTCCCCCTCCATTCCCACTTCAAGGTTTCTTTACAAAGCATTTATTTCACTCATCCCTTCATCATGATTCCTCTAAAGGAAGCATTGTGTCATCCTTACATTTCTTATTTCATGAATCAGTGAACATGTTTCAAATCTTGCTTAACTTCTCTGATTTAATATATCCTGTGCAAGATGTCTCTCATGCTCATTTGTTCCTTAGGTTTCTGCAAGGCAGCTATAGAGGTTATCTTCCTTCTCAAGGCAAAAATCACACTGTAAGCAGAAGTTTTTAGAAGTGAGGATTCTCCTTAGTCCAGAAACCTCAGTTTATCGTGTAGTTCCTGGAACTACAAAGGGAGAAATTAGTCTCCCAGGTTTTCATATCAGCATTATGAAAATAATCCACAACTCTTAAGACATGAGCCAGAGACATATAGTAATCACTGAAGTCCCACGTTCCTGCCTTGTGTGTTTAGAATTTAAGTGGACTGGCTGATTCAAAAATCGCATCTGCCAAGGAAATGGTAAATCATCATCAGATATTGTAAGTGGGCATTATAGCCTACCTTCTCTAGTTTTGCAGGCTCTAGGAAGACAACTTCTGAACAGTTGTTGTGTTGTGGTTTTAGACACTACACTAGAGTAGTTTTGTTTTTCTGATTTCTAGTTTATCAACCTATGCACGTACCTGTGATTCTGATTTTGATTGGCCCTTCTGCGTGTGGTGTTGTGATCTAGTGGCTTTTAGACTAGCGATCTTTCTTCCTCACATCCCAGTGTTCTGAATGAAAATTGAAAGTGTTCCAAAGTTTTAGAAAAGCTTACTCACATAAAGGCAGTTCTCCAGTTTATCAGGATTAGATATTTTAGTTTAAGCAAGAGCTTGTCTATATAGGGGTCAGAGTAGCTGCTTATCAAATCCTACCTTCTCAAGAACTTACTTATTGGAATAAAGAACATCTTTATTAGACTGTTTTTGTCATGACTCATAGTGTGCATTTCATACAGTCTTGAAGGTTCTTTGTGGGTTTTTTTCAGAGTAAGAGTTTCTTTTCATATTAGATTTTCTTTTTGATAGACTTAGAATCATAGAACAGCCTGGATTGGAAGGGATCTTGAAAGTCTGTCTAGTCCAACCTCCATGTGGCTCTTTGTGAAGAGAGAGCCTATATCCTTTCTACAGCCATCCTTTAAGACTTTGTCATCCTCTATTAAGAAGAAGGGTAATCAATAGTTAAAATTCTTTTGTTTCTTTGATATCTATGATATCTACAACCACTAGATGATGTTTTAATGAATATCTTTTTCCTTGAACTTACGCTTCACTGTTTTCTCCAAGAACTTGTTAGCCAGAAGTGATAGATTTGAATTACAGTTGACTTCAGATGATGGAAAAATATGTATTTTCCATATGAAAAAAATAATCTAGCCATTTCCAGTATGTACTGTCCTCTACAGGAAAAAGTCAGTTTTGTATTTCATGCGGTCATCTACCTCATCTCCTGTCATTTTTCTCACTGCTCCTTACGAGTTCTGTGGTATCTATTAGATACAATCCAAATCACTAAAAACTCATTTCGGAAAGCCCAGTGTCTTGGAAATTGGTCTCTGGGTAAGAAATACAGGTACCTAGAGAGAAAATGCAAAATCCTGAGGAAGGGTTGCTTTGTTTTGGTTGTTGTAGATTTCATCTGCTTGACTTGTGAATAATCTTCATGTGTATGTAGACTATGTATCATGTTACAGCAAATGTAAGAATAGAACCAGGTACATCTTGATCTTCTTGTGTTTGCAGATGTCCTGAAACATTCAACTGAAGCTTGTCTTTCCAAGGTAGTTATACCTGTTTTGCCTAGAATTCTGTTGTTGCCTAATTTGGTATATTTGCAGTATTCCATGAAAATGATCATATCTATGAAAACTTCTCTGCAGCTGTATCTTGTTCTGCAGTCAAACAGGCCTGCAATCCAAGGTGGTTTATCAAGATTTCAGAGTATGCCTGCTTGGTAGCTCTAGAACAAAAGGATTTAAGAGTCAAAAAGCTGGAATTCAGCTTTCAGCCAGGTTCACAGGAAACAAAATTTTAATGTGATAAATGAGGCAGTCTCCAGAACAGTGCAGTAGAAGGATAGGAAAATGACCAAAATACATTAAGTCCATCCACAGCTGCATGTGTTTTTCCAGTAGGCTGGAGACTGAGTGAAGCTTCTGTGTTCTGTTGTTGGATGATGCTATGGATAGCCCAGAGAATCGGTATCTTCTCAAAAGCAGACAAGGATGAAAAAAACCAGTTGGCTCATATCTATGTATTAACTGTAGTTTGTGCATTTTTATGGAGGATAAAGGAATAGAAATTACATATTTAATAAAATAAAGGTGACTGGCTTAAATCTTCCTTTTTGTTTCAGAGTCCTCACACTCTAAGAGCTGATAGCCCTAAAAGACAAAACAGTGGGGGTTTTTAGGGAACTGGTTAGAGTTGAAAGCGAGAGATGTAACAGCAGGCAGTGACCTCATGATCTTACTACATCATTAATCAATATTTTAAAATCAGTGTTACAACAGCTATAGTTAATGTGAATCACTTGGGTGCAGTGAATATCTGGCCACAGTTCAAAACATTTCTTTATTCTCTCCGCCAGTTCTCTTCTAGCCAAATAATAGCTCATCTGGGGACACTGCTGTGTACAGCTCATGGTCCAGAGATAAGTGTCTTGCATAAAGGAAAACTGCAGTTTAGCTACTTGGGTATATTTATTTATTTATTAGTAAGCAACACTAACAAACAGAAAAGAAAAACTCAAATCACAAACCTAGCTATATAGATCATACTAAATCATTTAAATAACTGGCTTTTCATTGAACATAAGATGGCCTTTGTTTTTTTTTTGTTTTAATGTGATGTATTGCAATGGAGCAACAAATGTTTGGACATTTTATGGTTAGCTGTAAATTCATTGATGAAATTATTCCAGTCTCTAGTACCACTAGTTGTTTGCCTGTATCCCACCATATAGATAGTATCAAATAGGAAATAAAAGATTGTTCCTGACTCGGGCAATATTTTGCATGAACAGTAGCAATAAGAACCTTTTATTACTCCTTTTTATAGGAGATGTATGATGAACAGGAAGAATTTAATAAATCATAATGGAAACTGAACATTGTAATGAGTTTTTTGTGTTCTGGGTGGATAGAAAAAATATGCATGTGTGGTGTTTGATACACAGCAGGAGCTACAGTATGCATTACTACAAAACTTCGTGGTTTTTTATTTTTCATTTCTAGGTTAACTGTAAAACTCGCATACTTCAGTGAAGCTCTTTGAAAAATGTAGTATTTGTGGTAATCTGTAGATGGCCTGTAATGCATCATTGAAATGTCACTGATGATATTAGTAAACATTTAATTGATCAAGCGTTTTTCTTTCTATACAGAAGCTTCAGTATGAGGCGGGGTGGATGGCGGAAACGGGCTGCCGATGGCGATGGCTGGGGAATATGGGTATGTTCAAAACCAAGTGGCTTTGGGGTTTTTTTTTGCATTTTTCTTTTTGAGGTAGATGGCACTGGTTAGAAAGGGTTTACAATTTTGTTATATATGCTAAAGGTATACTATAAATTAAGCCCTTCTGCTTCACTTGAAAACACATAATTAAGTTCCAAAGAAATTTTTTTAATTACCTGGTTTTGAAGTCTTTCTTCACAATAACCCATTAAGTTGCATTATTAATAAGTGCAGACCCTTGAATAGCTTTAAATCACCATTTAAAAACTAAGTAATTTTTAAAACTATTTATGGTTGCACATTCCATGTAGTTGGACAAACAATAACTGAGGCACCTAATTTACATAAATATTTACAATACTACTGTCTCATGTATATTTAAGAACTGGAAATACATGGGTCTAAATGAATATTCTCTACATTGTTTCTTTAGGCAATGAGCTTCCAATTTAGCATCCAAACTGGTAGCTTTCCTTTATATATTTTTTCTCCTTTCTTTTTATGCTGTAAGAATTTTTATATAATGGAATTTTTTTTCTTATAAGATAAAAGAAGTTTGAAGTAAATCCTGCCATGATGGTAACAAAATGCAGTTGTCTTGTACATAAGAATTTAGGGTGAACGATTTGCTATTTTTAATTTGGAAAAAGAATATGTTGTTTGTATGTCAACCAAAATCAACTTGAAGGAATTGCTGCTTACCTTTCCATTCTTATAATTGACCGTTTTTTGTCTGAAATGTTAAAAAATAAGACTAACTTCATGGTTTGTTTTTTTTTTTTTGTTTTAACTTAAAAATTAGGGAGGGTACATGTCTGCAAAGGTTAAGAAATTGGAGGATCAATTCCGGTCAGATTCAGCCATACAGCATCAGAGGGATGGAAATTCATCAAGTATCTTTAGTGGAGTTGCTATCTATGTCAACGGCTTTACAGGTGAAGCATTTATTTTTTGAAGGATCTGTTCTGTTCTGTTTGCCATCTTAAGTGGAGTAAGGAACTGTAAAACACATGAGTTTGCAGCTAAGTAAATACATAACAATTACTGTATTTGTTTTGTATATTATGTTCCTTTGTATTCCGTGATTAAGGCTTTCAATATAAAATCAGATTTAGGTTCTGAATAGAAGTATTACTTTACTAAGTCATTCATATGAGTGGTCACTGATACAAATTGCAAATTTTTCCACCTTTCCATGATCTCATTATTTGAAATGAAACATTTTAACTTTCTCCGTACCCCTACATAAATTTTTAGTTTTCCACAGAGTTGATGGTTGCATGGGACTTGGAGTGTATGCATTAAATTTATGTTTGGGTGGATATGTTGGGGTTTTGTTGCTCAGAGTAGCGTAATGCTTGAGACAGTGAATTCATTAATAATGGAAGGAAGGACAAGAGAAGAGCTAAGGTGTATATATGCATTGTCTGCAATGAACTGGTAGTGCATGTTAACTGAAGGAAGATTCTTAATCTACTGTTCTTGCATTCACATTTCTCCTGGGTTCTGTAAAGCGGCTTAATAACCTTTTTGAAACTTCCCAAAAGCCTTTTTCGGGGATGTGTGCCAGGAATGTTGTGACTATTACATAACTGATGCATAAAGCTTCTGTGATACGGAGCGGTGCTAGTTTGAGCACAGGGCTCAAATGGACTGAAAAAGGTTAAGGTTGATATGTTAAACTGTTAATGTATCTGAATCAGTTATTTAATACAGGCAGTTTCTTTAGTAAAAATCTAGCATTTGGATATTCTTCAAGTTACTAGTTCCTAAATAGAGCTCTTCCTTTTTTTTTTTTTTTCCCCCACCTCTGTTTGCAAAATTAGTACTCTTTTTGATGCCATTGAGGGGATAAGAGATGTTAGTTTTTAAGAGTCTATGTTTCCTGTAACAACTGAAGAACAATGTTGTAAAGAAAGAGGGAGTTAACTGCTTCAGTAAATTAGGAATTGTGTAGCAGGAGTTCCATGCTGTTGCTAAGCCTTTTCAATATTAATTCTTTTCTATTTCTGCGTATAAACCACTCTCCCACACTCTAGTGAAAAGATACGTGAGTTAGTTTAATACTTGATTTTTATCTACAGTTTTCTACATTTCTTCAGAAATGTTTTTCTGATTTGTTCCTTGAAGAACTAGAAAGTTTTTTCAGGAGAAAAACAATGGTTTGCACTCTTTCTGATCATGGCATCATATTTCTCAATTTTAATTGTTTTTCTTGATGTATTTGCTGACACAAAACAGGAATATTTCTGGGTTTCCTTTTATAGATCCTTCAGCTGATGAATTAAGACGGCTAATGATGTTGCATGGAGGCCAATACCATGTGTATTATTCCAGATCAAAAACAACTCACATCATTGCCACAAATCTTCCAAATGCCAAAATAAAAGAATTGAAAGGAGAAAAAGTAGTTCGGCCAGAGTGGATCATGGAAAGGTAAGTTTAGGTCTCCTGCTTTTGCAGATTTGTCCTTTCGGAAAACAAAAGAAGAAAAATTTGGAAAAAAAGCATTATCGAAGATTGCATTTTGAGATTATGGCTCAGTTTAGAATAAATCTACCCTTGCAACAGCTAAGCAAAAATACCACTGTTACATTGAAGTTATACTTCTTAGTGATTGTTCCTTAAGAAACTTCACTAAGAACATTCAGAAAGTCTCAGGCATATCTGGAAACTGAACATTGTCCTGTTGATTACATTTAATATCCAACCAATTGACCAGCCTTCATCTCTGTTTAAATAAGTACCAGGTGCTTGTCTTTTAACCTCTTGCCTTGTGCATTGCGTAAGTTTCATTTCATCTGTAAATAAAGAATGTCAATTGAAAAGCATTTTCATAAAATTGAAATTAATCTATCTAAATATTTATCATCTTGTGACTTTGTAACGAAACAAAAACAAAATGAAAAAAAAAAAAAAAAGTTTTATTTAGAAAGAATTTATGTTCTTTGGTTCCTCCATGCCCTAGAATATATAGGATAAACTAAAGTTGTCATCAGGTCCTTGAAAAAGGTGATAGCCAGGCTGAGAGCAGTTAATCTAGCTTGCTTCTGTTTTCTTCCATCTGAGGAACCCATGGGAAATAGAACAGGCAGGAATATGTTCTGGGAATCATTGTGTCAGTGTCACGCTATTCTTAACTAGCCTCTCTCCTAGATGGCCAGCAAAATCAGGCAAGGAACTGTTCTGCATACACACTTATAAAATCCTATTTGCAGTTGCTATTTTCAGTTTGCTTATTTTCAGTCCTTTGGATTCAGCTGTTTCATTTCATGTATTGTTAAGGTTAATTTTTTTTAACTTTAGTCAGAAATGTTCAAAAAAGACTTTTGGTACGTTTCTTAAACATCTTTAAGGCCTTTCCCCTGAGTTTAAGGACTTGGAAAACTGGTGCTAAGTTTTAAAGATGTGGCTGTTTTCATTGGTGCCATTAAAGCTTGTTATGATTTTAACCAAGTTGGAGAAATCAATTTGTATACATTTGGTAGAGATTTGCTAGAACCTAATGTATACAGTCTCCTAAAATTTTCCATATGATGTCTTGTGTTTGAGTTTGGCATCTCCTGGTTCTGGAAGGTTGTACCGTAGAATAAGTCAGAAGAACTGAGTATAGACAGAAATGTGGAGTTGGGCACAAGGAGACAGGGAACTCATTGTGTCAGTAGAACAGGGTTCATGTCAGAATCAGGAATAAAAGCTAATCTCACAACAGCTCCTCATTTTTCCCTTCCTCTCAACAGTATTGAAGAACTCACTGGTTAAATACTCTATCTCAGTGTATGGAATACCAAATTATGTTCTAGGTAGATCCGATGGTGAAAATCAGTGCAGTGGATGTAGAGGTTCCAAATTTGCTGAATATTTATGTGCGGATCATGTTAGTGCAGGATGATGGGTTCAGGTTTTTTTTTTTAGTTTGGTTAAGAATCAACCCTAAAATTTTACTGTCATGAATTGCTGGTAAAGCACTGTTGTTAGATTTTCAGTTTGTCATTCAGGGTTGCAAAATGAAAAGGTCGTTTGTCTGTGGAGCTTTATTTCTTTGTGTGCACACATTGTGATGTAGTCCTTAAATACATGGTCACACACTTTTTTCACTGTGGTACCTGCTACATTCTCTTCACAGAAGAGATTGAATTGTACCTGAAAGGAAGCTGTAGAGAGGCAGGGGTTGGTCTCTTCTCCCAAGTGACAGACGATAGGACAAGGGGCAA
>JAOTQQ010000001.1:138778827-138876544 GCA_026546715.1 Gallinago undulata | reverse complement strand
CTTGATGATCTCTGAGGTCCCTTCCAACCACCGTGATTCTGTGATTCTGTGATTCTGTGATTCTGTGATTCTGTGAATTCAGGTTGCAAATTGCTAATTCAGTGCCGTGTTTTTTACGTCTTGTCTCTGTAACCCGTTTCTTCCTCATTGCATATGACTCAAATTCTTTGCTGATAATGGAATGAATAATTAATTCCTGTCTTTTATTGATGCTTATCACTGTAGCATCTGTCTGCTTTCCATAGATTAATGAACTTACGACATTTATTACAATGGCTATTATTTTCATTTTTTTGTTTGAGAGTCACCAAAAAGACATTAAAGTAAAACACCAAAAATGTCAATAATTTAGAATATGCCATGTGAACTTTGTAAGATAGGATTTTTTCAGTTACTTATACAAGAAAGGTAAGGCATAGGTTGAAGTTTATTGCTCCATTAAAAGCTTTGCATATTTTGAACTGTGAACATTCTGAGCTATGGTCTAAAGTCAGATGCTCACAAACTTGTTGTTAAATGCAAGCAGCTCTAGAATTTTGATTTAATTAGCATCACATAGGGATCCTGTGGTAACAGTAGTTGCAAAATGCAGTATTGCAGAGTAACGTGTGGTTGCTTCAGAGATGGAATCATTCTTTCTGTACTTCTCTTGTTGCATGCCTTTCCATTTCTGCAACAAATGAAGGGAGAGACTTACAGGCAAAACTAAAACTTTTCCTTTATTTGAAAAATACATGACATAGTTATGTAGCTTGGAAAGGTAGTTGTGCTATGTGCAATAGAAGCCAAATGAAGGTCACATAGGAGGTTTAAATTTTGACATAAACTGATCTGAGAGCTTGACTTTCAAATTTGAGTATTCTTTGAAGAAACATTCTTTGACATTTATAATAAAATCACTTTTCAGAGGTTGAGGATAACTAAACATTAAAATGAGCTACCACTAAAATCTGTGATTCCTTATTTTGATGAGAATTCGGAATGCAAAATACTTGACTAAATGAAAGCTGCCAGTCTTCCAACAGTACAGCTTTCAGAAGAGATGCCATATTAATTTAACATGGTAACTGGTTGTTTGGAAACTAGTAAAGCATTGAAGGGGAAGGAGATGGCTTTTATAGCTGTCTGAGAAGCAAGTAGATCAGGCCTGATGTTGAATGGTGAGGCAACATCGTGATAAAGGATATGGAGAAAGTTGAGGTACTCAGTACTGCCTTTTCTTCAGTGTTTAGTGGCAAGGTCTACTTTCATGTCTTGAAGGCCTGTGTGCCTGATGGCAGAGTTCAGAAAAAAGAAATGCTAACAAAGGTATAGGAAGTGTAAATTATGGTTCACTTCAGGAAACATGACATATACAACTCTACAATACCAGACAGAATGCATCCAAAGGAGCTGAAGAAGCTGGCTGATATCAGTGCTGCGCCGCTCGCTGTCATCTTTGAAAATTTTTGGAAATCAGATGAGATTTTCCAGAAGACCAGATAAAAGGCAAAAGTCATGACTGTCTTCAGAAAGGGAAAGAAGAAGGAACCAGGGAACTGCACTGTGATCAGCTTCACCACAGCCACTGAAGCTTACAGAGGATACCTTCCTGGAAGCTGTATCTAGAGTAGCAAATCATGCCTGACTAGTCTGGTTGTCTTCTATGGTGAGATGACTGGACTGGGAGAGCAGTAGATAGCATTTGCGTTGACTACAGTAGGGCTTTTGACACAGTGCCCCATTGCATTATTTTAATCAAACTAGGGAGATATGACATTGCTGACACAATGGAAAGTTTATGGATGACAGCAAATAGAAGGGAACAGTTGATGTACTGGAGAGCAAGACTGCCCTTTGGAGAGTCTCAACAAAGTAAAGGAATGGGATGACAGAAACTTCATGAAATTCAACAGTCAAATGCAGAGTCTTGCACATGAGACGGAATTAATTCCATGCAACCAGACGGGTTAGGGACTCACTGGCTAGGATACAACTTTGTAGGGAAGGACTTGAGGGTCCTGGTGGACTAAAAGTTAACCATGGAGTAGCAGTTGTTCCCTTGTGGAGATAAAGGATAACAGCATACTGGGTTGCATTAGCAAGGCCATAGTCAGCAGGTCAAGGGAAGTGATTCTTCCCATCTATTCAGCATTTCTGAAGCTACATCTGGAGTTCTGTGTCTGATTTTGGGCTTCTCAGTATAAGAAAGACACTGACAAACTGGAGCAAGTGCAGAGGAGAACCACTACATTAATAAGGGCCTGGAACATGTGATATATGACAAGAGGCTGAGGAAGCTGATGTTGTTCTACTTGGAGAGAAGACTAGAAGGGGATCTAATTATTGTCTTTTGTTACTTTATATGGAGGTTACAGAGAGTGTGGAGCCAGATTTTTCTTACAGATGCACTTCAAGAGGCAATAGTCGCAAGTTGCAGCAAAAAAAATTTGACTGAGTATAAGGAAAAGATTTTTCACAGTGAGAGAGAGTAAGCAGTGGAACAGGTGCCCAGAGAGGTTGTGAAGTCTCAGTCCTTGGAGATATTCAAAATTTGGGTGGACTCAGCGTAGGGCAACCTGAGCCCTGGGCAACTTTAAATATAACCCTTTGAGCAGTGTTTGGACTAGGGACCTCCAGAGGTCCTTTCTAACCTAATTTTTTTACCGATTATGAATTCTGTGATTCAGGGAGTGTGGAGTGGGAAAAGATGTTGAAAGATGCACCTAAAATAGGCTTCATATTGCTGCATCTTAATACAGTTTGAAAAAAAAAAAAACAACAGCTGTGTATTGATCCAGTAATGCAGGTATTCCAGTAGCTAAAATCTTAGCATGAGCAAGTTCTTAAATAAATGAGTTTTTTTCATCTTGAAATTGCAGTAATTATTTTGAAATATTACCCAGGTTCACACAGTCATATGAGAAACAGTCTAACTAGGCATTGTCAAAACTTAGTTGCTGCATCACTGTTTTCTGTACGAGAAAACTTTGGAATTCTACCATGTGTATTTTTAACTCTTTTTGGCAATGTTTAATGTAAAAGATGTTCCTTTATAAATGCTATAGATTCATGTATCAAACAATATTTAATTGATGTATTTTTAGGGCTGCTTTTACTATCCTGTTCTCATAGAAACCTTACCAGGTCTCTGTGTATATGCCTAACTAGTTTTAATTTATCTAATTGGGAAATGCGATCTCCCACTATATTCTCGTCTAATTGCAGCAAGAAAGATCCTAAGGGCTTTTATTCCTCTGTCCTGCTCCCTTGGCAGTAGTACAGATTTGAGCTAGTTAAAAAGCACATCTCTAAGAGAAAGCACTCAGGTGTTGAACAGAAAAACAATATCTGTCACTCAGCTAAATTCTCATTAAAAATTTGAATCCAATTGTATCTTCAAAACTGAATGCTAATATTATGCTGCTTTGATATGAGAGAAGTTCCTCTGCTGTAAGAAGTTTCAGCTTCTCTGATCCAGTGCTAAATATGAAGAGTTGTATATGAAGAAGTGGTAAAGTATTGGCTGGGAAGGTGTTATCTCTACTGCCAGCAACAAGCATTGGGGTGGAGAGATGAAATCATGCTGTGGTATATTTTTGAGAGGATTCCACTTCAAAGTCCATGACTACCCTAAGGAATTTAGCAGTTATTGAAGTATAATTGCAGTTTCAGTGGAAGAAGAAAGAGAAGAGGGAGATACAGGGGAACACATAGGACAGAACTGGAATTATTGTGGAAGGATTTATGGAAGGTTTATTTGGAAATTATTCTGTCTAGCTTGCTTCAGTGAATTTTCTCACAAGAAGGGGTAATTATCCTTTTGGAACAGAAAAAGTAGTTTCTTTGCAAGAGTGACCATTGTCCTAGCTAACCTCCTTCAAATTCTGCCCAAATGTTCTTGGAACCACATGTGTTTGCATTGTTCCAAGTTAAAGAGCTCAGTCAGCATTGTTCAGTTAGAATAACCTGGACCATTCATCCGTTTGGGTTTTTTTTTTGTTGACTGGGCTTTGTTTAATTTGGGTTTTATGTGTGAAAAAGAGAAATGGTTGTAGACAACTGACCAGCACAACTGTGCAAATATAATTTGTAGTACCAGTCATCACATCACAAATTACTTTTCAGTTCAATCCAGTTAGTAGTGGGAAAGCAATTGCAAGTCCATGTAGCAGAACAGCAAAAGGTAATGGCCAAAGTAACAGTTTATTGCACATGAGGTGTTTTTTAGCATAGAAGTTTGGGGTTTTTTTTAAATGTCTTAAGTGGTAACCTGTTCCTTTTTTTTTATTTCAGCATAAAGGCTGGACGTCTTCTCTCGCACATTCCATATCAGCTATACACCAAGCAATCCAGTGTTCAAAAAGGTCTCAACTTTAATAGCATATGCAAACCTGAAGATGCCATGCCAGGTCCAAGCAATATAGCTAAAGATCTCAACAGGGTGTAAGTGTTTCTGATCTTGTAATGCAGGTGTTAATCATTCACCCATAATGGGTTTGCATTTATAACTATATAGCATTTTTAAAATTCATTTCAGCCTTATCAGAGAGAAGCTCTGAGGCATTGAAACTTAGAAATAATGTATAGCTATATAAATAGTTGAGGATAGAACTACCGTTACCTTGACTCCAAGCCTTGTCTCTAGTCTTTGAACCACACTTTGTTTGATAACGTGACCTAGTATGGAAGCAACAGACATACATTAAACGATTCTGACTAGTGACACCAAAAAGTAAGTTTTATTTCAAAAGCAAAAAGCTCGTATGATTTGGTTACTTTTGCTAAAGGTGCCCAAGAACAAATGTAAATGCATACTAGTTGTTCAGTTCTTTCTTTAGCTTTTATTAAAAAAGTCACAGCATACTTTTATGTATGCTAACAACAAGCTTTAAGTCACGCTTGATAGAGAGAAGATTAAAAAATGCAATTGCAATATAAAAAATTCTCCTAAAAGAACCTGAGAAGGGAATAGAGCAGAAAGCACTAGCAAAACTTTAAGTGGCAGAGGAATTTGGAAAGAAACCGTCCACTTGAACTGTAGATATTTTTTTAGGAGGCCTTCTGAATCTTTTACAGAATCACATTTTTGGTTTTTAGAGGCAAGAATCATAGATTTCAGGTTGGAGGAGACCTCTGGAGGTCATCTGGTCCAACGCTACTGCTCAAACAGGGCCCAGGACACTGTACAAGATACTATACTTCCTGATTTGTAATGGTGATCTGTGTTCTTCCACAGTCCAGTGATTTGTTTAAAATCCAGTTCTGGATAATGCTGAGGAGACTTTACCACATGAGTGGCATTTGTCTCTGTTTAGGAAAAATAAAACTAGTGCCACAAAATGGATAATCCTAAGCAGTATTTCTTACCAGTGTTTTAAACAGAGTGATATAATTACCATCAACTCTTATTATTGCATTTTTAATGCTTTTTAAATGAGAAGAATATTCAGATTTCCTAAAATATCAACTTAAACTGAAAAGCATTAATTTAAAAGTGTGCCCTATCCACTGATATATGGATAAATATGTACCACTGTATATATCACTCTCAACCATGCATCTACTCAAAAATATTACACTTAATTTATGATTGTGAAAATCATAACCAAATCATTGTCACAGTTAATTGGCTTTCTGTTTTCACTTGTGTACTAGATGGCTAATTATTTCCCACCTTTTTTGTGTGTGTGTCCTAAATTGCTATATTTGTGAGTTGGGAGTGATGGTTGGTTTTTTTCAACAGATCAAGAATATGCACAACTCTTCAAGGCTTTGGTTTTAATTTCACTTAGGGTGACCCTTTGTTACAGAGTTAATTTTTTGAATACAAGCTTAGCCTCTATGCTGTCAGAGTAAATGTAAATTGCCAAATGCAGCTGTGACAGAATACTTTGTTTTATATGATTAAAAGGTGAAAAGTAGTTTGGGTTTTTGTCAAAAACTAAGAATATGTCTGATTTGTAGAGCTCGAACAGATTTTTCTTGAGAGAAGATAAAATAAATCTAGCACATTACTCTAAAATAATTTTCTAAAAAATAGAAGTTTTCTATGTATACTTTCAGGTTTTTTCAATTTTTGTTTGTTTGTAACTAGATAAGGAAAATGGCATCTCTTGATAAAAAGATAACTCCTTCTGATGGTTTGCATATTGCTGCACCATTCATGTTGCCATGGTAGTACAGTTCTGTTAAGAAATAAATAATTATTGTAATTCTGTTGGAGACTGCTGGTCAAATTAAAACCCTTAGAAATAGCTTTTCTAATGTGGGTGTTATTTTGGTTTCTCCCATGTAAACTCCTGGTAGTGCTACATTAGTAATACACCGAATCTGAAATCTTTTCTATAACAATACAATATTTTGTGACATTGAGAGGACATGGCTCAATGTTTGAGATAATGGTCTTGAGAATGTAAAAACTACTCAAGGGTATACTGATAACAATTAGGAAGATAAATACTTAGCTCTTGAAATGACCTGTAAATGTGGGCTTTTTTGTAAGAGATATGGTACTAAATTATCATATCTGTTTCAGAAATCATATTAAAAACTGTGAGATGGAAAATGAGATCATACCCAATGGAATGAGTAGCTGGAATGAAGAAGAGGAAGAGGAAGGTGATGATTTTGGATTTACAGAGCTGGAGCAGATCCTTCCTGGACGGAAACAGAATGGGATTCAGTCTCACAAAGACAGCACTGCCATTTTTAACGGACACACACACACTTCTACCAGTGCCTTAAAGACACAGGATTTCTTGGTACCCTCTGGCAACGGTGTTGCAAGTAGGTTCTTTCCAGGCCCTGTGGAGGAGGAGGGGAAGACTGAAAAAGGCATGGTTGACTTTAGAGACTGCACAATGCAGCAGTTGCAGAAGAGCAACAAAAATACAGACTTTTCGTGGAATCCACATAGGACTATGAGTAACTCATCCTCATCTTCATCTTTGCACAGTAATGCTAAACTAAATGGTGCTCACCACTCCACTGTTCAGGGGCCTTCAAGCACAAAAAGCACTTCTGTACCTGCTCCTCCTTGCAAGGCAGCTTCCTTACCTGTGTCCAAACCTTCAGATTGTAGTTTTATCTCTGACTTTTATTCACGTTCAAGGCTGCATCATATATCAACATGGAAGTGTGAATTGACAGAGTTTGTCAACAGTCTGCAGAGAAAAAACAGCGGTGTCTTTCCAGGAAGGGAAAAATTAAAAAAATGGAAAGCAGGCAGGTCTGCTCTTAAAACTGACACAGGTAGATACATGTTTAAGAAGGTTTATGTTGAGAAGGTGCCTTATATCTTTGTATGTTAAAGGTCTAACTGAGATTAAGTAGGTTAGTATTCGGTATTCACATTACAGTCAGGCTATCTGGAAAAGCTTGGTGACTTCAATGCACTGAAAACTGAAGGATCCAGCTGCTTTTGGTTTTGTTTGTTTGGGTTTTTTAACTTAAAATGTGACTTAATGTGATACACTGGTCTATATTCAATTCTTCCTTTCAGAAATAATATTTCTGACGTTACCAAGATACATGGATCAATCAAAGGGAACAATACTAAATACACAAGTCTGTAGTTGCTGTGTGAAAATCTAAAGGGAAAAAACAGAAGAAAAAGCCTCGCTGCTTATAGTTCGGTGTGAAAATTTAAAAGATGAGTAACATTTGGAAGTGAACAAAAATCTAATAATTTATTTTTGTTAGTAAGAGTTTTATAGAACTTGTTAGGTAGAAGATGTCAATTATGAGAAAATAAAATAGAGATTTTAAGTTGATGCATTGTTTAGGCTGTTTGTCTACTGTTCATGTTCACATTGCTCTAAGAATTTTGTAAATGTAAATATCTTCTTGGTGAGAAGAAACAAAAATCTTTATAATTTAAGGTGGTAAAAACTTGATAATAGTTCTTGATGACTACTGTGAGTAGTACCAAAATGTATAAATTAGGGTTCAAGTTTTCTATTGGTGTATCTTCATACTAGGTAATGTGTCAGTTGCGAGCTCAGCCAAGCCACAGAGCTGTATAATGCACGTGGATATGGATTGCTTCTTTGTGTCTGTGGCTATCCGAAATAGACCAGATCTCAAAGGTCAGTATTTAATTCTACATGTTCAGTCTTTAAAACAGGAAAAAAACAAAAAAAAACCAACTAAACCAAACTTGCACACTTAAAAAATGAGCTTTGCATGTTAATCTTTTTTTCTGGCATCTTTGATAGACCATGCAACTTTCATATTCCTGCTTACTTTCTCAACATCCAAAAGAAAGTGGAAGAAAAAAATGGAATTCTCCTTGCTGTCTTCTTTCAGTATCGGAAGTACAAAGAGAGAAGTGAAATATGGAGTAACTATTCTCTATAACATTGCACATATCTTATTGAGACTTACCATATTAGAAATGGGAGATCAAGTTCTAGTTGTACCAAAAGTGCGTTTTGGTCACTCTTTGTTAAAAAAAGAATGGGATATCCTAGTAATATTCCCAAAGTAACGTAAGGAGATTCGTTTAACTAGGAAAGTGGAAAGGTCAAGTCTGAGAATTAATTGTCTCTTTGCCTGATTCACCTTTTTCAAGGAACATTTGCTTCGCCTTCCATTTTTTTATCTAATCTCTTACACATAAAGTATTGTAAAACCTGCAGGATGAACAATTCAGTTGGAATTTAGAAGTCTGAGTTGTGTGATCATCCTTAGGGCATAGCAAGAGTTAGTGGAGCTCCTTAGCTCCACTAAGTGGAGGTGTTTGGGGTTTTTTACAAGAGTACCGTTCAGAGATGGAGATATTAGTTGTTCTGTGCAAATATTGAACTCTGGTGACACATAAGTCTGAAGACTTGGTGCAGTGGTGACCATCTAACACCCAGCTGTTGTAGACCTTGGGAAAGAAGAGTAAGCTGTATATACAATTCCTTTGCTCTCCTCTGTTCAAAGGCAGGAGCAACTGAATCAAAGATAGTATGTTTGGGTCTTTAAAACTGTATTTCCTGCCATGTTTCAGATTCCATCACTGAAATATAAAGACGCTAAGACTTTTCTGCAAATATTTTTTCTGTTTCACAGAAGTCTGCCAGAACTTTCAGTGCATAAATTAGCTTCCTGTAGAAGTCTTCCTATGGAGACGTTGATATTACTAAAAAGTCCAAAGTTTACTAAAGATTTGATTTTGTACAGTTAATTAAACAAGTGGAACTAAGTGTCTTGGTATGTGTATACTCTTCTAGTTTACTTAAGCTAATAAACATGATAAAGTATTTAAATTCAGTACAGTGTTTGCGATGTCTTAAACTGATGAATCATTAGGGCATTTGTGGAGTTTCACAGCTTCCATTTATACTTGTTATTAAAGACAAATTAGTATGGCTGTAGAAAGCTTTTCTTTACATGACTGCAGTGAAGACGGCAAATTCATAGTCACAACGCAAAGTCACTTTCATAGCTGTTTCCTCCTTAGTGCTGTAACAGTGTATAAGCTTGAAAGAAATTATAAAAAACTAAGGCAGGCATCTTTACGATCTTTTCATAGTGGTGCTATTATTAAAATGTTTTCTTCTCCACAGGAAAACCAGTAGCTGTTACTAGTAACAGAGGTGCAGGAAAGGCACCACTGCGCCCTGGTGCAAACCCCCAGCTTGAACAGCAATATTACCAGAATAAGCTATTGAATGGCAAAGCAGGTACAGATAAGTCTGTCTGTTTGTTTGTCTATACGTTTTTAACTTTTGTTATTGAAGACATTTTCCTTTAAATTATTAATAACATGCATGGTGGATAAATTTGGGTTTTTTCATGCGGGCAATTTCAGAAAAAAAAATAGCTTTGGAAAACACAGTGCTCTATGGCCTCAGTAATAACATGACTGACTTCTTGTTAATTAGATTTCCTCGGTACAAGTGAAATAATTTAGAGTAATTTTAGGTTTTACTTACTTTCATTGAAGTTGAGTATAAGATATAACGTTACGTATTTTTTTTAAAGTAAGAAATAAATACAGGTTGTCTGGGATCACATCCATTCTGAGTAAGTCTATTATAGAGAAGAAGGTACAAAATAAATTTTAAAATGCTACTAAATATTTTTTTACTATAAAATGACAGCACATGGCCAGTGAGAAACTGATTGTTCAAAGTTGAATTTTGACTTGCATGTGTACAGTGTCTGTGTACAATGAGTTAATCTGGGTGATCCTTAGAGCATTTTAGGTTTCTGGAAAGTCTGTGCAACTTCCATGAGTTCTGTTTCTCCAATACTTTGTTTCTTCAAAACAAGGACATCTGCCATAGTTTGAGAATTTCTTGCAGTAGGAATTCTACTTGCCTGCAGTAATTTAGAAATTTGTTAACTTTCTGTGTCTTCAAGTAGTAGTATACTAATGTAAACAAAACCTACTTTTATTACCAAGTTGTATAATTACTGTACTGCCTGAACTGCATTTAGTATGAGAAGTTATATTGCTAACATTGGCAACTTATTTCTCTTTTTTTCTCCAATAGTCTGTTTAATCGGCTTGATACTTGGTTTTTACAAGGTTGGTAAAAAATGGATATACAAGGGGCAGCTGCTATTTCATTTCAGTTTAGTTTTGCAAGCGGAGTTTCTCCTTTGTCCCTTGCATATGCACTTTTTACCAGCCTTGTGGTAGCAAGTACTATGGTTGTAAAGTTTTCACCTCAATGAGGTACAAGAGCTAGAAAAAGACAGGTTGTTCTTCTGTGGTTGTTTCTGAAATATTAGTACTTTATAAAAAAACTCAGACAAACCTCTAATAAATTCTGCCATTTTTCAAAGACAATTGGAGACAAGGTATTACAGGAATAAATGCTATTTTATTTTAAATTTTGTAGTTTAAGAGCACTTCAAAACCTAGGTAGAATATGTTTGTGAAACCAACTGGCCTTTAGCGTTTTAAGGACTTTTCAGGATGCTCCAGACTTAGCTTCTGCTGTGTTGTTTGCAGTGCCATATACAAGTGTGTTACAAGGATAGCTGTGGCTTTTATGGAGTTGTATTTTCTGTAGTATAGCGTGTGTATGAACTAATTATTGGTAGTTCAGTTTTGCCCAGTGACTTCATAACTTTTATTAGGACCTCACACTGAATAAAGGTGGGACTTCATAGAATCAAGAGGTGTTTAGAGAGTGAGGCAGTTAAATTACAGAAGTTTAGTTAATATCTAGTGTGTTCTTTGCAATTCACAAATTCAGTAGTATCTCTTCTATTGTATTTGTTGCTTAAGGGGACAGCAGATTTCAACCTTATTATATAACAAACTCAGTTTCTTTCTGCAGCAACTTTTTCTGGATACCATCACATTCATTTCTTTAACTTCAGCATCCAGTCTCACTGGCTTGCACGCAGGCAGGCAGCTAGCTCTTTCTTTCTTGATACTTAGTCTGATTGTGCAACCTATTGTTTAGGTGAAAGGATTTTTTTCTAACACTCTTTTTATAGCCTCTGTCTCATTAGCTGCAGTTCAATACTTTTTTTTTTTTACTCTCTTTATTAATTTTTATCTCCATGTACAATGTTTTTAGCAACACAAAATATAACCTGTCGTTTCTCCTTTCCTTTTCATAAGTACATGGCTTGTCTTCCTTTTGGGGAAAAGAAATTACAGTTAGTTATGGTCTTAGATGAAAAGATGGAATTGCAGGTTAGGCTTTTCTAACATCACGATGTCTTAGAACGTGTATGTGGAACGCTTCACAGCATGTGTTTAATTGTGCCATGCCAGAGGTAAATATGGTCCAGTAAGCACATGTATTACATGGAAAAGTACTTTTTCTAAAATATCAAAAATACAGAATGCTAAATTATGCTGTTAAACATATACAGTTGTGTTTGGGGACATGTTATATAAATGAAATAAAAGGTAGTTGGGACCAACTTTGAACATGAGCAGATTTTTACATCCATGCTTCAACGTGGAACCCATTTCATTTTTTGATGCTTCATGCTTTCCAGGCTGTTCTCTGATTTTGCCTTCTCCAGGTCTTGCTTATTAGAAAAAGTGTTCCAAATTAAACAAAACCAAACAAAAATAAAAATAAACAAACAAAACCAAACCCTTATGAAACGCTTTTGACCAAATACTGAATTCTGCTGCTTCAGGTACTTCTTTTTTTGCAAATTACTTCTTTACTGACACTGGTCCTGCCTTTGATCTGTGTTGCTAGACAAATATCTAGCGTCAATAGAATCTTGACTCTTTTATGAAATACTTTCTTTTTCTTGTTTGAATTCATCCAAAAATGTGTAACTTTTAAATTTGAAAACTTGCTATCATTCTCACCCTAAATCTCCAAGTTGGAGATAGCCTTTCCAGGTAGTAGAAATTACTTCTCTACATACATGCCATCTTTAACATTCATGTTCTAAAGATAGAAGATTAACATATGTTAATCAGGATTCATAGTTTGGGGTCTCTTTTCCATGGCCAGGATGCCCAAGTTGTGAATGTTTTTTTAGGCTTCCTTTCCCTCAACCCTAGTATCTCCCTTTTTTCATTCTAAAGAGCAGCAGATTTTAACCATCATATTAGTCACAGATTTATTCTCAGCGATTTCTTTTTCACAGACTTGGGTCCTGGCCTCTGATTTCTCCATCCGTTGCTCCACATTCACCATGTGCCTGTCTAGTTTCCCAGCTTTTGATGAGAGGTTCTCTACCTTGCCTTCCATTGAGGACAATGTGTTCTGCATTGCCCTGAATTTCACATGAAGTGACTCCATCAGCTCATGGGGGGATCTGCTCTGCTGCGATGTGGAAAAAGTTCGACGAGTCCAATGAAGATAGACAAGATGACAGCATCATCTCAGGCCAGGGCACAGGAAGGCATGGACTAAAGAAATTGTTCTTGTCATTCTTATCTTTATTTGGGGCATAATTTTGCTCTAATTTTCAGTTGCAGACATCTTAGGTAACTTACTGAACTCATCATACATTAAAATATTTAAGACATAAAAAGGTGAACAAATTTAGCAGAAATTCTGAAAAAAGCAGTTTTCACATGAGTCAGGCTTTACCCCTGCTGTCTCCGCTCACTCATTACAATGCTTTCTCTGGTCTGATACATACATATAGCACCACGTTTCCTTTCAGTCAAATTGTCAGTGTGTAAGTTGGTAGTACCATGAAATATTATTAGGTGTTGTGGCACTGTGAAGAAAACTCCCTGTTTATTATATTGCAGAGGTGTATGGTATGAAATATGCTACAGTAAAGAAAAAGAACTGTAACGTATTTGATTTCATTTTAAGTAAATAGAAGCTTTTCGTCTTTATAATAGCTTGTTGGTTTGATTCTGATGGGGAGTTTGGGAGGGCATAGTAGTTTTTGCATCTACCATTTTTTTCAGGCTGATCTATATGTACCTTTCAAGGTTTACATACAGTGAAAACCCAAATAGAGAGGAATAGAAAATACTTTACATGATTCCAGTACTCAGTGTAATGAAATTCTGCTCTAGTACCTAGTATGGACTGGGCCTGGAGGACTCTTTAAAATTTGTCTAAGAACGTGCAATAAAGTTCTATAGGCTTAAGGAAGGTCTGTCTCATTTTAAGTCTGGGGCTGCAGTATTTATAATTGTACCATTTTTGATCCAAGATAAATGTATGGTGATACTTGAAAGGAGCTGACATGTCCTAGTAAGAATTATTCAGAAGTTACAGCAAGTAACAAAACAGCAAGTTTTGTCAATTAATATCCCCATAAGAGCATTAAAAGAAATATAAGTTTCTAGCTAGTCTTTTTTAATTTGAGCTAATTAGCATTCTGTTTATTTGACTTCTTGAAAATCTCTTTGTGGTATCTAGATTATTAGAAAAGTAAGTTTAAGTCAGACATTTTGAGAATGATAAAAAGTGGGTTTGTATTCTGAATTTAATTTCTACGTTCTGGTGGTAGCTGTGCTTTTTATAAAAAAAGGAATGTAGCTAAGTGTCTTGTTCAGCCAAGCGGTTGATAAATTTTTGAGTCTCTTGCATTTGTTTGCAGGCTATGATTGTAGCAGTTAGCCTCAAGTGTTTGATCGTTTTTATTGTCATTAAAGCTAACTAAGATCAGTCTGATTTTACATTATGGTGTATGTAGTCACCAACAAGCTGTTGTCAATTTGGGAGGAAATAGAATTTTTCTGTAGCTTAATATTCTCAGTAGTATGTACAGACTTATCTGCAGAGAGAGATTGCTATATGTGGGGGGTCTGGTTTGTTTTTTATTTCTGGACCATGTTATGAGTTAATATAGTATTAAGAACCTCTTCATCAACAGGTAGCAGTATAGAAATTGTACAAAATAAAATTCATAATGTTTATTATGTTTGCATTTAGTCTGTTGAACTCTTAAGAAAAATAACATAAAACCAAAAATTCTTTTCCAAGCAGAAATTAGAGTTCCTGATAAGATGGACTCATCAGTCTTGGAGCATCCGAATTCCACACGTGTGAATGGAGCTGACTTCGATCTCACTGTTCTGTCCATGGCTGAAATAGCCTCTTGTAGTTATGAAGCCAGGTATGTAAAAGTTACCTACCTTGTTGCTTGAAAATCTCCTACCCATAGGCATAAAACGTCCAAAAGTCGCAGTTGTTAAGTCAGTTTCTTTAAATTTATCTAGACAGTTCGTTTTTTTTTGTTTTCAAAAGTTGTAATTGTTAGAATTTGACACAAGATCTTCCCTATAGATACTGCTTTTATGGAATTGAGAACACTTTATTACTGAAAGTTTTAGTTAAAATCAGACAGGAAGTGTGATTACTAAACTTAGACCCATTTCTTGCGCTGATTATGTTGATCATCCCCAGTAACATAGCTAAAAAATGTTCAGAATACGAAACAACTTGTTATAAATATAAGCACAATGTTGGAAATACAATTTTCTTCCCTGATGGAAATAATACCCCAGAAATTATATCTTCATTGGAGCCTTTCTCAAGCATGCTAGGATAGGCAGGCTTATATTTGTATCTTAAAAAGTTAGAGTTTATTTATTACGGCAACATAGTTCTGTAAGCTTGCACAGTGACCTTGGTCACTGTAACATATGTGTATTTTAATTTGAAACAGAAGATAGCACGTAGTGCTTTCTGGAGATTTTGTTTTAAGCATGTTCCCAAAGGCAAGCTATCCATGCTGCATGCCTCAATATTATACAGCTAATTCAAACACTCTGTTTGCAGTATGTTTCTTACCTATTACATTGCTAACAATTGGAGTGAATTCCTTTTTATTGATAATTCTTTTTTTGTGGGAAAAGACGCTTCATTTGGAAATACCCCATATTAATTTTTGGGAAAGTTGGTACTGTGTTTATTTGGTGTTTTTTTATTATTTAATTTTAGACAAATCGGCATAAAGAATGGAATGTTTTTTGGCCAAGCGAAAAAGTTGTGTCCAAATCTTCAAGCAGTGTCGTATGATTTTGATGCATACAAAGAAGTTGCACAGACAGTATATCAAATATTAGCAAGGTAACGTGCTGGTTTTTTGGGATCTTTCATTGTAAGCATATTTATTTGGCACGGCTAAATGCCGCTATGCAGTTTTATTATTTTCATTTCCATCTTAATGTTTAGCTTCAATAAAGCTATTCCTAGCTGAGATCTTCCTTTTGTAGTATGTTTGTTATTTTGAGCACTGTGTTGCTTCTGAGCATTCTGTTCTCTTGAAGCCAAATCCTGTAAACAGTAAATATTTGACTTCTAAAGGAGTCATTTTTAAACTTTTTACTGATTTCGCTATGAGAAGCAGATCCCTGCTTAGTAGTGAGATTCTTCAAAGAGGTCTTTTTGAGTAACTTAAGAATGGGTTATTTGTGTAACATCTACTAGAAACTACTTTCTGGTTTAAAATGCACTTGAACAAAACTGGAAATTTGTTATTGTCAATGAAAAATAAGTATTCAGCTTCTCTAGTTCTTTTATAATCATTATGCATGTTGAAATTAGTCCTACACTAGTAATGTTACTGTAACTTGCTGGTTTAACATTTTTAATATGTGTTGTGTAATACAGATAAGCAGGGAAATGCCACCACAAAAGGAAGACTTTATTTGCTACATATTTGTTTTAACAGATGGTGAGCTGTTGCTGGTGTTTCACCTCCTTTACTTTGTGTTGATAGCTATACTCATAACATCGAAGCAGTCAGTTGTGATGAAGCACTTGTAGATATCACTGAAATCCTTACAGAGACCAGATTGACTCCTGATGAACTTGCAAATGCTATCCGCACCGAAATCAAAGCCCAAACTAAATGCACTGCTTCAGTTGGGATGGGTAAGTATCTTATTTCATTTCTGTTTACAAGCAGTGCCTACTATTGTTAGGTGTATCGAAACTCTGTAAGATACTAAAAATCTAAATGCTTGTGCGATATGGAATCCTTTTACATTAGATTAGTGTAAATAGAAATGCAAGAAAATCTTCATCGGTGGAAAATATTAAGCAAAAATTGCTATCGCTTCTCCTTTGTTATCTGAAAAGTCTGCTAAAATTCCATCTTTTTCCATCCGTTCATTTTTATGAAATGTTACCATATTTTTCCAGTGAGCTGAAAAATGAGCACAGATTCTGTTCCTTATTGGAGAGAGCAGTAAGAGTTTACAGGATAGCATGATTTAGGATAATTATTAGAAGGTATTGAATGCAAAGATTTGTGTGATTTGTAGTGGGTATAGTATATGAAATCACGCATCTGAAAAGACTTCCTTGATTTCTTTTCATGTATCCCCTTCGTTTCTCCTTTGTTTTTGTCCCTAATTAATACTAGAGTTGAGTATTTATAAATAAATATACTGAGTGTATGAAATCCACTTTTGAGACAAGCTGAAATCCATTACTGTAAGCAGAATTCTTCCTTTATTTCTTATGATATCATAGTACGGAGACTAATTCCCTGGATTCCTGTTTGTGTCTTGTTTTGACTTGAAACACGTTTGTAATCTCTTTTATATGCTTATTAGTGTGTTTGTTTTTTCTGTAGAAAAAGTGGAATTAGTTTTTAAAGCATTATTTTCTAATCTGATATCATAGCTCTGTTACTGATTGAAAGAGACAAATACCTATGAGCAATTATTTTTTTTGCTAATAATCAGTTTGTGTGAGATAATTGGAAAATAGTTTTAGTATCCTTTTTAGAAATTGTTGTGGTAGGTACATGACAAGGACTTTGTCTCTTCGCTCATAATTCATCATTAAGTAAATAAATCAGAGGAAACAATTGTACTATTACATGAATGTAGAGACCTTATTTCAAAAACATCGTCTGCTAGAAACATAAATCTTGTGTAAGTGATTTTTATGCTGCCCAATGGGAAAGTTGTACTAGTATAATAAAATGTGAATTTGAATAGATACTGTTATACTATTGAGATCTCCTCTCAACACTGTGTCTGATTAGAGATAAATTAAAGAAGGATATGCTTATGCCAGTTGAATAAATTTAATTTTAAAAAATTTCTAATTTTTTTAAATTTAATTTTTTTACCCTAGAGATTTTAGTGGCTAAACTAAACTGATTTAAACTATGCTAGTGAAAGATTAAACACTCATGTATAAACATCCTCTATCTTGGTTTCTCATTTGTTAAGTGAGGTATTAGTTTTTTCCTACCATACTTCAGTGTTGTGGTAATAATACATTGCACAAGGTAAATCACTGACATTTCATGGTATCAGAGGCTATGTTGGTATGTTTGATAGCTAAGAGGATCAGAACTGTTCAGTACTGTATAAACAAAACATGGATCCCCACAGTTAAACAGGAAATTGAATGAGGAATCATCAGTAATTGTTTCATCAATTTTAACTCTCGGGAGAACCAATGCACGTAAAACTCTTACTGTTCTTCTTGACTAAAATTTTAGAATAGACCAAAAAAAAAAAGTGAAAAAGGTGGGAGGAGAAGAGCAATAATTGTGAGTTGTGAATTCTTCTGACCTTTTATTATCATAGAATGGTTTGGGTTGGAAGGGACCTTAGAGATCATCTACTTCCAACCCCCTGCCATGTTCAGGGACACCTCCCACTAGAGCAGGTTGCTCAAAGCCTCATCCAGCCTGGCCTTGAACACTTCCAAGGATGGGGCATCCAAGACTTCCCTGGGCAACCTGTTCCAGTGCCTCACCACCCTCACTGTAAAGAATTTCTTTCTAGTATCTAGTCTAAATCTTCCTTCTTCCAACTTAAAACCATTGCCCCTTGTCCTTTCACTACACTTCCTGACAAAGAGTTTCTCTCCGTCTCTCCTGTAGGCTCCCTTCAGATATTGATAGGCTGTTATAAGGTCTGCCTGGATCCTTCTCTTCTCCAGGCTGAACAACCCCAGCTCTCTCAGCCTGTCTTCACAGGGGAGGTGCTCCATCTCTCTGATCATCTTCATGGCCTTCCGCTGGACCCGTTCCAACAGATCCATGTCCTTCCATATTATTAGTTTGCTTTATCTTAGAATGGGGTGTTTGAATGGCAGTAATGAATGTGTTTGGGTATCTTTTCAGAGATCTTATTGACTGGACATGAATAAGCCTATAAACAGAAGAAAAAACGATGAAATAGGTCTTGTTCCCACCACACTTTATGAGTGCATATAATAATTTAATATGGTCAATGTTGGTTTTTTTTAGTGACTACTCAGGCCGAAATATTAGCTTAATTCCAGTATTTCACATATAATATACTTGATAAAATTGTCACTTGTGTATTATTCACATTGACCACAGTGGATTTTTTTAAGTTCTGCAGTGTTAAAATGTTACACTTCTAAATTTTTTAGCCATTTGCCTTAACTGTTTATCTCTACCTCTGCATTTGTAGAATATAACCAAGACAAATAAATTCAGTGTTCTTAGCAAAGTGTCCTGGACTTATTTGATGGTTGTTTTGGGGGTTTTGGTGGGGTTTTTGTTTGGTTGGTTACCACTACAGCTACACTGCTGTAAAAGATAAAGAATTTGACTGTGCTTTCTGCATTTTTTCTTTGACTGTTGAACTGTGGCATTCTATTTGAGAAGACACAGACCCAAGTTACCACAGACATACTTTAATTTATTGTTTTCACAGGTTCCAATATTCTGCTGGCCAGAATGGCAACTCGTAAAGCAAAACCAGATGGGCAGTATCACTTAAAACCTGAAGAAGTGGATGATTTTATCAGAGGGCAACTTGTTACCAGTCTTCCAGGTACTGCTTTTTTTTAGAGGACATTTCACTCCTGATACTAAAAGTTACAGCTACAAATCTGTGTTCTGGATCAATCAAGATTAGATTATAATCCATCGTTATGATCTGAAAAAAGAAGATACACTGATTTCTGAAAATAATTTATGGGACCTTTTTGTATCATGGAGAAGCATATTTTTTAGTAAAAGAATTTTACAGATTCACACAGCATGATCTATGGAAGAAGCTCAGAGTTTAGTATATTAGGCAACTGTATATTCTTTAATAAAATTATTTAGATGAGTCATTTCAAGTGAATGCTAACTTGCTGTATCATAATGAATGTAATAAAATGAGTAACATTAGGTACTTGCCACTGAGAGAGGCAGGGTTTGCTTAGAACTGTTTTTTTGTGTAAGGATCTTTAATTAATGGTATATTGCAAACTGTGACAGAATGTGTTGATTCTTTTAAAGAATAACAATGGTTTTGTCAAATTCCATCTGGTTTTTGCTTAGTTATCTGAGGAAATTGTTGTGATGATTATGATTTTTAATTTTCAAGTATGACAGTACTAATAATTTTTGAACTGTTTGGCAGTTTCAATCAAATCTTTCTGAGAGATAGGAGTTTTAGTAGCATCATATTTCCACATGTTTTTGTGAAAAATGATAGCTTGATATAAAGGAGGGTGATCCAAAAGAGTACACCCTCTAAGGGACAGGCAGGCAAAATTTAACTATTGTGCATTTTGGCAGTTGTTCCCAGTCATATGTATAGCCACAGTACATGGGTTTTGTCCTGCATTCCCTGTCAGATCGGAGATAGAGGGGTATTTCAGTAAGGGAGAACTTGAACGATTGAGTGGGATGCCTGTGGGCAGAGAAGAGCTAAGAGAAAGCTCAAGGTGAGGAAAGAAGCATTTCTGGCCACAGGTTTTACAGACGTTCTTCAAGGAATAGTGGAATTCACAGAAAGATGGCATGGAAGAGGAGTTACTGTAACAAGAGAGTGACAGATAGGAAGGACACGTGGAATATACCTGTATGAAAACAGGCTTTATTACTTTTTTTAAATTATTCCAGGGAAATACTTAAAAGTTGTAAACTAAAGAGTTTTCTGTCATGTAATTCTGTATTGTATTGTTATTCAATACTTAGTAGTATAATGTGACACAGACATAGTGCAAAAAGTGCTCAGTAAGCACTCATTTATGCTTTGTATATTAGTGATCAGCAGAGCTCAGCTTGCATGTGTACACACACATTTAGTGTTAAAAGTTAAAAACAGTATATTTCTCTGTTTAAGAAAAAAAAAAAGCAGGGAAACAAAAATAGACGGCAATAGACACTGAAATGGAAAAGTGGGAGGAATAGCATACATAGATAGGTGCGGGTTTGCCAGAAATTATCTTTATGTATCCCCTTCCATGGCCAAACATCATTTACAGCACAGCACCATTTCTCTTTGGCATAATTTATGGGAGATATTTTTCCCCCAGAAAACTATTCATATAGTACTGTGCTTTGACTTGAGTATTTTAAAGTTTTCAGATTTCACTTGCATGTTCATAGTAATAAATTCCTTAGTGTTTGTGTCAATAATACCACCTAGACAAAGAAACAGATTATGAAACATAGCTGATTACCTGAGATTTCTAATTTTCACTGACTTTGGTGTAGTGTAAACTCATAGGACTAATATTTTTCAGAAGTAACAGGCCACCTCTCCAAAACCCAGAAATATACTTAAGTTTATCACACTTATGGTATGTGCTGTTGCCATGGATACCTACAATTTCCAGTGCTTGATAATTCAAAGCACAAGTGATACAGGTACGCTATCACTTCTACTTGAAATATTTTTCTACCTAGGAAGCAGTGGAACAGCAGTCAAAATATTTGTTGGTTTCCTTTTAGATTAAATCACTTGTATCTGATGGCAAAACATATTACATGTTGTACACTCTTCCTGGGCTGAGTGTTGTGGTGTTCAGAGCTATATACTCTGTAACAGGTAGTACCTTGTCAAGAAGATTTGCAATGTCATTCACATTGTACCCAGAAATAAAGAAACACTCTGCAGTATAACATCTTAAACTAAATATATAATACCAATTAAAGAAATACAGTTGAATACAGCAAGAGTTTCTATTTGAACCATGTCTCATTGAGTGGAATTTATTTTTTTATTATGTATATTTATTTATTTATTTATTTGATATGACCTAGTGTAGGTTTAAAAAGAGAAATTGTATTTGTTCAAAACGTGACTGGCTCTGGGTTATGTAGAGTTAACAGAACTAATTGCTCTGTTGTTAGGAGTTGGCAGGACAATGGAATCTAAGCTGGCTTCTTTGGGAATTAAAACCTGTGGAGATCTGCAGTGTGCTTCAATGTCAAAACTGCAAAAAGAATTTGGTCCAAAAACAGGACAAATGCTCTACAGATTTTGTCGTGGGTTGGATGACCGACCTGTTCGTACAGAAAAAGAAAGAAAATCTGTTTCAGCAGAAATCAACTATGGAATAAGGTTTACACAGGTAAATTCAAATTTAATTTCTTTTCTGCAGTGACTTCCTTCAACTATAGAAGAATCTTCTCATATTCTGATTATTTTCACTTACACTTTGATCTGTTAGAGCACCATTTTAGCTACCAAATAGAAATGAGGAAAATGAGGAAGTAGGAGCCCAAATGATAAAATGGGAAGAGAGAGTGCAAAAGTATTGGACTGAAAAGAAGCTTGCACAAAATTAGCTAGCTATTCTGCATTTGTTATACAAGTCTTGCACAGAAAAAGAGAACTGCAATAGGTTTGTCAGCACCTAGCATTCTCTTTCATTTAAATGCTGATTATTCAAAGGTGATAGTGCCTGAAACCATCAACTGCTGCTCCAGTAAAACTTTTTTATTAGACTTATTTCCAATAATATAGGGGTAGATTGTTGTTGATAAAATTGTATTAAGATAGCTCTTTGTTGAGAACTTAAGCATTTATAGAAATTGTTGAAAAATGAGGTTGGGAGACACCACATAATGTTGTATAGTCCAGCCTTTTGCTCAAAGCAGGGGAAGCTATGAGATCAGACCAGTTGCTCAGGACTTTATCCAGTCAGGTGTTGGAGACCTTCAAGTACAAAGACTGCACAAATTCTCTGAGCAATCTCTTCCACTGCTTGAGTTCACTCGTGAAAAAGAGCTTCCTTACAAGCTAACGCTCTTCATCTTCTAAGTGTGTGCTTAAAGTTTGACTTGCAATTCTGTGTTGATGTTTCTAAATACTTTTTGAGTTTTTTAAGACTTATTTCCTAAAGGACTTAGTATTTCCTACTTATTTCAGTATTAGGATGGGAATCTTCCATCTCCCTAACTTCAGCAACCTACAATGTAAACAAAACACTTGAAGTTAAAATGAGACAGTTGCCTGTGAGTCAGCTTGCTTTTTTCAGTTTACAATCTGGATTGCATTAACCCGTAATGATTTACCTTAGATATTTGAAAACTAATAATTATCTAAACACGTTGTTGACTTTCCCCTTCAGCCTAAGGAAGCAGAAGCTTTCCTTCTGAGCCTTTCAGAAGAAATCCAACGTAGACTTGAAGCTGCTGGTATGAAGGGAAAACGGTTGACCCTTAAAATTATGGTCAGAAAGGCTGGGGCACCAGTGGAGCCTGCAAAATATGGAGGTCATGGAATCTGTGATAATATCGCCAGGTAATTATGCATGGAAAAAATAATGGTCTGTTGTAGGCATGAGCACACTTCCACAGGACGTTGAGCACCAAAACTTATAGGAAGACAGGACAGAAATTTTAAAGTGCTTAGTACCTCTTTTTTTCTCCATATCAAACCTGCACCAAAATCAGAAGTAGAATATTATAATTAAAAGTCCTCTGTGTTTGGGTTGTATGTATGTGGTCTTTTGGTCATCAGCATGGAATGTAAATCCTCCAATGGTAAAAAACACAGCATATCGGGGGAAGAAAGAAGGAAAAGACTAAGGTGTCCAAATAAGAGAGGGAGAACAATTTTAACAGTCATCTTTTGCCTTTGAGTTTCTTCAAAGAGAAAAATTGGGGGAAAAAGAAAATATGTCAGCATATTTTTGGGCATAGAAGAAACAATTCATGGGTTTTAGAAGAAGCAGGAATGGAAAAGAAGAAATCTGACTCCACAAGTTTGTGGTTTGAAATTGCTTTCTTGAGAGAATGTACTCTCATCTGTCTGTGGATGCTACTTAAAAATCAAAATGTTATAGTGAAATATTTTCAATGAATTACTGTGACTATCCATTTCTCTTGGTAGGGGTGTACATTTTTTTTCTCTTCTTCCTTTTTGACTTTAATAATGTGTAGCGTAAGATTGCCCTAAATTTGGTAATAGTGTCATGAAATACTAGGTGATAAAAGCATTTGATCTTTTATAGGGTTTGTCTTCAAGCAATAATACATATGTACATATATATTGTTGGTATACATTTCTCCAGTTTGCTCAGTATTGGAACTGTTTTTCCCTTTGCAGTACTTGTGGAACTCATTTTTACATCCTGCATTATGATACGCATGCAGCAGCGTTTTCATTTCTTTCAGCGAGTTGAAATGTTCTGCTGCTGCAAACTGTTTCCTCTTCCTGAGCTGTGTAGTGTTGTGTATTTTATTTTTGTTTGAGGGGCTTTCTGCTGTTCCTTGATGGGTTGTTGATCACACGGTGATTGTGACGGTTGGAGTCAGTTCTCAAAGAAAATTGCCTTTGTACTTGTCAAGAAGCATGTATGATCAGTACCGTTCTCCTACAAGTCTAGAGTGCATGGGGACTACGCGCTATACTAGAGCAGTAGTAGCACTCACGAAAGAGTGAGAGGCCACTCAAGATTCTGAAGATTGAAGCTGCCGTCAGATACCTTGGACTGCAATTGTCCATCTTAGTACAGACAAGTTTCTTTGTCTCAAATCTGTCTTTCATTTCAAATCTGTTTCACCAGTAAGTCTGCAAAGATACTTTTTGGTCCTAGAAAAGACAATGAAGATCTGAAGTGGAGCTAAGAAGTTGAATCTCAAAATCTCAAGATCAGAGACTGTGCCCCATGTTTCAGCTCTTCAAAAAGACAATTTGTTATTGTCTCTTGACCCATATAGTTGTGAGCTCCTTGTCAGAAGTGCCTTTGTACTTCTTTACTACATTACATTCTCGATGTAATAAAGTCTCTACTTGGTCTTAATTTGCCTGGGTAGTCAGTTGATAGGTCACTGTCAAAGGAGTAGGACCTTCAGCTTCCACAAGTACTGTTCCTCTTACCCATTATTTATTTATTATTTATTTATGATTCTTCATTTCCTATTGTTCAACTTGATGATGTTGATAAAACATTTTTTTTAACCAAATTTATTTATATGTTTGCATACTGAAAACACAAGAATGGAATCTAGTTATAGAGCATCATGTAGTTATATGCTATTTCATACAAGATGGTCTCAGAACCTTTTAAATAAAAATGTTTATTCTTTAGGCAGACGCTTCTGTGTCAAAGCAGTTGTTCCTTAGGTAAAGGGATGATTCTGGCTTTTGTGTGAGGGTGCATTTGGCATTTGCGGAGCTAGGTCTTTTCTACTTCTATCTCAAGTTGTTGTAAGAGATGACTCCCTCCTGAACCGAAGGGTCTTTTGCTCAGGGTGGCTGATAACTGAAGAGGTGGGGGTGTTCTTCCAGTGGGTTAGAGCTCTATGATAGGACTTGCTTGTGTAGGGTCTGTCTCATGCTTGTGAGATACAATTCAGCAGTGTTAAAAACTGAAACTACAAAATTCACCTTCCGCTATCAGAAGCTCATCACCTTTCAGGATTGGTGTGTCGAGAAGAAAATCCATCAGTGTATGCTTTTGTCTTCTGGCTATCCTGAATTCTTTGAGCTGAAGATTTACTCTAAACAGACAAGCTTAAAGTCAAATTCAACTTCTGAGATGTAAATGGTATTTTTACTGCATAATTGATATCAAGTCCTGATAGTACAGCATAGACCTTTGTAAAATATTCTTCTGAAATGGTGTGTACTTTTTGCCCATCCTTCCTTTCTCCCTAATATATTGCATAGCTGCATCTTAATGGTGATACTGATCTTTTTCTTAAAAATGTTAACCTGTGAGGCTCAGGAAGTCTTCAAATCACTCACAGCAGGAAGGTTTTTCCTTTTCATTTTGGCAGAACCATACCTTTCTGAGACCTCTTCAACGTTCATGTTTTTTCTGACAGATTCAAAGGAAGAGTTAAAGTTAAGGAGACACCATCAAAGTGTTTTGTAAGTTGTTAGGATGTCACCCTGTCAGAACACCAATGTGGAACTTCCTATTGTCCATCAGAGTTAAAATAGCATCAGTTACCTCTGTGAAAAGACTTTACATCACTCACATACATATGATTAGCTACCTGAAATTCTGTCCTTATCTGTCTCAAAAGTGCCATTAGAGAATCCAGATCTACCAAGCACTGTTAGGCTCTGCCAAGCTCTCAGGTGGCAATTTGTAAAACTCACAACCAGGTAATTTTGTGAGTTATTGCAGAAAATTGCCTACAGTGTAAGATGTGGATTTGGAATGTTGTTTAAAGTTAAAGTTACTTGCCATTAAGCCAAGTTATTTGTATGCATGCACATGCCTTTATCTGCTTCCCCCTCAAAGTTCCTTCTGAAACTTTTGCTACAGACATTTGACAGTTGATAACTGAAATAATACTGAGCTAACTCCTTATGAACCATGCTTGACTGAAGCATAGTGCATGAGTGCATTTCTGTTAGTACTGTAAAGTTGAAAAATTTTTGTATTGCTTCAGTAGATAGCATGTATACTATATTTGACAAATTAATGTGTGGACCACACACTGAGAATGTTCAATTAGTAAGTAATCTCTGAGTTTTTTTTCTGTAGAACATGTGCAGTTCTAATTACCTTTAAAAATAAACCACAGAACAAAATAAAGTGTTCAATTTCTGTATGCCAAGAAATCATGATCTGTCTTTTTTTGAGGTCCTCTCTGGAATAAATGCAGGATTGTTCTTGTCTTTCAGATTTGTGAAATAGTTTCCTTTTTAACCATACTTTTTTATTCTTTGTTAGGACTGTGACCCTAGACCATGCAACAGACAGCGCAAAAGTAATTGGGAAAGAAACCCTAAACATGTTTCACACAATGAAACTGAACATATCAGATATGCGAGGGGTGAGTTAATGAGAAAACTGAAATTTTTTCTCTATCATTCTTCTTTGTGGTCTTCCATAAATTTTTAGTTCTCCAGGGTGGACAATAACCTAACTTAAGCGAAAGTGTAGATAATACAGAGCTTAGGTAAATTAGTCTATGCAATCAGATAAGGTTTTGCATGTTTACCTTTGAAAAACACAGCTACAAAGCCATAAATGTAAAAAAAGAGAATTTTAGTGTACTCTGGATTGATCCACAACTTAACCCAGCCTGAGGTAACAAGGTTAGACTGTGTCTTTTACAGTTCGGTTAGCACATGTAAATTTTATTTTGTCTTAGAATTTTTCTATAAAATTTTGCAGTTATTAGTTAAGTAACTAATATGAATGCTGTTTGTAATGCCAATCAAAGATACATATCAGAGGAGTTTCTGCTCTAGACTGCGAGTCTTAGAGCGAGAAAAGTTGCCAGCCCATGGTTTGGCCTTTGCTTGAAGGTGAATTGCTGGCTCTTTTGAATCATGGTTTATTTTAAAACACTCTTGCTCATTGCAGTGGTTTTCTTATAGCAATGCAAACCCATGATAAGACTATTTTGACATCAGCCATTTGTTAAAATGGAGTGCAGAGGCTTTCTAAAACAAAACTGCATTTATTGGTCATCTAGATAAACAGGTAGGGTTTTGATTCATAATGTTGCCTTTCAAAGTCAGCCCCATGGCTTAGGTTTCTTCTTGGAGTTGGGAAAGTATCATCCTCTTTCTGGCTTTTTCTGGTTTCTTGTCTGTCTGTCTACTTTGCTGTCTTTCCTGACTTCTTACATCGTTCTATTTCACTTGATTTCTTTAGCCCTTGATTTAGAGAATTCTTTAAAGTTAGTATTCCATGGGTGCTGCATATGTTGTTTTGCAAAACAGTGTACTACTTCTGACCGGGCTCTGTTCAGTTCTGGAGCTGCCATTCAGTTCTAGATTATGTAATAAAGTGCAGGTATACCCAGGGTCCCCTGGTAGTATTCCTTCCAACTGACTTTAGACATACCCAATGTCTATGTCTATATTGGAGCTAGTCCCCTTAACCTTTGCTTGTACATGAGGTGAGTCATGCTTCAAAGTGTCATTTTTCTCATAATACCTAGAAAAGGTCCTAAAGTGATACCTTTAGCTGTTTGTGTCCACACGTGGGCAGATGAATCTACTCACTTATCCGGTAAACTTAACACCTAAACGCTTGTCCTAAAAGGCCAAAACAACCATGGCAAAGTTGTTGTACAGCACAGCAAACACAGTATTCCAAAGGCTTCTTATAAGTTTTAGAACACCAATCTAGAAATATTTCAAAGCAAAAAGATCAAAGTGCAAAGAAAAACTTTTTACAATAATGTCTTAATATCCCATTAATTGCAACTAAAAAACTGTCAACAAACAAAATCCTTGCTATGTAATTAATAGAAGACAACCTGGTAGAAATACATACTAGCTCCTTTGTGCTTTCTGAGTCCTATATACAATTATTTTTTTTAAGTGTTGGGTTTTCTTAATAATTATGGAGGATTAGCAGTAAACTTGCACAATGCATTCTTAATTAGACACAGTCTTTGAACCCCTGTTGATTTGATATTTGAAAGTTAATGAAAAGTGAGGATGTCTTTCAAAATGAGATACAGACAGCTTTCACCAATGTACTTTCATGTATTGAGACTTTGTAAGAGCCGTGTCTAGAAGGGAAACAACATTATTTTTTCACTTGTAGACTGTAGACTAAAACTGATGGTTTTAGTATAGATTCTCCTCAGGGAAAACATTCCTTTCTTGTACAGGTAGCCACATCTAATACTAGTCACTTCCTGGTTAATACTTCCATATTTGTAAGAGTCTAAGAAATTTTTATTGTTTTATGATATAGTTGACAGCACTTTTCTATATCAAAGAAGTTAAGATGGTATTATCTTTGTAAATTTTGAGTTGTTGGATTGTAGTGGATAATCCAGGGATTTGTTTGGGGTGGTTTTTAGTGGCTATTTGTGTGTATTTCAACATCATTTTATTCATTCTCTCCACACCCACAACAGGCAGCCAATTTTGGAGACGGCAATGCTATTATAAGAGAATTACAGATTTTTATATTTATTTTTTCTTAACTTCATAAAATGAATGTATTAATGTTTTGGATTTAGGTTGGAATTCAGGTACAGCAGTTAGTTCCCATCAGTAAAACGACTTCGGCTTGCTCAACAGTACAATCCGGACACTTACCTGGTGGATCACATTCAGTTATTGATCTTTTTCATGTTCAGAAAGCAAAAAAGTGCTCAGAAGAAGAACATAAGGAAGGTCAGTAAGCTTTGTACTTTGCATGTGTGATAATGATGAGTTCTGAAAGGGTCCAACATAGTATCGAATAAGTATTCCATAAGGTTATCTATACCAGTAGAAATTATTTAAGATAAACTGTTTTAGAGCAGATTTTTCTGTTGCAAGTGAAAATGCTTCAAATAAAACTTTGCATAGGATTATTCTGGTAATTTTTAAAAGTTAATAGTAATAAAGGATACTTTAAAGTAGCAAGTGTTATGATTATGCTGTATAGTGTACAAAAAAGCAAAGAAAACTTGAAATTAGCTTCACTGTATCCTGACTCTCCAGGGTATTTTTAACTATTAGATGATCATTCTGTATTTTGTTTTCATATGCATAGTATTTGTTGCTGCTATGGACCTTGAAATATCTTCTGATTCAAGAACTTGCACTTTTCTTCCATCTCGTGGTACCCATCTCACATCTGGTGTTAATTCTAATGTTAACAACGCTGAGTCTGCTGTCAAGTGGAATGGTGTACATTCTCCTATCAGCGTAAAATCCAGGCTTAATTTGAGTATTGAGGTTCCATCCGCTTCCCAGGTAAAATCTGAGAATGTAAAACATCTGCAATATATAGTAATAACTTGGGATTGTTTGTCTCATTTTGATAGAGGAAAAATAAAGAGATGCTTTACACTCTTTTTAAAGAAAAAGAGCTTTTGTATAGAGTACGATGCACAGTAAGCAACTGTTAATTCATGCAAAATTATTTTGTCCTAATAAAAGGATTTTTACAGAGCAGTCATTTTTAGACTGACTCAAAAAAGTTTATAGTTTTTCAAAGGAAAGAAATTTATTTTTCCGATGTCTTTTTATCTTATGACTTGCAAAAGGATTGGAATGGAACAGGAATGGAAGAGATGTTGAATATGAAATATTAAACAACATTATCTTTCACTTTTCAGAACCAAAGCCCAGACTCTAATTATAAAAAGCATGAAATAAACTTTAGTAAGATTTCCATCAGAAAAATTAGACGTACTCTATAGTTACTGCTCAGTCTTTATATGACTATGAAATGATGCAGATTTGTAAATTCCCTTTTCTTAGAGTGGCTCTTAAAAATTATTTCTGATTAGTTTAATCACTGGTGTGTGGCTCGAGAAGAATTTTGACAGGTATTTTGTGTCATTTTCTTGAAGACAGAACTTCTAAGTGTTTTCCATCCTTCTTTATGGCAGCAATACTTTTTACTACACATGCCAATAAACGATAATCAGGTAGTCTTCTCCACATAATTTCTTAAAGTCATCTGCTCAAAGACAATATTTAAATTGCACTATAAATCTTTAAGCTTTAGCCAATGAGAAGGAACTGAACAGCAACTAGTCTTATACTACATCATATACTTTTACAGTGACTGTGCTCCAAGTTTCTTTCTAAAAGAATGTCAAACTTGTATTTAGATTTAGTCATCTTCCTGTGTTTTTTTCAAATTTTCTTCAAATAATATTGAAGCTAAGATGCACACTTAACAATTATACAGAATATCACCTTTTAGATGAGAGGAGGATAATCTTTAAGTAAAATATTCCTGTGAGGTTTGAGTGAGTTTTGTGTGTTATAAGAAAGAAGGAGCCTCCTTATTTCCATCCCCGTGTTATTCAAGCAGACATCTGTTATAAGGGTCTGTAAGCAAGGTGCACTGAATTCTGTAGATATCTTAGGTATATGCAGATTTACATGCTTTTCTGTAAAAATCTGTAATTTTCATTTCTGGAATTTCAATCTGTAAAAGCATTTGTTGATATTCTGTTAATGACTTCAGCAAATATTTATACATTTTTAGAAGCCAGTTATGCTTTTGACAGAAAACTTCTTTCTGTAATGCAATACCCAAACTAGCTCAGGATCTAAAAGCAACTTGACTGAACGATGTGAAACTCTATGTACTCAGATTCTCCTGTAGGGGGAATATATATGAACAAGCGAAAAATATACTAGCTGTGCAGTGTAATTACTAAAGCTTTGGTGGCCTTATGGCACAATATGCTTGTCTTTCCCTATGCATATTATAATATGGGATATAATACAGAATCAGTACAGGGATGGAGTGGTGAGTGTTAATCCCATACTGCTGTTTGAGTACTGTGTGCTATGACAGCAACAGCAAGAAATTTTCCTTCCAGGATTGCCAGAAAATGTTTATGGAGATATGTATGTAGCAAATTTGGAATGAGGGAGCACAAACAGAATGTAGAGATTAATAATATGGACAGCTTTTGTCAGAACCTCTCAGTTACTATAAGCCAATTTTCTTCTCCTAGATAATTTGTAGTTCTTCTCTGAATCTGGTCATAAATTCCAAATTTTCTTCTTAAAGGTTTAAGATAAAGTTTTCTGACACTTCTGCAGAGTCTCATTTAGCAGAATTTACAGGCATTGGCATTTGTCTACACAGTTTTACTCAAATTTTACTTGTAAGAAAAATGATGCTGTAAATCTGCTTGTCAATTAGATTCATTCTGTCACTTGTGCAGCTGTCATTGTATACAGCAACTTCTAGGTACTGAGGGGTCATTTCAGTGTTTCAAGACAGTAATTGATGGTAAGTACCAATTACAGCAAGCAAAAATTTGAACTATATAAAGAAGGAAATTAATCTATAATAATCTATATACCTAGAACTATATAAAGAAGGAAATTAATCACTTACTGCTTTGTACCAGACGCCAATTTAGTATTTGTATCAAGATGTTGCCTATATAATTTGAACTCAGAATTTGGGTTTCCTTATACTAGGTAGTTGTAAAGGAAACCTTATATATGATTTGTGATCAGAACATGAGAGCATTGTGAAAAGGTAAAACTGAGCATTCATATTTATTGAACTGCCTAGTCTTAAATGATATATTTACATTTTGCAGCTGCAGAGTATAATTGTCAGGTTCATGTTTGCATACACAGATTAAAATGAATATTTTTTTCTAAAATTCAAGAACTGTAGAACTAATTTTTTAGTAAAATACTCTGTTATATTCCTTAGAAAAATCTAAAAGCTTTTATATAATTGCAGCTAGATAAATCTGTGCTAGAAGCTCTGCCGCCTGATCTCCGAGAACAAGTAGAGCAAATATACGCCATTCAGCAAGGAGAGAATTACGGAGATAGCAAAAAAGAGCCAATAAATGGATGTAACACTGCACTTCTGTCACAACCAGTTGGAACAGTGCTTTTACAAATACCAGAGCTCCAAGAACCAAATACCAATACCGGAATTAATGTGATAGCCTTGCCAGCTTTCTCACAGGTAGGATGTTTGCAGGGTATCAATAAACATCTACTTTGTACTTATAGGAAGAGTTAACAGCTTTTTCTTGAGACCGCATTACTAGAATCTGTGACCAAAATTAATTATCCTTTAATATCTTAAAAAGTCTGTGCTTTTAAATGTAACTTGATCTATCACAAATCCAGTATGATAGTATTTATTAAAGATTTATAGTGCCTATGTTTTTGCTGTTTAATGTAATACCTCCTCATTTACACTTTGCTTTGCAATCCAATGTGTAAATAGCCTTTTTTCTGCATTGCAGCTGAGTTACACTGCACCATCAGTCTGAAGCAGTCCTAAAATCTGTTTAGCTAGTCACAGGAGACTCACTCTGTTTAAGTGGATGTTTTGATGGTGTAAAGCCAACCTCTACTAGCTTCTGTAGATATGATTGTTTATATGGCATTCCTGGGAGAAAGGCAGGCATGGCTAAAGATTGTGCGTATTTCCATAATTTTTAAATTATGGAGCTCATACACAGAATATCCAGGTTGAGGAAAGGGCAAAGTTGTTTCTCAAAATAGGGGCCTGAAGGGAAGCAGGTAGCAATAATGATGCTTCTGATTATATTCCACCCTTCAATCCAAGATGGTGCTGAACACACAAAAAAAAATATCAAAGTTTGGGTTACCCAATGATGCATGTGCATCATTTAAAAAAGCAGTATTTTTATTTTTTATATTTGCTGTGCCCTTGCTCCATCGCTGTTCTCTAAGTGATAACACTTAATCAGATTTACAGAGAGGTATTTGTTACTGGTTCAAAAGTACAGTGTTGCTTAGCTGACAAAGAATCCAGAGAAAATTAGATAGAAATTTCCGACCTGTTTTCACTAAATGGTAGTTAATGCATAATTACTATTCAGAATATGTATAGTCTACTCTACTACTAAGATTTCTTCACTTTGATTCAAGTCATTGGTTCAGTTGTGTCAGTTTTATTCCTGAACTGCAAAGTTGGGTTTCCCCTATGGAAGTATTGTGCAAATAGTATATGAACTCTCCATACCCCAGCTGTTCTAAATTATGTAGTTAAATTCGTTCATAGGCAAGAGTTTATGTTGGACTTGTGTGTTAAATTATGCTGTACTTTAAAGTACAGCCCTCCACACTTGTTATGCCACTCGGTACTCTTTTTCAGGGTAAAATTTAACTGCATATGGCTTTCTATAAAAATTACGTTTAGTTTCTGTTTATGCTATATGTGTCTATTAATTAGGTAGTTGAGAATTGATTGGGTTTTTTTATAACAGCATTACTTCTTGAATTGTCTTAGAAATACCTGCTTTACACACTCAAATGCACTGGCTTTCCTGGCTCTAATTCCTAATGCATTTTTTGCCTCTGTTACTTGATTCAAAAATGTCAGCTTAGCAGAGCAACCTGTTTGTTTGAAGATGTTCAGATGTTTGAAGATGAAGAAGAATTGACTGCTTCCTATTTATTTGTCGGGGATATCCATACTATCTATTTTAGAATGACTTATGCTTGTACTTCAAATTTTCTCCTGAAAACCATTCAGCTTCCTTTATTGGCAAAAAGAGAACTAAGATTTAAAATTTTCAGTTTCTGAGTTAGGTCCCAGTTCAGTACCTAGAATAACATGGTTGAATATTTTCCTTAGGCTTGGAGAAAAATGTGGTAAACCCAATTCATTAATACAGGAGGATCTTTTTCTGTGTTAAAGTCAAACATGAACTTAATTCAAAAATATTATTTTTGTCTAAATACACTTTAACATGATTTTTTTTTATTGTTAAAGCCTTTATTGAAGTGTGTATTGTATGAGTGCACAGAAACATTTAAGATTACATTCATTGATTACATTCATTGCATCAAATGATGCAATGAACTAAGTGGTATTAGATTTCAGATACAGAAATACTGTAAGCCACTCCAAATTGAGTACTTTAGCTACATCAACTCAGCAAATGTAAATGATGCCCTGCTTTTCAACCCTTCATTGTTTTTGTCTGAACTGTGTTTTTATGATCAGGTGCCAAGTTAATTGGCTGATAGCAAGTTATTCATTAGAAAACATGTGGAAAATGTCCCTTGTTTCTCCCATAAAAAGAATCTGGATAGGTTGCATTCATTTCCATCTGCTGCTGAAGTAATCTTAAAATTTGGAAGAGTTGTATATCTCTGTAGCAGCTGAATCTTGTAAAAACATAGGATGCAAGAAGTAAAGGTTTCAGATGCTTAGAAACAAATTACATTAGTAGTAGTGGAATTAATTACTGGTGGCAAATTTGCACCTCATCCTTAGATTGTCTTAGCATGGTATAGATTCCTCCTAAGGAAATTATACAGCACATCAAAAATATAGATAGCTGTATGCTGAGATAATACCTGAATTAATAAAATCAAGGTCAGTATGATACAGCATGATAAAATCATGTCAGTATGATACAGCTAGAAGAAAGCTGTGTTAGGACACTCTGGCTGTACCATAAATTACCCAAAACCCCAACTAATTAGTGTAGAATTGATAAGAACTTGACTGATGGCTCTTCTAACAGAATTTTCACGTTACATTTCAGAGGAAAATGATAGGGGGAATAACAAAACTATGTCCATTTCCCTGTACTGCATTATTTCTGCATGAATTACTAAGTGGGGTATACAAAAAACAGTGTTAATTCAGGGCCTCCCAAATTCCTGACTCTCGAATGCTTAACCAGAGAACACTAACCTTTTTAAAATAGTTTTATTACATAAGATTTGTATTTTAAAAATAACTTAAACCGCTGGACTTAATTGGCTACATTCCACTGCAATGCTTTGTTCTGCGCAATGTATGCAGTAATTGAGGTCAGAGTTGTTCCCATTTCCTCCCTTAATTAGTGCACATTTTGTGCAGTGAAAAATTTGTGTTGGCACGTGGTGTTCTGAAAAAAGGAAAAAATGTTGTGCTAAATTGATGAGTTTTACCTGTGGGACCATGTTCATGTTTATTATCTATATAGTTTAGACATGATATATGTGAATAGCACAGCCTACCTTCCTGACATAACATACGTATTTTAGTTTAAACAAAAAGATCAAACCTCTATTGAAAATAAGAGGTAACTTTTAATATATATGCATATTGACATATAATAAATACAGTATCTCAGATAATGGTAGAAATTTTGTTGTGCCCTTAGAATAGTAATAGTAGTTTAGAATAAGTTTTTGTTTTGTTTGTGCGCATCTCCGAATTTTACCACTAAAATGAAGGGCACTCTCTCACTGGGTAGATTTAATCCCTTAAATGATAGGTTTGCTTCATTGAATTAGATTTTGCAGATTGAGCTGAAAACACTGTCCAATAATAATGGGAAGCACAGAATACAAGACTAGCCCATCACTAAATTGTTACTTCAGACACACGGTGAGGGAAGATAACCAATAATACATGAAATTTTATTTTGTCCATATGAGTGTGTACGGCAATTGGGAACAAATGATTTCAAGCCCCTAGGACAGTTGGAAAGGACTGTGTTTTTATCAGTAAAACAAGGGGTGAATAACTGTGGGAGAAAGAAATTAAACCCTTTTGCGCTATATGAGGTAGCTGGATGTGCATTTCCTGTCCTTAAAGAAGCAAGGCTATTTCCAAGGTTATTTTGTTGGAGGAGTGGAGCAGCTTCCAGGAAATAAAAGTATCAAAAGAAAAGGAGAAACAAAAGTCTGATTGTCACAGTGTTTGAGTTTGGAAATTTGAAGGGACTGTTCTCTGAGTTATGCCTAATTGTGCTGTTAATATAGTTGTAGTGTGTATAAGTACGTGAATAAAGATAGTGGTGACTAAAGGATCAGTAGGTGAATAAGGATGATTAGTGTATTATAGGCCCATAAATAGTAATTTTATAAATTAATGAATGTAGGGTAATATTAAATGGAAAATTTCCCGGGTTTTGCAAGCTGAAGTACATGACGAAAATATACAACGTATTTTACAGTGTTTTAGTTATATCCCATTTATTTTTGCTTGGCATAAAATGTAAATACCTTTCTCATGTGCGTGATCTAGAGGAAAGCAAGCAGTGTTGCTCACTGGTAAAATAATCAAATCAATCTTTTGTTCAGGTGGACCCTGAGGTTTTTGCTGCACTACCTGCTGAGTTGCAAGCAGAGCTGAAAGATGCCTATGATCAAAGGCAAAAGCAATCAGAACAGGAACCTGCTAACACTTTTGGTGAGTATATATAGTTGTACAGTAGTTTGTAGTAGGAGTTGTTTACTATTTGGTTTTATGCAACCCTAAATAACAAACTGGAAAATATAACTAGAGCTTCTGTGAAGATGCATGCATGTTAAATCAAATTTCTGTATTTATTTTTGACAGACTGTCAGTAACAACCAGCTGTGGTATCATTTTGCAAACAGATGCCTAGCTTTACTTAAATGGGTAATTAATTCAATTCATGGGGACTGTGCCACTAAACTTACCCATGTCCATATGTTTGCAGAGTGGAATCTAAACTTGATATGTCTTGTGATTTAAGCATCGCATCTTCAGTACCTAAGTTAGTTAAACTATGTTCAGTTAGCATTATCGTGGTTCCCTGAAACCTATAGCACTGGTACGGATTTCAGGCAACTAGAGATACGATAAATCTCACCATATGTCTGATAGTCAAGAGGGTTTTATTCTGAGCTGATCACCCAGGTATCCTTTTTATAATCTGTAGAGAGAAATAAGATTAATTCCCTGTGAACGTGCTTTCTCATGAAATAAGTGTGGAATATCATTGGGTTCATTGCCAGTTAAATACTGCATTATTATAATCAAACCTTGATTTTCATAGTCAGTGAACTAATGCAAATATGTTAGTATGATGGAATGAGAGCGATTTCCTTGGTAAACCATGATAAAAGCAGTTTGAGGGGCTTTTCACTGATGGCTTTCTGATAACCGCGGTGGCAAGCCTTGGCGGGTATCTAGATGGGACAGTGCTCTTGACTGAGGCAAAGCAATTTGTCTGGTAGGCTTCAGATTTCACCAGCTGTTCATATTCAAGCACTGAAATGCTTGATATTAAAAGGCTTATGAATAGTTGAGTATCCTCTGAGTACACTAATTTTTAGCAGTGCTTTTCAAATACTTAAAGCATTGCCCATATCTGGAATGGCATATGAGTGTTAAAGTAGCTTTATCTAGATTATATTCTCACAATTGATCCGCAGATTTTTATGGAAAATACAGAGTCTCTCCTTCAATAGAAAAGTATTAATTTTAAATGTATCAACCACTGACTATTCTATGTTTTCCAGTGTCAAAAAATCCTTTCCTACACCTGAAGCATGCAACAATGAAAAATAAGAAAAAAACAAGGAAAAAACATCCAGTCAGTCCTGTAAAAAAGAATCAGAGTCCTTTGAAAAACAAACTCATTGGTAGCCCTGCAAAAAACATGCCGGCTACATCTGGGAGCCCACAGAAGCTAATAGATGGTTTCTTGAAACAAGAAGGAACAGCTGCTCAGGTAATTTTAACAGCTTTCAGTAAAGCTATATGTGTTTCTTTAGACTTAGCCCATATTCATAAAGGCAACTTGTATTCTTTACTGGATTCTTTGCTCAACATTTAGCTGTGTATACATGTGTGTTATATATGTGGTGTTACAATATTTGTCAGACTGAGCTTTATCAACTTTTATTTTTGGAACAGCTGGAAGCGGTTCCATCAACTTCAGATTCTTCAGGCCCATCAGCTCTGCAGGCTGAACAGCCTGGTTCATTTAGGCCGCAAGCACCCAACCTAGCTGGAGCTGTTGAATTCAATGATGTAAAGACATTGTTGAAAGAATGGATTACAACTATTTCAGGTACGAGATGTCGTGATGGTGGTGAACTTGCATGTGTCACAAGAAAAACTAATTTTTATAGGGTTTTTGTACTTTCTTCCTTCACTCTTCCTTTCACTGGTGAGATCTTGACGTCTTACTGCCTTGCAATCTTGGAGTAATTTGTTATTCCATGTTTTTGCCTGCTCCTCTTTCTTGCTTAACATCATGAAAATGTACCTGCCCTCTCTTCAACCCATTTGTCAGGCCCTCGTCTTATGCATTGATGTTACTTGTGTGGGAAGTTGTCCTTATTTTGTCCAACATGTTTCAGCCTCTAGGATGAAAGCTGTTGAAAGGGAATTCCTCTCTGGTGAAGATGTCTTTTTAAAGGCAGAGAAGTGCAGTTTTTTTCAAAATAACTGCTGGAAAAGATTGTAGAATAAAGTGCAAAAGTGTTACACCGTTGCTGAATTGCGATTTGAATGTTAACATTATGTCAAACAATTAGCAATGCTTTAATATCTTGGAAAATCTGACCTGTGAGATCCTTTGAACTTTGGACATTACTGTATTCCTCCGAGTTTCAAAGCAGCCATTCCATTCTAAATCCCTATCCTTGGAAGTGTTCAAGGCCAGGCTGGATGGGGCTTTAAGCACCCTGGTCTAGTGGAACGTGACCCTGCCCATGGCAGGGGGGTTGGAACTTGATGATTTTTAAGTTCACTTCCAACTCCAAATATTCTATAATTCTTTTCCCTTTGTTTAGTATTAGCTTTGATGTCATTTGTTCTTAACAAATTAAAATAAAAGGTCTGTGAGATGGATATTTCAGGATCTTGCAGTCCTTTTATGTACACAACTTCTGATGTTGGGGGGAGGTATGAGAATACAGCAGTTGTCAGCTCAGTCCCTGATGCACAAGAACTGTAGAATTTCTTTCTAGTATTTTCCAATTATTCCATGATTATATTCTGAGTATACTTAGAGAAAAGTTCTCTCTCTCTTCTTTTCTTTTTTTTTTTTTTTTTTTTACTACAGATCCTATGGAAGAAGACATTCTACAGGTTGTGAAGTATTGTACTGATCTAATAGAAGAAAAGGATTTGGAAAAGTTAGATCTGGTTGTTAAGTACATGAAAAGGTAGCTTAATTACTAGTATTTGTGACGTAAACTATTTTTGCTAGAATTTATGCACTAGATGCATCAGTGTGGGACCACATGCCCATTAGACATTCTGTTGATGAATGGAAATATATTAAGCTTAAATTCTTTTCAAAAATGGGGAGCGGAGAAGTTGGGCTGTTTAAAATAGGTTATTTGTGAAAAACTAAGAGTAGCATTTAATAGTATTTGCTACAGTCTTCTGTTTCTAGACAAAGGATGTTGATTTTTTTCAGCATTGTCCCTCTTCTTCATCTTGTTTTCAGTCATTTTTTGTGGCATCTTAGATCTTTCCTTTGTTTCATCTGATTTCATCCTGCTGCTGTATCCAGATCCTCTCTCACTTCCAACCTATTAAATCCTTTTTTATTACTTAGTTATTAAGCTTCTATTAGGCTTCCCATGATTCAGGAGGCCCTAGTTCCATGCATGAGTTGTTTACTAACTGATACTTAACTATAGAGCTCAGTTTTCCATGTCTTAGATCTGGAAAATACTCATTTCACAGAATTAATCAACACCCAAAAGACCACAGCAGTGTAAAATCTTTGCTATGCTTTTGCATTATGGGATGTCTTAAAGTAAGCCTCAGAAAATGCAAAATGCACAGTGCAGTGTAATAGTTTTGTAGAAGGTTGTGTAGTAAATTGTTTATAAAACTCTTCAGAAAGCATCATGTCCTGTTCCTGGTCCCTGTATGTGCGATTTGCACCAATGGCACTGTGTGTCTCCAAAGCCTGGTAACAAGCATAGAAGAAGGAATCAGGAGCTGGAGTTGTCCATATGCTGATGTTAGGTCTTCCAAAGCTGAATGAGTAGGAACCCCCTGCTCGCCTGTAATCATCATCTAGAAGGGGATTTTGAGAGTACAGAGCTGCTTTGTTTTCCTTGGGCATTTCTTTAAGTTGCTTTAGTAGCAGATGAATGATAAAGGTAACTCATAGCTCTCTGTCGGGCTCCACAATTTGGTTTTGTTTTTAGCAATAAACACAATATAGTGCCCCCCAAATCCCCAAAACATTATTTAAATATCTTAATCACCCTTGGCGTTCATTGGAAGAAAAAAAGTAGCATCTGCTAGATGCCACAAAAGGAAGAAAAAAAGTTTGGGGATGAGGAAGGAAAGATCAGGATCCAAAAGCTTGCCATTCCCGATTGCTCAGTTTGAGGTTGGTAGAAGGTCACCACTTTAACCGCAGGCTTTACAACCACTGCAAAATGCTAACATTTACGAGTTGGTGTGATGCTGTTCAAATCAGAAATTTCACCACTGAATGGCAGGGGCATCTGTGGCATTACAGAAGACTTGGTATATTTGAAGAGGTAGGGCTTTTCCAAGATTGAATCAAAATACCATTCATAGTGAACCATTCTGATCTTGTTTTCCAATATGAAGACCAAAACTTACTGTAAAAAGGACTGGTTCTGTAATGGTGATTTTCTCCCTCTTCTTCCTTTTCCCTTCCAGGTTAATGCAGTCATCTGTGGAATCAGTTTGGAATATGGCATTTGACTTCATTCTTGACAATGTTCAGGTAGTTTTACAACAAACTTATGGAAGCACATTAAAAGTTATCTGAACTTGTAGTAAAGAGCTTGATGAGAGCCTGGAGCTCTCTGCTAGCTGTGCCATAAGTGCTTGTGAGGTATTTGCAAAGTGCATGATAGTAATGCCATGAGTTTTTATAATTTCAAATTTCTTTTTAAACAACAAAGTGTTTTGTACATTTCTTTTCAGAAAGTGCCAAATTTGTCAGTATTGCATGTAAATAATTGTGTTAAAATTCTTTTATTGTAGTATAGAATCTATTTACAAAATGTTTGTTTATAAAGTTTTATGGATTTTTACAGTGAAGTGTTTACAGTTGTTTAATAAAGAACTGTATGTATATTTTTGTACTGATTCTATTTTGTGGTGCTTCAGTTTGAATATAGCTAACCCCTTTTATTAAAGATGCAGCTTTGATTCATTTCACAAAGTTTTACTCAGTGACACCGCCTCAACACCAGTAGGAGACTGCTGTGCATTCACCTGGCTGCCTTCCCTTTCTTCTCCACTGAATTTATTAGAGATTTTAAGCCAAGGGAAGAACATTAGCTCATTTTCAGTTTCATCCTTCAAATACAGAAACCGGTGTGGTACAGCCACTCCCAAAGCACACACAAAGCTGTAGCACAGTTGCTCTCTGAGCTCTGTGTATTCAGATGTACTGTCACCTCTGGAGCTGTGTGCTGGGGGAGGAAGACAACTGGAGATCTTTAAACAATTACCCAAAAGAGGGACTGTAGGGGAGCTAGAGACACGCTGAGGTGGAGCGCTGTTTAAGCCTGTATCAGTCCTCTGTGTTGCTGCAAGTCAGGACAGAGCCGCCTTTCACTCTGAAAATACCATAGTTCTCCCCAGCCTCTGACTTGTGTTTGCTTTATGCAAGGTAAGAAAGGAAGTTGTAGTGAGTAGCAGGTGTCTTTCTAATGTGGGTGTATACTTGAAATACACAGCCGGGTCTGTTTGTGTCCATGGTAGGGAGGGGGGTTATGCTTGCTTCTCTAGTTTGTATTTTGGGCAAGTTTGCTTTTTCCAGATATACACCAGCCTCGTATAGTCATATTTGGCCCAGTATGCTGAAGCAAGGCTGTTCAGGTGCCTGGAGAGAAGGAAGCCCACTTGAAGAAGAAAACCAAGGTGGTAAGAAAAATCTTTTCATTTTCTGAAGACAGTGATGGGGAGGGGAACGGAAATCAGAAGTACTCCACATAACCCTGGATGGGCATGGGCCTAGCTGACTCTAAAATGGAAAGCTGGACCGTGAACTGGACCTAGTCCTGGAGCAGGATTTGCACCACCAGTTTAGCTGGAGGCATCTCCACTAGCATTCATATTAGCTGCAGCTAACAGTACAACTAGAGCAGGGAGTACTCTGCAGTCACTTCAGTGGCTGTAGCACAGGTTACAGCAGTGACAGCATGTTTTAGCTTCAGGTTCTGCCCTAGGCTTCCCTTGTAACACACACCTGGAGAAGTACCTTCTCTGGCTGGCAGCCTTCTACAACAAGGTGGTGGGTGAGGGAAAGGCAGCAGATGTTGTTTCCCTTGACTTTAGTAAGGCTTTTCATAGTATCTCCTGTAGCATCCTCATAGACACATGGATGGCAGCTTGTCAGTCAAGAGACAGGGATTGAAAACTACCTGAGCATGGTGATCAGTGGCACAGAGTCCTGTTACAGACCAGTCCTGAGTGGTAGAACCCCACATTTAGTACCAGGGCCAGTCCTGTTCAACATCTTCATTAGTGACCTGGATGATGGGGCAGAGCAAAGCCTTGGGCAAGTTTGCCAATGACAGAAGATTGGCTGATGTGGCAGAGGGCTGTGCTGCATCTGGAGACCATCAGACTGGAGAAATGGGTTGGTGGGAACCTCCTGAAATTCAACAAGGGGCAGGGCATAGTTCTGCGTCCCAAGCACTGAGGGGCAAGTGGCTGGAAAGCAGCACTGCAGGTAAAGCTCTGTGGCTTGTTTGAGGCAGCAATACTGAGCAAGGCCAGCACAGCTGCCACAAAGTCGCTTAAGGGACTGCATGGTCTCTCATAATGCAAGGAAAGACTGAGAGGGATGGGACTTGTTCAGCCTGGAGAGGAGAAAGGGACAGGGAAGGACTCTCACCCACGTGTGTAATACCTCGTGGGGGCACAAGGAAGATGGAGACAGATGCTCCTCTGTGGTACTAAATGAAAGGGTATGAGACAAGGGGCACAAACTGGTACAAAGCATTTCATTTAACCATCCACCCACCCCCAGAACAGGTTGTCCACAGGAGTTGTGGAGCCTCAATAAGTGGAGATGCTCAAGACCCAATGAGACACAGCCCTGGGACTTGGTGACTGCAAGAGGTTCCTTCTACCCCAAACCAGGCTTAGGGTAGCTGCTTGGGGATGTGTCTGTAGACCTGCATCTGTATCTAAGTGTATATATAGAGAGAGACAGGGACCTCATCTCAATCAAGGTGTTTTAAATTTCCACTAGTTTCTAGTTTGAGTCTCTCAGGGCCCCTTTATCTGCTGGTTTTGAAGCTGCCTTTTTTTCCCCATTTAAGAAAAGTGGCATGTTCACTGTTCAAACACAGGAAGATATTTTCTGAAAATTAAAATCTTTTACCAGTTTGGTTTCAGGTGTACAGCTGTGTTTTTGTGAGTGCTGCCTAAGACATAAAATCCTAGTCTCAAGTTATTTTAATTTTTTTTAAAGGACACTTGGTTAAGTAATGCTTTGAGTGAAGCTATTTGTAATTGTATTTTCATTGTCCTTTAGGGATCCCTGCTTCAAGTATTACATTCAACAGTTAGTTATAAAATACCTTCCCTAGAAGGCTTTAAGGAAGCAACCCACAAAAAATAGCATCATCCTTTTCCCAGACTTTTTACCTGTGGGAAGAACACCCTTCTCCACTCGAGGAAACAAGAATACATCACAACCACAGTGTTTGACAGCTGGGTTCTTAAGTTAAGAACTTCTTTTATTAGTGTAGTTTTCACGATTGCATAGTTTTCAAAATAAAGTTATAACAATTAAATGCAGTGTCCCCTCTGTGACTGTTCTATTCTAAACCGCTGACACACCCAGCAATGTGAATTTGCACCACACACCAACCTGACTGAGAAGGTCCTTTTTGATGGCAAGTTTAAAGTAACAAACCAAAAAAATTCTGGTAAGTTCAAATTCCATTGCCAAAGGAAGTTGTTAGATATTCCTTTGGTATGGAGTCCACACAAATCAAATCATAAAATTCAAGATTTTTCCAACAAAAAGTAATGTTTTTGATCAGACTGCTTACTGCAAGGTAAATTCTTATAAATATTTTAAATGCTAAAAACCTCAGCTACATGAAAGATCCTTATCGATTTTGTTTCAGCCTGTGCTTTTCAAAAGTGGTTGCTGAGCTCCTCTCAACATGAGCTGAGTTACCAGGAGATTACCTGGTGAGGGATGGGTCACACTGTCATCCTAAGAAGGGAGCAGCAGGGGAAGGAAGGGTAGGAGGACACTGGGATAACAGTCTGGCTCCTGGTCATCACCAACATCATCAACCAAACACCTTTTCAACTGGTTCAGTCCCACGGTGTCAGAAGACTCAACAGCTCTGATGTAGCATCCAAAGTCACCCTTTGTTTGCAGACAATCATTTATTCAGGTGCTTACCAGGACTCTGAGCAGCAGCTGCCACCTCTAACCTCCTCCCAGCAGAGCCCCTCTGGGAATCAGGACTTACTAAACACCTGGCCTGCAACTCAGCTGCTTTGATAAGAGACACAAGCCACCAAGATCACCACCACATGCAGCATGCGCTCCGCAAGGGGACATGAAGCCAGGTTTGCTGGAACACACCTCCATTCCTTTGCCAAGCCCAGAGAGGCAAACCTCCGCCTGGCATTTCCATGCCTGTCACAGCCCATGAAGTGAAACTTTGATTATTGAAGCAAACTGTAAAACACATGGGCTACTATGTCCATCTCCTTTATTTGCGGCTCTGCATTATAATGATTACAGGTCGACTTTCATGAACTGTACAAGCAGTAAAAGGCGGCCAACTATGCTTTACATCATTATTTTTTTTTCACACAAAGCAAATACAGAAATATCCAATTGCCTAATTTTCTATTTAAAAATTTTTCTATAGGCACAAAGCAGAAGAATGTTGGAAAAGAGAGTCAAGGGAAGAGGTATGCATAAATAAAGAAGTACTTCTTACATCAAAAATGTCCCAAGAATCACAAAGTCTGCAGGAGCTTGGTTAATCAAATACTGCAGTACTGATCTCATCAGTATAAAAGTGAAAGAGCTTTAGTTCTGTAATAAAAATTCAATTTATTTTATTTTCTTTTGGAGAGAGGGAGGGAAAGAGGGTGGAAGGAACGTGTGAGAGAAGGAAGGGCAAACTTTAAAACAGCAGCCAGTATTAGGAAGGGCAGTAGGAGAGGTGAACAGGCACATTGGAACCATGGGAACGTGTAAATTGACCACTGTCAAACCAGTGTAAATTTCTTGGTTTCTCATGGAAAACATTTTATCCACATATTTTCCTCCCAAACATATATCCAACACTGTCTTCAATATAGGACTTTGTTGGTAACTATTAGAACAGGAAGAGTGCATTTATTCCTGCCTCCCCATTGCTGTAAAAAGTTATCTAGATGATTTCAAACACTTTCTTCAGCTCTACTATAAGCTGCCAGTCAGACTTCTGCATTTCATCCCTGAACCAGTCCTTCAGAGCGTCGATGGACTGACGGCTGATCTGTAACACAAGACAGACACGTATTAATAATGGCTGAAGAAAGGGCACCAGTTTGCGCAGCAGGAAGGCTCCTAATCCCAGTATTGCTTCTGATCTGCTGCATGTCCCATCCCATCCCTGTCCCTTCCTTTCTCCTTATATCCCTTACCTGGTCTTCAGAGACTGCAGAAGCACAGACCATCTCAAAGTGAGATAAAAGCCTGCAACCAGAGAGGATCTCCTGCTTCCCCCAGGGCCCACAGCACCAGCATCACCTCCCAGGCCCAGCATCTCCACCTGGGAAGCCCCTGTGGCATTTCAAAACTAGGCAAACACAATGACACTGTAATGCTGGGGGGGACTGCTACGCTGCTCTGAGCACCAGCTACATACACCCGTATGCAAATAGCTCATCCAGCATTTTACCCTCTCGGGTGCAATAAGCCACAAGGTATTTTTAGCTGCAGTACATCCTTCCTTCAGTCCTCTTGAGGGGCAACCACTAACAAACCTCGAAACAAGGCAACAGTGAAACTCGGCTGAACTGCACCACACACCAACCATGTCGAGTGTCTGCTGGTCTCTGACAGAAGGTTCCCAGTGTATGTTTCTCAGGCTTCATGCAACATTTCCCTGTCTCATAAGCCCCCTCCAAAAAGGCAGGCTGCTCTTACCTTGCTGACGAGGATATCTGTTGCTTCAAAATGTCGCCCGTACATTTTTGGTGATTCACCAGGAATAGGTTCTATTTTAACACATACTTCTTGGCCTTTTTTTGCAACCTCCACTGGCTTATGGTTTACTTCAATACTTGTAACTATTCCGATTTCAACAAACTGTAACACAATGAAGAAGCTGTAATACACATCCAGAACACCTCTGCAAACGTGCTCTTCTCTGAATTCCTGTTTGTATCTACAGACTTGCTGGTAATGAAGCACTGAGCTTTCGGAGCAGCCACCTCAGAAAGCGCTGCACTGTGAGCACATGGTACTGAAGAGGGCAGTGACATCAAGCCATCCATCTAGTTCATCTGGGATATCAGACATCAGGAGTTGACTTCCCCTCCCACCTCCATTAGCTACCAGTAATGACAATTTTGCTCGTTACTTTGTATCACAGTCCAGAAATCACAGAGATGGAGGGAGGTTGACTGGCAGGGTACTGGGGCAGGCTGGAGGCTGTGGCCTGCCATGGGACTCAGCCCTGCTCCAGCAGAGAACAGCACAACAGCTGATCACCAGGGAAGAGACTACATCTACAAGTCTGAATCCTGTCTCCTACCAAAACTCTGTGCAGCGGGGGAAGGCGTGCAAGCATCTCCTGCTGCATCGGCCCAGGAACTAGCAAGACAGATCAAACGCCCCCGAGAAGAGACGCTTACTTACATTTTTGCTGGGTACACACATGGGCGTCCCCTGCTTCACCTGGCCTGCCTCCACCACTACACCCATCACTATTGGGTCACGAGAGTTGAAAATGAACTGAGGGAGTATTTTCATCTTGCAAGGAAATACTGCTATATGCCTGGAAGATGACAAAGAAAAGGCATTTTATAAAAGAGGTGTTGGAACAGTGTACACATTAAGAGCTCTGCCTTCTCCCACACTTCTTGGGTGTTTATTCCAGGAGTGTCGCTTGGGGAGAAATCAAGCAGGAAAAAACTCTTTTCCAGTCTTGCTACTTCTAGTCAATACTTGATCTTCAAGAACTACAGGGAACAATAGTCAATCACGGCCAGTATAGATTGTATTTTGACTGGCTTGGGCAGTCAGCTAAGACCAAAGGAACAGTAATTTCACAGTATAATTATAGTCTCAGAAGAGCATAGGAATAGAAATATTATTACCTCAACCCTTCACAGGGACTCCAAAAATTCAAGATCTTTGTGAAGTGAAAAATATGTTCAAATGCTGAGGCATACAAAGGCAAACTGGGATCAATATGAAATGAAATACATTTTCTTTTATTTTGTCTGTACTTACTTCATTGAGGATCAGCCAATGACACAAGATTCGAAAAATTAATTTTGGCTCCCTATAAATTCTTAAATGATTGCATATTCACATTACTGCCATAAGAATTAAGCTCTATACGTTGGAATTGCATAAATAAGAAACAACATAATCCAAATCCCTTTTGTTTTGCTTTCTTAACTCTGCAAGACTAACCCATCTGTCACAGACTAGGAACAGAAGCCAAGTGCACAAAGCCAACCCTAGTAAGAACACTCCGTATTATGTGATAGTTTTAGCTAAATCTTACAACTGTTTCACAGCTCTCACCCTGGTGAGCCTAATCCCAGATGTAAACAATTTAGACTGGAGCTACTCTCCATCCTCCTCCTCCTCCTTTCCTTCCTTCCCATCAGAACTACGTACTAAATAATAACATGGAAACAAGAAGTTAAATGCAATTTCATTTACAGTAAGACAATTAAGGGACACTTATTTGGGAAGCATCCAGAACGGGATTGCTCATACTTACTTGAATTCCTCTTGTTTCTGCTTTTTGTAGTCTTGTCTATACTTTGTGAAGGCATCAAATAAGTGATAAATTATTTCAGCGCTAAAAATTCGAACTCCTAAACTATCAGCCATTTCCTGTGCATCACGTTCAATCCTCACATCAAACGCTAGGATGACTGCGTATCTGGAAGTAAAAATAAGTCAGTTTACTAGACAGACCACAGAACACAAGCTAAGGAGGGGGCATTCCTGAAACATCCCCACCCATTTATCAACATCCTAAAGCAAAGAAGTTACTTACTGCGGGTCGTGCTCCAACATCACCGATGCCTTCATAACATCTTTTTTATGGACAGGACCTATATTAATTCCTGAATACTGTTGAAGAGGAAAGCCACACAAATCAGTCACTAATCTTTTTCAGCCAAAAGGAAACAGTTACGAACTAAACTGTAGAAACAACAACATCAGATACAGCCCAGAAGTTACTTACTGGCACTTCTGATGTTTTAAGAAATTCAAGTAATGCTTCTAAAGAGCCTAAAGTAGAAGCCTGGACATAAACACCTTTCTCTTCTAACTTGATTGCATTCAGTGTTTGTTTCAGTTCGTGTATTAGTTCATCCTTTAAAGAGATAAAAAAAGGAGAGGAAAAAAAGCAAGTTTTAGTTCTATTGTTACTTATGCCTCGGGGTACAAAGTTTCTCTGTTGGTAAGCTGCTGAAAGCAGGTGACAGCCATACCAGTAGATGCCAACTCACAGACTTGCAGCATAGGTCACACAGCCCCGTGACATGCTGCTGCTTGCATTTGGCATTGGAAAACTCTGAACTGAACTAGACTCGGGGATTTTGTGGCCATCGTATAACAGAAAGCAGGTGCCCATCTTGGGAGTTAGTAACATTTTGCTGCAGAATAGACATTGCCCTCCCCAGTGCTCTAAGTTTCTACTGGTGGGACTGGATGAGTGGAACACACCCAACAGCCTGTGGCAATAGCTCAGGCTGCCTAACTGAGCATCAGCAATAAAAATAGACACCCCTAAAACCATAAGCTGGACTCTGAAGGCTCTTTAGGCCTAGGTACAAAAACAGAGAATACAAGAGAAGTTTCAGAGAAGTTAAAAAAAACCAGCCCATTTTTTAAGAGGCCATGGCTTTTAAACTACTCAGTCTTTGACAGATGAATGGGTGATGCCATTTACTTTAAGACCTCACATATCTGCTACTCATACACTTTACATACGTACTCATATGTACCCAGAAATTTTGGTTTTAAGATAGCTGCACTTTTTCCTTTGCCATTTTTAAAGTGTAAGTCACCACAGAAATTTACTACATGAGTCTTGAATCAGTTTTGCAATTATGATAGTTTGAGGAACTCCACTAGCAGGTATTTGCCTAATATAATTTAAGCAAAACATATGCACAAATTACTGCAAGTACCAAATCTGTAATTAACATAGTCAAACTATACTATGATAATTGTTTTCAAACCTTATTCTACCAGGGACTGCAGGGACACCCCAGCAAAGTATCAGGGAAAAGCTAAGGGTCAAGATACTGAAAACATCACCACACTAATGCTTCATCACATGGCTACAGCATGTTACTGTAACATGTTACATATATTATATAACATGTATATTATTTTAAAATGCAACCAGAAAAAAGCAAGTTACTCGCACACTGAGCTCTCAATATCTGAATGAGCTTCATCATGGGAGAACTCTGTTGCCCTCAGTTTGTGTGTTTTATTTCAGCGTTAGCCATCTCACCTTGAGGACTGGGACTTCATCTTCTTTATGAGCTACAAGCAATGGCAAACCAGCCAGTGTTTTTTCCAAATCTTTCCCAAGAATCTTCACACCTTGAGCAGCGACGACCTCTTTGTGCTTTTCATACTGGTTCTGAAAAGGAGAAGACACAATAGCACTCTACACAGCAACACAAAGTGTGGAACAGCTACAGAACTGGCCACCAGCCAGCACAGCAGAGTGTGACAATGAAATCCAGCAGCTCCCATCTTTTATCAGGAATTTTCTCTACTTTACATTTGCAAGTTTCAGTCTGCTCCTCTCCCTTCAGATACCCACCTTCCCTGAGGGGGACAAGGTAGAGGGAATCATCTAAAAACAGAGGTGGCCAAAAAGAAAAAGACCAAGCAGTGATAAGCAGCTGCTCACTAAAAAGAAAATATTCAGGCCCATAGAGAAGAGTAATGGGAAGATGCTGACAGCTCAACTAAAGCTTAGTTGATACAGTCCAAATCTCTGAAGGAAGGGCTGTCTCATTCTCCCACTGGAGACCTGCCTTCTCCTGTACACAGTTCCATGCTTGATTTCCCAAGTGCCCCTCCCCACCCAGGGGAACCTCAAAGATCTCTCCTCACTCAGGGCACAGCTCTAACGCATCACAGAAGCGGTTATTTCTGAAGACCTTTAAATCAACATTGGAGAGATTTTCTGGTTTGTTTCTTCATTTCTTTTATTTAGGAGTTGTCTCAGCCTTTTCTTGAAACCACAAAGCAGCTTCATTCCTCAGCAGCACTTTGTTCCTGCACGCCTCAATTCTTTAGCCCTCCACCCCAAAATTTGGGTCTTAAAGGGTGACAATTCCCCACAGACAGAATCAAAATATCCTCATTGCCTGCATCAAAAAAAACAACCCAACAACTCCCTAGATCCCCCTTCTCAGCTAAAGGTTCCCAAATCCAGTGTCCATCGTGGTGCTGGTGCCCTATACCCCATCTCCCACCAAAGTACAGAAACTCATCTGAAGATCTTGTTGAGAGGAACCTGTGATCTGTTCTGTTCCTATTCAGTCCCACAAAAACAACAAACCACCCTTCAGTCTCATAAGAGTGTCACACACCAGTTTATCTTCTGCTTTGAATAAAGGGAAGCAAACTGACAGAAATGCTTTCAATTCATTCCTCATGGAACCAGAATATATTCAACAGCTTCCAACAAAGCAGAGAACATAACCTAAACACAAACATCAATTTTCCTTTTGCTGCTCTTTAGCCATTATCAAGTTCTGACTGTAAAGCCGCGCTCCAGAGCAGGAAGCCTGATCCCACAGCTCATGAGACTGCCATATGCACAAAGCCAAAGAGCAGCTCTTGTCTTCCTATTTAAAGCAGGCCAGGAAGCCCTTCCTCAGACTCCACATCAACATCAATACTGCATCCTTCAGCACCTCTGAGGCCACAACAGTCTCACAACAGAGAACTGACCAAGGCAGAGACAAAACACCAACATCAACCCAGGCCTAGCAATTATTAGTACAACTTTACAAGGTTTCATGGTTTCTAAGTTTGCAGGAAGGAACTAGACTAAACACTAAGGACTACAGCAACCTGCAGGGTTCAATGAAATGAAGCACGTCACAGCTGTTACGGCCTTAGATTAGGACCCCCACGCTAAACCAAACATTTAAAGCCTGTCCTGTTACATTTACCTAGTATGGTTTTCTTTGCCTTAAGCAGTGATGTGCAGACACTTCTTCCCTTTTAAACAGGAAAGTCAGAGCAGCTCTTTTCACCACCTTTGAAATATATGTATTAATATATTTATTAATGTATTTATAGCCTTTCGTTTCTGTGGTTCTCCTCTTCCTTTCATGGAAAGCAATACAGGCAGGATCTCAAATTCAGTGTCTCTCCCCAGTTTATCAAGAGTAGGGCACCACAACCTCCAACAACACTTGAAAATGACAAAAGGCTGCAGATTCTACACAAGTCCTGGTCATCACCACTCACCAACTACTCAGGTTTGAGAAAAGCAAACAAGTGAATTCCTATGCGTGTAAGATTTTTGATATTAAAAATAACCACTTTTACTAATAACATATACTTTAACTCAGAAGTCACTGTACTAGTAGACTGCAATTTGCATTGAAGATGGGTCTCTCCCTCTCACACAGTCACAGGTTTGAATCCCTCATTAAAACATGCCTATCTCACCCTGCAAGGTGACTCCTTCACCCTTTTTTTTTGCCACTGTTAGAACAGACACACCAATAGGTATATACAAGGACATTCACAGAAACACTAGACGTGCACCATTTTCTCCTTTAAGTCATCCTCAGATACTGCTAATGTAACTGCACTCTACTACATTCTCACTTTTTATAAAAGCTTTAATCTTTTTTTATTTCTAAATCCTCTCCAAGTGTGAATACACTAGCCAGTTTCCATACCTTAACTCGCAGCTCCTTCATAGGAGGAGGTAGCAGAAGACCTCTAATCTGAGTTACTATAGGACCTTCTACTCCAGGAACAATAATCGTATCTCCTTCTTTTAGGCGTCCATTAATCAAAATAACATCTATGGTAGTGCCCATGCCTGGCAGTGCTTTAACCTGGATGAAAGGGAGGAAAGAAGTTACTCCTTAAGTACTTCAAACACACCTTTTTTACTAGAAGGAAGGGGAGAAATTTCTAGGTGAATTTCAAAGAACAGCTGCTAAATTACCTCCATGACTTGAGCTCTCAGCTCCTGACACTCAGCCAGTCTCTTGGTCAGCATAGTTTGCGTTAGCTCAACAAGAAGAGCTATCAGACTTCCCATGCCATCCCCTGTGTAAGCAGAGGTAGGTACAAGAGAAACAAAAGTGCGGGGATCCTTATTCTCATAAAACAAGGCAGCGTTCAAGCCCTGCAATCAGATCAATAGTTATACAGGGAAAAACATACATATGGATCAGTATTAACAACAACATTCAACCTCAATCGATTACTATTGCGTTTTTAAAATCCCATTTTTTTAAATAAACAGTGCTACTGACATTAAGCTATGGAACACGAAGCCTCAAGCCCCCCTTGGAAGCAGTATGGGATAACTCTACAAAGCTGATTACCACATCTAGCTTCTAGACAGCATTCTATGACGCCAACAGAAGTTCCCAGAACTGATGTGATTCATGCCCTGCCAGCATCCAAGGGAACAAGAGACAGATGGGATTCTCTCAGACGATTCCCAAAGAAAGAAAGAATAGGGACAGAAAACTTAATCTGCTATTCACCACTCCATTGACCACACACAGCAATTAGCTGCTACTTTTCTTCAAACTAGCACTCTAAGGATAGAGCAGCTAAAAGAGATTAATTTAACAATAACAAAGTTTGGTTTACGAGAGGTAAATCTCAATGTGTCAGAAGAGATGAGACAATTTTCTTCATATTTCAAGTTGTTTTGTGGAAAGAAAAACAAAAAAAAAAAACCACAAACCCCGCCACTCCTCCAAACCATACCACCCACACACCATCTTTACTATCACTTTTGTTAACCAAAGAACCCAGAATATTCCAGCCTACCTGTTTTGCAAATTCCACTATGATAGCTTTTGCACGTTCTTCAAATTCATCTTTTGTATTCTTTTTCTGCTTCTTTAAGGTGACAGCTACATCTGTATCTGGACTTTTTTTCCAGTCATATAACCTATCAATCTTGAAAATACAGTAATATGTCATCTTATGCGGCTTAATAAAGGGCATCTTTATGCTTATGCCACATCAACCGAGAAAAATACTTTACCAGCCAACATAGCTAGCCATTTATTTGCTCAAGTCATCAAATTAAATCTTTTTATTTGCTGTAGCTGCTATATTTATCTGTGTTTATTTATTTACCCAGTGTTGGACAGTATTTCATGACAGCAATATTACTTTAGGTTTAAAAAATGCAAACTATAATAATCTAGGTTCATATGGGAAAAGTTTATATACATTAATTACATCAAGCTTAAGGTAAAATATTCAGAAGAGACCCCACATATAGCTTCACATACCCAAAAAACAAATGAAGGGTTGTGGGTTCTTTTCTGAAAAGAGACTGTACTAGTTTTACAATAAACTTCTAAAATTTACTTCTAAAATTGGTGAACTTGGACTTTTTCCCACGTTGCTACAGAGAAGGGATCGCAGGGAGGTTGTTCAAAAGACACAACTGCAGACTCCAGAATAGTTCCCCAAGTAAGTTTTCAAAGCCAGACAGACTTAGTCCAAGAAATTATTACATTTGCTGTACAAGTCAAAACTACATCTTTAGAAAATGGATTATAAACTGGTGAAATGATAGAGTTATAACCTGGAATTTGAGAACTTTTGGCTATTTAATCTCAGGCTCACTGTAGAGCTTACTATCTCTCTATCCCATAGTCTTTTTTTAAAAAAAGATGTTTTCAGCAATGAGGTAATGGCCTCTTAAGTTCCAACCACCTTAGATCTTAATGCTCTTTCCGTTTTTTAAAGCATACAGCAATTTCTACACTGCTCATGAGTACTCTTCTGTAAGTTCTCTGTCAGCATGTCAGATAGCATCCAAAGTCATTGAATTATAATAAGGAATTTACTTGTGTCCATATAAGTAACAAACAAACATAAGTCATCACAAACAGCCAGTGTAATTTCTCATGTACAGGATTTCTAAAAACAAGGCTGAAAGTAACTGGCTTAACTGAACACAAAATATGCAACATAGAGGATCTGAGAACCACCACTTCAGATTTTACAAAACCAATTCAAGTTCATGGGAGAAAAGAGAAAATTGGCAGATGTCAAATACACTATCAGAGCAGAAAAGCACACTTAGAGTGAAAAGCTATCTTACCTTGTTGAGAGCTACTATAAAGGGGCATTTCTTAGATTTCAACAGATTTATTGATTCAATTGTCTGGGGCTCCAAACCATGCATGATGTCGACTACGAGTATAGCAATATCACAAAGTGAGCTTCCTCTATTTCTTAGATTGCTGTGACATTAAAGGAAAAAAAAAAGATGAAAATCAGTCACGTGAAAACACCAAATACCATGTCAAACAACATTTGACCAACAAAAATCTAAAACTGACTAGGTTGTTACTTTTCCCTCAAATATAAACTGTATCAAAAAATATTCAAATCACACTATGTAAATTCCATTTAACAAAACAGAGCATGTGTAAGCAAAAATAAGAAACTACTATTATCCCAAGGGTTTTCCTATCACTGTGTATTTTTAAAAGTTAAGATATGTTCTGATTTTTTTTCTGAGTGAGAACTGAGGAGGTTACAGCAAAATACAGGAGTGCAAAACCTGAATAAGATGCTTTAGTGTGTATGTAGTATCGTATAATAAGATCATTGGACATCTTTGGTGCCAAACAAAACCTGGCTAGAAGACGAAGAGCTGTAAGTGGTATGATGCCAAGGAACTGATCAGAACATTACCAAGTGCCCTAAGACCTGGCATTTCAGTGCTTGCAGAGGTTTATGTTTAAGAATGTCAAAGTCTTAATCCTTCTCTTCAGGGATTTCACCTGAGCACAGTGAAATACAGTGAGTGGAGTTGTGCAGACCATGTTTTATACTTCAAAGTTGATTTAGTGGTTTATCTGCATGACACTGACGTTCCTAGACTGCATATGAGCTCTGCTAGGAATCAACTGACCTACACAACTCAGTTACCTTAACTGGGACACTGTGAAATGAAGGCTAAAATATAAGTTTTAATTTCTCACAGCAGTGTACTTAGGTCACCTGAAATCCTCACCTTTTCTTCTCCAGCTACGCTCCTGCTTCCATCTTCCCACTTACACTAACTATTGAGTAGAGTTATTTACATGCTTTTTCAGATACTCATGGTTCAATTGTCATGAAAACAGAAAATTAATCAAAGGTCAGCAATTAACCAGATATAAAGAGGACTTTGTTAAAAATATATCCGGATGCTTTAGCCATCATGTCTGGGAAGTCCAGCATTGTGAGAAAACATTACCTGAAAGACTCATGTCCTGGAGTGTCGATTATCAGCATGCCTGGAATTTTTATGTTCTCCCTGTCAAACTAACATTCCAAAATATTAGCCATCTTGTAAAGATTACACAGGTAAAATGAAAAAAAACTTAAGAGCTGGCAGCATTACTGACCGTCTTCACTTCAAAAAAACAGACAAGTATTTTAAGAAACACCAGCAACTTCCATAAGTGAAATCAGTCAAAGCTCATTTCAATATACATTAAAAAAAAAGATGCTGCACATTCCCCTAGGTATCAAGTGGCCATAAGCTCTGCTAAAATTTGTAAGACAAGGCAGAAAAAAAGAATTAGGAAAAAAAAAAAAGGAAAATTAGTGCAAGCTAGGGAGATTTATCATCCCCGTCTTGAACATTTCCTCCTTGTCACTGACTTCAAGTTTTTAATAAATTTAGTAAAACTTTGAAAAAAGCCACCACTACCAAGGTTTTTCAATCAGCTGCTGCTGCAAGCAAAATAGGATATAGCATCCCAAACAAGAAACACAGAACAGTTACTATTTCTGCAACTCAATAAAATTCACCACCAAGGAATTTGCCCCATTTCAACACACACAGTAAAAAGCTAAGTTTCAAAAGTCTCAATTTACAATCAAAACATTGACAAATAAGCAGTTTATGTGCACGTGTACTGTCTAGAACAGAGTATTAGTGTATTTTTCTGAAGAAGTGACAATCCATTAGCTGAAACCAAATACACCAACTCAACTTAAAAATGAGACAGCCTCCCCTTTGGGGCAGGGAGGAGGGGAGGAATTTAAGAACAATCAACCCCAATATTAGAGATAAGGGGAAAAAGACATCTGCTCATCAGAAAATCTCATAAGGCCTTAACTAGCTTACATTTAATTTTTATTTTTTTAAAAACAGTCTTTGAAGTGTTACAACTTACGTTTTTCACCATCTTAGTTTGCTCGTTAATAGCTTCAAGGGGAACATTAGTTGCACCAATCTGCTGAGTGATACCACCAGCTTCATTGTCCTGTACATGAGTATGGCGGAGCTAAAGACAAAAAAAAGACCACAAACACTTACACGTAAGAGACTAAAGTAATCTCTTTGAGTACAGTTTTAATTCTTTGTTTTCAACCAAAAAACCTACATGCATAAACAAGGCATACAGGCAGCACCTTCACATTCCACATCTTACCTTATCTAAAATTTTGGTCTTGCCTGTGTCTACATGCCCCAGGACACAGATAACTGGTGCTCTAAGCTTTTCAGTGTTCACATTTTTGCTGTTTTCAGCTCGTCGCTTCTACGGACAAAGACACAAAAAAATCAGTAAGTACAAACCAAAAACCACAGATCACCTCTTTATTACATACACAAAACATAGCTAACTGTGGGACTTAAATTTTCAAGGCAATTTAAGGTCTGTAATCCCTCTTTTGGCAAATCAAAACATTACAACAGTTAAGTGGGGTTTTGTTTGGTTTTGGTTACAGTCTAGTATGCTAAGTTATTATATCCACTAACATGTAGGTTTGCTGATGGTGCCTTCTGAAGAAGGACATTAGCTGTCACAAAATATGTTGAACAGTTTGGAAGTACATCTTTTATAACTCAAATATCTATCTGTAAAGGAAAATAGTCTCTTTCTCCAGGAGGGGAAGAGGTGAAGGGGAACAACACTGAAGCACACATTCTTTGTGAACAAGTGGCCTTAATTAACCCAATTTCTGGGGCTGCCTAAATATTAGTCGTGACACAGCCATCACTTTGACAAATATGGTTAAAAGGCCTTTCAATGAACTAAAGTTGTTTCTTATATAACATGAGTCCAGCTGTTCAAATAGAGCTGTATCTTAGTACCTCAATTCTCCGTTTAGCTTTGTCATAAGCACGCTCTTCCTTAGTGCGGTCATCATCAGAGTCATACTCAGAATCAGAGCTGATTTCCTTGCTGAGCTTTTTTTCCATAGATTGTTTTCCAATAGCTTGGGAGTCTGTCTCTCTGTCATCTGAAGTCTTTTCATCCTCATCTTCACTCCCTTCACTATCTTCAGATTCTTCACTTTCTTCTTCTTCTTCCTCATCCTCATCTTCATCTTCCTCTTCCTCCTCCACTTCATTTTGTTCTTTGACTTCAATGTGCACAGGTTTACTCTCTGTCAAAAAAAAAAATCAAAATCTAAAGTAAAAATTCTCTATTTAATTCACAGTTGTGGGGGAGAGGGCAAAAAAAAAAAGCAGAGAGACTACTACAGAAGAGTGAGGACTGAGAGCATATTTTATTCAAGAAGTGCCAGTAAAGATAATTTTTCAACTTTCAGTACAAAAACAGTGTTTTGTGTTCAGAGCTGTTGACTTGCATTTAGAATCTGTACAAGCAGAGTGAGCTTAAGGTGCGGGGAAGAATGATGTTATCAGCACACGCTTGACATCATTTGTGCGTATTCAGATATTCAGATATTGTGCGTATTCTTTAAAGCTGTGTGCGCTTCATAAAGGAATGAGTGTACCAACAGCTTTAAAAAGAAAGTCAAAATGCTCCAAATTCACCACAATATGGATTCGGTGTATTACTGATCAGGAATGTACATTTAAGCAGAAGTAGCAATTGGAAAAAATGGTCTCCTCTACATCTTAACAACCCTTCTACACCTTAAGGCTTTCGTAGACTGTTCAGAGAAGATAAATATTGTTCAGAGGAATTCTTCAGCAAACAAACAAAAACAACTCCCATAAAGTAATCTTCTTTCTTTGAAAGATTCCCATTTATCATACTTGCGAAATCATACAAGACAAGCTAATAAACACACTTTAAAGCCATGCATTCTCTTCCTTACAGAGCTGCTAGGAGGCTCACTGCTCTTAAAGATTTGTTACTTTTCTTTGATACGCTGGAAGTCCCTCAGCTTAGTAATAGACTAAATCCAATTCCCAGGAATGCACTTTTTCTGGATTACACTGGCAAGTCCTTCAAATAGAAGCTGCAGGAAGTGGGATATGGTATTCTCCCCAGGACAGTGGCTGGGAGAAACAGACTGAAATAAGGCTTCCGAGAAGGTGCACAGCCCTTAAATCTCCAAGTAGAACAGTCTAGCACCACAGGAACACACCTGTGCTGAAACAGAATCCATACTGCTATATATGCATGCACATAAAGAACTACACTTCAAAGAACATGTGCTGGAAGAATAGGGCTGAGCTAGTCAAAAAATACTTGACGAATAGTCTTTGATCTTAAGAAACAATGAAGGCAGATCACGGAAGCGCTGAGAACAGGAATCAAATCCTGTTCAGGAAGACTCGCAGCAATAAGGCTTCTGCCACTGCCACCACTTCCACAGCAGTAAGGCTTGCTCCACCACTGGAAGAAAGCACCTGAGAAGTTATCCCTTGTGCAGCTCTGGCTTCCCCAGAAACACTGCTTTTGGCTGCTGACAGAATATGGTTTTTGGAATATATGTGCAGCTATGTGAATGTTCTGGCAATTCCTCCCTTTCTTCCACATCTGCCTCTCAAAGAAGCAGATAAAGAAAGCACCTAGAGCTTACTATAATGCACACACGCTAAAGCTTCACATCATCTTAGTCGCCCACTTCTTTGAGAACTTGTCTCAAAGGTACTCTCCTAGATGTATGTAGATCTAGGAGAGATCTCCTAGATCCAGATTTGTATAGTTAGGGCTTTGTAATGGTTACCAGAGAAATACAGTATCAGGTAAAAAGTTTCCCTAAACTCCCATGGGTGGTTTAAGCACATACTAAAAGGAGATGATTTTTACTCCCATAAAAACGGACAAAAAAAACCCCAACTGCTTATTTGGGGTGATAACTGCATAGGTATTTCTAAAGGGTCTTCTTGAGAAGTATTCGTGTAGGTTCTGAATGTTCTGCCTTTGAGAGGAGGATCTTGTATCTATTTATTAGCACACTTGCCTCACAATTCATCTAATGGGGCAGAGGGAGAATCCAAATACAACATTGTTTTCTACAGCATCCAGGTTTCAGCTAGGATAGAGTTAATTTTCTTTCTAGTAGCTGCTGTGTTTTGGATTTGGTATGAGAAGAATGTTGAGGAATGTTGATACATTATTTTAGTTGTTGCTAGGTAATATTTACATTAGTCAAGGACTTTTTTTGGCTTCCTATAGAAGCTGAGAGGGAGCATAGTCAGGACAAGTTGGCCAAAAAGGAATATTCCATGCTATAGATGTCATGCTCAGTATATAAATGGGGGTTGGCCAGAGGTGGGCAGGGATCCAGGATCACTGCTCCAGACCAGCTGGGGACTGGCTGGGCAACCAATCCTCAGATGGCAAAGGCAACTTGTGTTGCATTACTTTATTTTGTATGTTCTTTTACCATTATTACGATTGTTATTTTCTCAACCCGTAAGTTTGAGGTTTTACCCTTTTCCCTCCTTTTCTCTCTGCCTTACTGGGTGGGGGATGCATTGGGAAGTGAGAAGGTGCATGGTCCTAGTTGCCAGATGGAGTTAAACAACAACATACAGAAACAAAAGACTCAGCCCGAAGAAACCTCTTAATCAGAAAAAAGCACTCCTTTGGTATTTACATGCCCACCTTTCTCTCCATCTTCATCACTAACCATAGCTTCCCAGTCATCCAAACCCCCGTCTTCTGTTTCTTCTTCTTCCTCTTTTTCTTCTGAAACAGAGAAATTCAACATTAAAGGAAAAGAAAGAAACAGCCCAGCAACATACAACATTTTTAGATGCCCCTTCCTTTGACATACTGACAACTGCAACTTACAAGGTTCCTGCTACCATAGTTCTACCAAATTATCTCTGTGTTCCCTAAACAGAAAATGCAGTACACTGAAGAAATAATCTTCAGTTCTCACCACAAAATCTTATAGTGAGATAGCCTAGAAAAACATGTTTTTGGAAGACACAGCTAGAACTACTCATTTAGTTCCCATCTGCATATCATGCAAGCGCCTGCAAAATGCATGCCAAACAAATCTCTACAACAACCACTTTCCTTTAAAGGAGTTGCCCCATTAACAGCCATGTGTAAAAGTGACAAAAGAAAACAAGTTACAGTATTTTTTTACTTAGTGGGAAAATAAATTGTCTACAAAAGGAACTTTAAGGCTCCAGGTGACTTAATATAATTACACCATGGATTCCAGAAGTATAAAATATATTAATTTCAGCAGGAATTCAGTCAGATTTATTAAGAGACTGCAGTTCTTAATGACAGACAAATGGAAAAATGTAAACTCTTAACCCTCTCCAAAAGAGGCATTAAATAATATATATGTTGCAGCACATGAAGTGTCACGAAATTTCAGCTCTTTGAAATGAAGTTTAAATTCCAGACTGATAGAATATTAACTGGCAACTAATGTTCTACCAATGAGCCCATCTCTTTTATGGCGATGGAATTGCTCCTTCAAGAGGTAAGTCAAACTAGAATTCAGCTTTGGTCTCAAAAAGCTGGAAATTTTATAAGTGTTTGTCTGACCTAAGAATAAGGGTACAGATTGAAACAGTTCACGCTGAGGAAGGTGTCCAGTACAATGTGATTTTGCCAAAGCAAGTAATACTGTGTGTAGGCAAAAAGAGGGCAACAATCACTAGATATGCTAATACTCAGTTTGACAAGCTAACCCACATCCGCTGCATCCAGCACTTCTGAAAGCAAAACATTTGGAATCAAGAATACAATCACTGTGAATATTGTGGCATCCATGCTAAAAGCAGCATATTTGCCCCCTGTCCCCACCTAACCACTCACAAAACAGCCTTTTAGAAAGCAAATGAGAAGTCAGAGCTAAATCACAAGAATGTACTTATTTGAGATAGCTGCCTAAGCTGATTGAATGCTGGAGTCCGCTCAGAATAAGGGACTTTTACAGTCTCATTCTGATGCTTCATACCTTTTTATTCCATAAAATTCCATCAGTTACTCCCTTAGGAAAACTAAAAAAAAAAAAACCACACAAAACCACAAAAAACACAAACTTACCTCAAGAAAGGATGGCCACTTGGCCCCCATTCAACAGGGTATGATACCTACCATGCAGTACTGTCACACAGCCTTATTATGTGTTTTAAGTTTATTAGCATTACTACTAACCTGGCTCTACTGGAAGAAGAATCTCTTCTTTTACTGGTGTTTCCAGTTCTACAGCATCTTCAGCTGGGGAAGTTACCTCCACACTTTCTGAAATTGCAAGAAAGCAAATTGGTTGTCACATTATTCCAAAGCGCAAACCAACTTAGTTACACATGCAGCTTCACATTTAAGTTCTATTTTTAAATTGTTCTGTGACACGTACAACTTTATTTACAAGCAAAGCTTTTCATATGAAATCTGAGTTTATTTAATACCAAGCTAACTGAACTCCTATTTACTAAGCTAAAACAAAAGTTAGAGCACCTGGCTTATTTGAAAAACATTTGGCTTTCTAAGCAGTTAAACAGATTTATGTAATAGGTCAGTTATTAACTAACAGGATTACCATTGCTTTTGAACATTTAAAGAAAGTGACGGGTTTTTTTTTTAAAGAAGAGAGAAAATGAAGTAATACTAATGAACTATCCATTCTTGCTCTACTGTTCCATATATTTAAAAAAAATATTTAAAAATCTCTGATACATTTCAGATAAGCACTGTTCTCAATCCTTTACACACACTCAATAAGTGGTAAGTAGCTAGATAACACTCATATCAAATGTGGAAAAAAACCAACCAGCTAAATAACAACAACAACAAAAAAAAACAATGCAAAGGGATTTTGTTTTGTTTAAACTAAGGAATAGTCTTGAGAAGAGCCATAGCAATACGCCCACAGACAAACCACAAAGTACAAAACCAAAAAATTCTGACACACTATGTCTAACTAACACAATAAATTGTAAGTTTTCAAAAACACAAGCTCTCTGAACTACTCATGCCCTGAAAACTGGTTTTATACACAAGAAAACAAACAAATTGTCTCCAACTTGAAGAACTAGGACCAATCCCCTTTCATACTGGGACATCAACTTCAACTTAATTACAAGTCCTTATTACTTACACTACCTTGTATTTAACCTACATATGCACACAAAGCATTCAATCCCACATTCGTAAAAGACCTTTACATCCTGTACATCTCTGACATTAAGACATTCTAAAGAAAATACCCAGGTTAGGGGAAAAAAAAATAACAGCCAAGTAAACTGCAAAACAAAGGACTAACTGAGCAGTTTTCAAAACAGCTTTAGGACCCCAACACATCAGCCCTTGCATGCGGGGTGTCAAAAGAACGTCAGAGGCACCCTGAAGTGCAATCACTTTAGGATTAGCTGATTATTATACAAACACTTCTGGAAATGTGACTAATATACTAAGCATTCCTATAAGCAAACCACACCTTCTTTGTTTTCTGTCTGCTGCTGCTTCTTCTTCTTTTTGTCTTCATATATTGGCCTCTTCTTTGGCACAGAGTCTTTGGATGGCACTTCAACACCTGAAAAAAAAAATTGTTAGAAAGAAAATCCAGGTGATTAGTTACTAACCATAAGCTTTGATTTAAATGAGAACACATTTTCCAGAATTGCCTTAAGATGAAGGAATGGAGAGACAGGAAGTAGGTTCAATGCATGTTTTATCCTTTTAAAAAGTCTGATTTTCAAAGCTGCAAAACTTGAACAAAGTATAGTTCTTCAGATACTCCGAATGCTCTCAGATTACATGCTCAGAAGTCAGATAACTAATGGGAAAAATAAAACAACAAAAAAAAAACCAAATCAATCTGATCCTAATGCTCTGGGTTTGAAGTCCTTACATAGGATTTCATAAACAGACATACCTCAAGTTTACAAGAATGTCAACCTAAATTCTGCTCTGCTAAAACTGACTTAAAACCAATCTGCCAGTTATCCTAGTTTCGGACAATGTGGAGCAGCTAAGAGGCACAGCTCATCTTAAAAGCTGAAGGCTGGTCAGTAGATAGTATTTTGCTTTTTACCCAGTGTTGGGGCTTTTTTGTTTGTTTGGTTTAACAACATAGATGGGTTTAGGTACTAAAATAATGCCAGGTTCAATTTATCAGCTTCATCTCCGCCTCACCAGAAAGACAGCACAGTAATGTTGGAAGGGATTCAATTAAAAACAGAAGTTTGGTGCAAATACAGTTTAATAATTTAATTACAGCTGCACCTTCTGAAACACTCAAAATTCCTTCAGGTACTGTGTGATTTACAGGGTAGACGTGACAAAAATGCAAGTGTGGCAGCACACAACTAGAAGAATTTAATAACAGAAACGACTGAAGGAAAATGGCCTTTGTGTATGTTTAAGAGCTCCAAACATTTTACCAGTTATAGAGATTCTTATCCTTACAGCAAAGCATCTTACCCTACCAGCAGTGTCAGAGTTCTGTACAAATACAAAAAGAAGGATACTCAGCACCCAGGAATTTATTTCTTTCCTTAGCCACAAACAAGTTACCAGGAACAAATCGGGACATGGGCTTACAATACATTGGGTATGTTTAATTCATTGCAATGGGAAGAGATCACATTTGACGGAAGAGCAGAAGAGCTCTTGTATACCCTTTTTTCCTGAAGCAAACACAAGAGGATAATATACTGTTCCTGTGGACTAACTAACTTAAGCAAGTGCATTGTTTTGCTTCAAGTGAGCACATGAATTAATTCAAGAAGATCCGGATCACTGGTCTGACAAGACCTGCAGCACAGCCCATCTGCCTTTCCCGGCATTTGGACTAAGCAATGGAAAGCAGTGATTTCTCCTAAGTTTTGTAACTGACATCTTTACACTGCAAGTAGAATCTATTAAAAGTTGGACATTTAAAGTGTAAGATGAAAATACACCGGCATTTACACCTACTTAAAAAAAAGGGGAGGGGGCGGCACATACACCGTCTTACATGACGAAAGAGCAGCTTTATATGGAATTACTCAGTATTTGCCCTCCCCACTCCACATAGAAAAAACAAACACAGAGCAGCAAGGGGTACGAATTTTTTTCTAATTATTATTTTAAACTTTATTGCTTACCCTGAGCTTGGAGTAGTTTAAGAGTAGCCTCCGCTCTGGCTCTAGCTTCTCGTTGAGCTTTTGTTAAGAGTTTTCCCTCCTTCTTCAAACGCTCCTTCCTCTCTTTTTCCTTCTGTTTCTTTCTTTCTTTCCTCTCTTGCTCTAATCGTTCCTAGAAAAAGGTTAAAAAACATGCAGAAATCTGTTATGTTATACACAAAATCTGGCCAAGTGCATATTCTACTGCTGAGAAACATATTAAAGACTAATCCACCAACTGCACCAGCAAGGATACAGATTAAGATAACCCTCTCCCTTACTCTGTCTTGAGAGCAAGATGCACATTACCTCCTCTTTGCGCTTCGCTTCTAGTTCCTCCAGTCGTCTTATCCGTTCTTCCTCCTCTCTTTTTGCCCTTTCTTCCTCCTCTTTCATTTTAGCCAAAGCTTCTTGCATAGCTTTAACTGTGGCTTTACTGGGACCCTTTTTCTTCTCTTTCTCTTTTTCTTCTTTCTCGCCCTTCTTTTTTTTCTTGTCTTTTTTCTTTTTGTCCCCCTCATTCTCATCAGCTACAGAAAGAAAATACATACATTCAAAGACCACAGAAATTTTAAAGCTACTCTAAATGCAATTAATGTTTCAAGCATGATAAATAACACCAAACAAGGAACACTTTGAGTGGCTACTACATAAGCACTTCACTGTCCCTTCAGTTACAAAGTCAGGGCCTGAAGTCTTAAAGTAACCGAGTAACTGGGAAGTGAAAAAGTATGTTTACAATATCAAACTATAAGCATATACTGTAATGAGAACTCACCATCTGGCTTTTGTTTTCCCATGTACCTGAACAAACTACAGGCCAGAAAAAACAGCCACATGTGAGCCAACACAAAGAGGCAGACAAGGCTACCAAATGTCTAGTATTCTCAATTCAGAATAAAGCAACAAATCATTCTCACTGCCTGCCAACAATTTGGTCTTCCTGCAAAAGCTACAGGTTAAAATTACAGTTTTAGAAATCATATTACAAACCCTCTGCTCCTGCAGGAGGCTCTCCTTTTTCCCCAGGGCCAGGGGTCGCCATGACTTCAGCAGAGGCCTTCTCTTCAGCTTTTTTTGGAGCTTCCTTTGGCTTTGCTAGTTCTTTACCACCACCTTCTAATTCTTCCTTCTCTTTCTGCTTCCTCAGTTTGGCTTTTTCTTCCTCACGCTTTTTCCTTTCACGTTCTTTTTTTTCTGCCTTCTTCTGAGCCACTGTTTTTACTTTGAATGAAGGGTCATCTTCATCATCCCCGCTTTCAGCAGCAGGAGTGGACTTTGGTTTTTGGTTTTTCTTTTGTCCTTTTCTAGATTGGGAGACCTCATCGGATTCATCACCACTCCCACCTGTAGACACTGCACGCTCTTTGCTTTTCTTAATGTTAGTTTCATCTTCTTCTGACAGATCGTGCTTTTTATTTGACCTCTGAGTTTTCCCTTTGCTTTTCTTAAGCTGTGTCTCATGATCATCGTCATCACTGCCAGAAAGCATGTCTTGCTTTGCTTTCTGAGGTTTTTTAGATTTTTTATCTTTATCTTCCAATTCCTCACTGTCATAGTCATTTTCCAGATTGGCTTTTTTACTCTTTCCTTTCCTTTTTTTATCTTGTTTTGATAAGCTTTCTTCGTTGTCATTTTCAACCTGGTAATTAAACAATTCAATAATTAGCCATGAAAAATTACTTGCTGCTGTGAGCTAAGAAGTAGCATTGAGATATGTCAAGAAAAGCTTCTCTTATTGAAGACAAAGTCTGAAAGCAATAACTATTCCTGCTGAGTGTACTACACCTCAGTCCACAATTACAATTTATTCTGATAGGCTTTGACTAATTAACAGCATGAAGACATGGCTTCTAGTAAAATCTTTCACAATTGACTTTACTGTGAAAATATGATCACATATAATTAAAAATACAAGCTAACTGCATGTTTCATACAGGATCTTCAACTACACTGCAACACTAGAACTTTATTGGGACAGAAGTGTTTCGTATTTCCACTATTTCCTATAAAAAAGCCCACCTCCCTCTCAGTGTTCACCTTTCCTGTAGAAGGTTCCCTGTCAACCTTCCCTCCTTGAGCCTCTATTGACAGTTCTTCCAGCTCCTTCAGGATATCATCTTCACTAAAATAAGAAAGAAGTCACAGTACTTAAGTAACTGAGTTTTTGTATAATGGAATGAAATAAGACAGAATTAAAAAAAAAAGCCTTACTCAAAATCCTGTTTCTTCTTATCTTTTTTCTTTTTGCCTTTGGATTTCTGAGCGTCTTGTTCCTTTGTAGCTCCGGCACCTTCTATCTCAGCAGCAAGGGCATCAATATCATCTTTTGCACTAAAACGCAGAAGGAAAGGAGGGTTATCAAGAGTTCAACCACTGAGTTTACATAAGTAGAAGCCATCTGCATAAAACAAACAAAAGCTTCAAAATATAAAATTAATCACAAAACATAACCAATGCTGGGGCAAAAACCATATTTAACAATCTACTATGCACTATTACCTTATTCCACCCAGAAGGACAAAAAGGAAAAACCTTCACGTGTCATCTGCCTTGAAGGGATGTAGAACAGTGAAACCTGTTCAGTTCTCACAACACTGACTTTAAGAGTTAGATGTGAGATTTGATAAAACTTCTTGGAAGAATGTAACTAAACATTTAGGCCTTCACGTAACAGTAGGTGTCACTGATAGAAAAGCACCCCCCACAATGAAAATGTAAAAATGAAGCACAAATAGAAGAAATTTTGCAATTTAGTAACCACTATATTTTATTAAGAAGTACTTATCTGCTCCTTTAAAAAACCTTAAGCAAACTAAACGTTACTGTACTTTAGCAAATAAGTGGAAGTTCTTCACAGCTTCCAACTTAAGATAACAGTTGCCTATGCTTTGCCACCAGCCTGAAAACTTTTATTCTTACCTTTGAAAAGAAGTCACAAAGAGGAACACAGTTCAGCCCCAAGCCAGACTCTAAAGGCGATCATAAAAAATACCACTGCAGTTGGCAAGCATTCATTTCCACCACTTTCTTTAGTGTCACCTCTCCCAGGCCTCAAGAAAGCCAAAAGAAGTTTCACTAATCTTTCCTCATTATATCACATTCTATCAAGTTTCTCTTTCAAAAGCCTTTTCTTTTCTTGCTATAAATAAGCTCTCACCTGCAACTAAACAGAACTGGCTTTTTTCCTGTCCTTTATCAATAGGTGCAATTCAGATGCACTTTTTTCTTGACTCGTGAGAATTTAGCAAAGATTCTAGTATCCAGAGGTTTTTCCACCTAATTACACTCACAATGCAATTGTAAGAAAGGAGGTTTACTTACTTCCTGCTTCACACTTAAAACTTCAATGCTCCATCCAACACCAGTCTATCGAAGTAGCATATATTAGGATGCTACTTCTATCACAGCTTGCAGTTTCAAAAACCATTTAATCGACATGCTATTAATATCTCATCTAACTCCCTCCTAGATATGTGGGCAGAAAACCATTCTTTGTTTCACAACTTCACTGTCTCAATTACTACCACCCACAGAGTACAAGTCAGCCAGACAAAGGCTGACCCACCAAATACCAGAATCCATATCCAGAAAATACAGGAAATAAGTTTCTTCCAGATTCAGAGCCTCCAAAATATCAGTCAATTCTAAACTATCAGAGCTTCAGCCTTGCCAATTTACAAACCCACAAGTTAAATATTAATAAAGAAAATCAAGTACTTAATCATTCTTTTAAAAATTCTGAAATTCAGTATGTCTAAGTTGTATTTCCCTTTGCCAAAGGAGAGGGACAGAAGAATCACTTTATAAGTTTAAATGAACTGAGACATTCACAAACCCTTTTTATCACAAATGTTGGGCATATGCAAGTCACCAAACACTGTCTATATGCAACAATAGCACAAGCAAGAATGTACTTTTTTAAAAAAGCCAAGATTATTTATACTTTTAAAGATCTGAAATGTACTTTTTATAGACTGAACGAACCAAGTAAAAAGCAGGAAAATTAAGCACCTCACTGTGCAGCATCTTTATTACCAGAGATACTTACTTTTAGCCAAAAGAAAAAAAAAAACCACACCACACCTTGAATATACTTAGTAGTACTTCTTACATGCTGACATAAGTAGCAGGTTTCTCAAATGTACTTTAAATAAGACCTCTTAAATAGTTAATGAAAGATTTCTAAACCAATCCCCATCTCCCTCAAAAGGAAAGAATAAACTTTTTAGCCATTTTCACCTTAGGAATAGCTGACTTGATGTTTCAGCAATCCCAGAGCTGTTTTATAAGCAGTTTAACTGGCTGTGTACCAGGGGTAGCATGGACAGCTGAAATAGAAATGCCATCATCTCTACACCTAGAGTTAAAGCCCTAATATCAGGCTAACTGTATGACATCTAGCCCTACACACAGGCCCTCCTGTTTCTTCTTGCATTAAGCACAGCATGTTGGTTGATTAAGCGCACTTGCTTACCTCTTTCTACTCTAGGAGTTAATGGAGGAGATTGAGTCAAATCCAAGCTTGAAATAGTTTGAAGAGACCAAAATACAAGCTCCACTATTACTTCTTCCATCAATGTACTGCTCCCACTACTACAGGATCTTAATCGTATGGCTGGTTGTACAGATATTAAAGAGCCAAGCCTTTAAACAGCTTATATTTTACATGGATATCCTCAAGGCTGACTTTTCACATTGCCACTTCGCAGAAAGTTACGTCCAAACACAAAACACATGGGTGTTTTATGCTACTAGCAAAGAGGACACTTAAGGTACCTTATGTTTTCCAGAATACAGGCTTTAAGGGGGTGGGAGGTTATTTGTTTTTAAACCAACTTACTTGAACTGAACCTTGAAGAAGAAAACTTCTCTGGGGAAAAAAAAATAATATCTCAAATCAAACACTGAAAAACTTAATTCACAGACATTAAGCTTTAACACCCACCAACAAGAACAGTTTAGGAATAATAACGAAGACTGTTCAGCTGTCACAATAATGGCATAAATATAGTATGAAAGCCTTCCCAACCTTGGTTTCCACTGCTTAAGAGTCAATGGTTTCCAGAAATCTATACATTTCACTACATTTCCATTTACTACGAAGTGACACAGCAAGCTTCAAATGTGAACTTCGATGAAGAAAAATGTAAAATTAAGTCTCAATGCATTTATATATACACCAGTATGTACAGTTATAATTATTCTTAAGAACTGTAAAGCAAAAATCTTATTGGAAAGCCAAGGAATTCAAATATTAGCTTCCATTGTTAAGAGTTTATTCCCACACTGACCTTGAACTTCCTTATCTTTTAAAACTCTAATAATATACCAATAGGATTTCATAATAAAATTAAGTTAAAAAGAAGACTGAGAAGGTGCCCTCCACTCTTCCTGGGAGATTATGTCACAAGGAACTCACGGCATTTAGATACATAACAGGAGAGATTCTTTCCTATTGGCATCAGAAGACACACCTAGGAAACTTTTTCCACTAAACTTTTTATAGCAGTCCCCAAATGTGTTTCAGAAACCCAAACACTCTTGCAGGAACCTCCTCCTCCTCAAAGTCCTCCAGAAAGTCTCCATGCATCCTCTCTTGCCCCTCTACACCAGGGTCCTAACCCCAACCCTAAGAGTGCTGGATAAGCAAACTTTAAAGCACACCAGTATGCTCAGTTTTCAATTCTGACCTCAAATTGCTTTCACATGAAGACTTGATAGACTTCACAGCCTCACTACCTTCGACCATCCAAGCTCATAATGCTTTGGACTCAAAGGAGACTTGCTGCTGATCCCATTCACACACTGAGATAACCCCATGTTTCCCCAGCAGAAGAGGCTCAAGGAGGTCTGGAAAGCTTGGAAGTAAAGTGCTACTGCACTGCTGAGAAGGGGTAATTTCCCCAATTTTCTTTTATCTGTTTCACAACCAAAGCCTGAGCCACCTTTCTTATTCGCATAATTTTGATTCCAGCCTCTATTTTTATTGCCAGATATGAAAAGAGTTCTGGTATTGCTAACAGAGCATATCAATGCAGTAAATTACAGCAAGAGCTAGGTGTGAAGCTAGGTACTTCACTCACTAACCTAAATAAGCAATGTTCAAATCATTAAATGGCTGCAGACATTCCTCCGTGAAGGTCTGTGCCTAACAGAGTGCAAAACTATGCAGTGGGAGAAGACACAGCAGTCAGGATAATTAAAGGAGATGGCAGTAATCCATAACAAGTATGCACAAATCACCGCATTCCACATACCAAGCAAAATTATTTTTCTCTAGAATTATACCACTGATTTAAAAAAAAAAGTGGTGTTCCCCTGTGCAATTTCCCTACTTTTAGTCATTTAAGCAGTTACAATAACAGACTTCAAAATATTCCAAAGCATTTTAAAAGTAGCAAATAGAGACATTCACAGACTTTATACTGAAAAATATTGACCTTACTGCCCTAGACATGACATTAAGAAGTCATCTGTTGCCCAAAGTAAAAGTTGCCTGCACAGACTACTGAAAACCTGCATTAGATAGGAAAAGCCAGTTCTGAATAGGCTCTTGAATATCCACTGAGCCACTAGTTAAATGCTGTGCTAGAACACCATTCTGTGCCAAATCAGAATCAAATATACCCAGGTCATCCCAGGTAAGTATTTGGAGATTTTTAAGACAGGCATGGGCAACAAAGAAAATCTAACATCTCTCATGCAATCAAAGCATCAAATCAGGCCAGTAACAAGAAGTGACACTCCAAAATCCAACTTAAACTACTTGTGCTACATGTTAAGCAAAATCTGTGACAAATAAAGCTACAGTCTCAAATCCTGCCTATAAAAGAAAGTATGAAACTTTTCCATTGTGAATTAGAGCAGAGTTAGGAAATAAATGAAGAACTGTCACCTACCACTGGTCAGTCAGATGTAAAAAGACGGCCAGTAGCTCTCCTACTTATAAGATCCCACCCAGTTGCAAGCTATTGAGTCAGAAAAATGGAAAAAACCCATGACCTGATAGCTGCATGATCTGTAGGAAAAAAAAAAAAAAATCACAGTGCTTCTCTTGCCAGTACAGCAAGGAAACAAGACTAAAACCCCAGACCAAAAAAAAACACACACGCACAAACCAAAAAACAAACCCCTCAGCTATTACACAGTATCTGCTGAAAAAATACTAAAATAGCACATACATTTGGGGTTTTTTGGAGTGAAGAGGGAAAGCATTTTTTAAAAACATGAGAAACAAGCACAGTTTTGGACCTACTTTTTTTTTTTCCTGATGCAATGGCCTGCAACAGCCAGAACACAGAAACTCCCTGTGAAAGCCATCACGGGGCCAGAGTTCATCCTAACACAAGCTTTGATTTACAGATACTCAAGTTTATGTTAATCCTAGTTTCCACATACTACGGTTTGCTTTGGTCTAAGGGCGTGCTGTGCCATTTTGCTTACAAACACTGAAATTGTGGAGTTTCATAGTTTCTAACACTTGTGCACAATTAGAGAGATGTATTTTTGAAGTTCGAAGTTTTACCTTTTCTTTTGCAGTCTGAGATATTGCTGGGGTTAATGAGCACACACCTCACCGAAACAGAAGTTGTCATACTCCAAATGGAGATTTAAACTCAGAATTCTGAACCAAGACAAAAAACTAACAGATTTTCCTAGCAAAGTATTACAGAACAGTTACAAGTACATTTAAATTATCTATCACTTCTCTCTTCTAGGAAAGGTTAAAAAAATTACTCCAAGTACCAGCCTGGTTAATATATACATCACTAGGGATTTTCATAGCATAAAGCTTCCATACTAAGGACAGTTACTGCAATGTAACAATCTCCATAACAAACAAATCTAGGCATAGAAACCTGAAACATTTCGTGGGCATTGCCACCAAAAACAAGGCCAAATGTAGGGAAGACAGGACTATAGCTATAGAAATATGAGTCAGACTTTCAGCATTTTTTTCTTTGCTCATTGAACTTCTGCAGCTGAAACGCATAACTGCTCTTCCTTGCCAAACAAGCTCCTCCAGCTTTCCCTGCAGGTTGTAGCAAAGGACAGCCTTCCAAGCCAACTGACACCAACAGCATTTCACATAGACTCTCTGCTAACAGATAAACATATTATACTAGCAAGTCCAGCAGCAGATATGCGTGTTTTCCTTACCCTCTTTCCTAGGACCACACACAATTACGACTTTGAGTACACATATTATTACAGCGCCTACATCCCATACATATCCCCTGACACAGGGCAAAACTTCATTACAAATAGGCACTGCGTGTGACAGAGAAGGCATCCTGACTAGGCAGCAGTAAGATAAAGAGCAAAGAAAACTATTAATCCATACGTGAACTAAAAGAGTGGAGCAATGGGATCAATTAGCAGTATACAAAGGAGCTGAGCTGCCCTCATTTATATCAATTTGACTCTACCGGAATCAGTTAGAACTGCAGAAGTTAAATGGAAGAATTCAGTTTAAGATGAGAGCAAGCCTTTAACCTTGGAAATCCAACATCCAGCTTTGCAAGCAAAGTCAACAGGAGAACACTATCTTGCTGACACTAAAACTAAAGGGTACACACAGACTCAAAGATTACAAGCACTGACCGACACAAATACGATTACTAAAATTTGCCTTCACCTTATAGCAGCTAACTGAGATAACAAGCTAAGTCAAATTAAGCTAAAAATGTTTTAATTAAGATTGCGTTTAAGCTGTCTCTGTAAAGATGAAGTTCAAATGTCAGGAAACACTACACAATTAAAAACAAACTAAAAAAAAACCTACATTCAAGTCAAGGGGCAGAGCAGTCAGTAAGTCAACACAGTAAGAAAGTTGCATCACTGCTGTGAACTCACTGCCCACATTCCTGCATAATTAGAAGACTCATTTTTGCTGAGGCAACTTTGGAGATATTTCATCATTTACATGACACCAGCTCTTCTAACCATCTTCAAAGGAAATTCACTGTTATTAAGTCATTTTCTTTTGCTTAAAAAAAAAGTCCTTGAACTTCAAAAAGACTGAAAAGAAGCTGAACCATCTGTTTCCATGTATTTGGTTCTGCAATAGTTTTAGACCAAGTAAAACTAATGCTTCTAGACAGGTCTTTACCATTACTCCCCTGAAGCACCTTCCCCATCCTCTGTATACATGCATCGTAAGCCCAGTAATAAGGATACATTTCTAAATACAAACTTACCCAAACTTAGCAAGTTCCCGATGCTGAATGGTATATTTGTAGTTGTTTTAGCTTGCAAGTATTGAGATAAATTGGCATTCTCTCTTCCAATAAAATTTCTTTTAGAGCAACTGGTTTAAAATGCTACAGAACATAAATCACTTTGGAAGTAATTATTTAAGTGTACAAAACCACAGACCCCCAACTTAGTTCTTTAAGCAGGTTATGAAACTGAAAAAGCAAGCATCTGCTGGCTCAGCAAAGCCATTCAAAACATGAAAACAAAGCTGCAGCTTTTTTCTCATTCTTACCTATCACAGAATGTGAACACCATAAACTTCTGTTTTTACAGTAGAAGCAACCACCTTACTTTCCTGCTGAAAATATTTAAGTTGCATACACCCAAGAAAGTTTGAAATTCAGGAAAGAATGAACTGCACTCCTTCCTCAGCCCCAGAAGTGAAGGAGTGAGCACCAGCTATGCAATCCACCACTGCAGCTGACAGTGCTTAAAAAAACAAATAAATAAAAACCACAGTCCCAGAAGGCAGCCCACAGCCCCCATCCCCTTGCCTTTCCCTCAAGCTATGGGGCTGGGGAGGGAAGAAGTGATTTATTTTTTTTCCCCTATTCCCAGCCAAGCTTTCCCCTTTCATCAGCTCAGGCAATGCTGCGGCCACAAGTGCTCGCGGAAAACACTTTTTTGGCAACAGATCAAATCACACGCCTGAGTGCACATAAGCATTGGCTCCAACACAGAGCATGCAGGTGGGGACATCAAGAGGAAGACCACAAGGTTTGAAATATCCAACAGTTCAACTGAATTAAGTATGTTGCAAAGCTACACCTCAGCTGTTTCTCCCTAGTAAGATGAAGGAAGCTGGGGAAGCTACCTAATTACATGAGACAGCAAGGAAGTAAAATTTGACTAAGAGAGTAATTGCTTTTTATTCAAGCTCCTAAGACAATGATCCCATTTTTAATATTAAAGAGTCATGCCTTCTCTTTCAAGTTCAGTTGGGGAAAAAGAAGAGTGGAATATCCATCAGCTAGGCAAAACCTTCTGAAAAAGACATAGGAAACATAACTTTAACCCAACAGATTCTACAAAAACCAGAAAGCATCCCTTACACATCACAGACTAAAAAAAAAAATTAAAAAAAAAGCTCACCACAACCTAAAATTACCATTTAAACAAAGATAAAGCAAAAATTGAAGATAAAAAAAGCTTCTGTTGTGGCTAGTAGTTGAGAACACAAAGCTCTTGGAAAAAAAAAAAAAAACACAACAGTTCTTCAAGGTTCAGTTTAAGTATTTACATCCCAGAGAACAAGATGACTAACAGCATAGAATATGAAACACAAAGTAAGAACTACATTCGGTCTTCCCTGAACTGGCTTTTTAGGGTTTTGTTTGTTTAGAAAAAGTGCAAAGATGACAGAAATTGGCTCAAGTCCACTGTTTCACAACTTCCATATCCTATGCATATCCCTCCTTCTATAAAATCAAAAGACCCCACAAAAATACCATTTAGAATACTTCATGAAATACACTTTAGATTGTCTATAATCCTGAAGAGCACACAATGCCCACCTACATTAACTGCAATTAAAACCAATGCTTCATCTAACAGCTGGTATCTAAAGAAATATACTTCAGTGCTAAGGAAGCAGATTCATGTTTAAGATCTCTACTACATTGTAAAAGAAAATCTCTACTATTGTAAAAGAAAAAAGACATATGGGAAGAATAAGTCATCAATGCTGCAAACATCAGGATTTCAGACCACTTTCAGACCAGAACACCTACCAGAATGCACTGCGCATTTTTAGCAAGCCAAAATAATGACTGGATTAATTATGTGCAACACAAAATTATGTGCAGAAAAATTTCTTCTACCAGTCTAGGAGACTATTTTTGTGGAGCAAGCCAGAGGGTGGAGGAAAATGAATATTATGCAAGCATTAAAAGTTACTAAACTAGGGTGTTTGTCCAGAACTGTAACCTTGACTCCTAGGCAGCTTTTAAGTGATGAACAGGACAGAACAAATGTACAGCAACGCACATGAGTCCAGTCAGAAAAACACAACAGTACCAATGCAATTAAAGCCAGCAAAGGCATGTAGAGCTGTCAGCTTGTCTAGCTTGATATTATAAGTGTCGTCAACAACAGCAGTGAAGTTTAACTTACCATTAACCCCTCTATTTTAACGAGTCTTTCCAGAGATCTCCAGAGAACTGAAAAAATAGTTTCTACAATTCCTGTTGGCTTGCAATGTGCTATTTTCATACATTTCATAAACAGTAGTTATACATAAGGTTAGACGCCTTCATGAAAGTAACAGATGAAGAGAATCAAGATTTCAACAAGAAAAGCTGCTTCTAACAATGCACTCAGTGTACTATATTGCTTTTTGGTTTATGCTGCTATTACCTCAAATAACTGAAGATCTGTACAGTCTTTTCAATGATTCTTTGCTTTAAAAAAATCCAACAAAATGTATAAAAATATTTTTCTTATAAATATGAGATGTCTGTGTTAAAAAATATAGGTTTGGAGGAAATATAAATATACATTTGCACAGAATAGGCCAATAAATTTCCATAATAAATTATTTTGCATCATTTTACTTCATCTTTCAGCACAAAATCCTAGCATCTTCCAGGTGAGATTTGCAAAAGAAGGATTTCAAGGGTTTACCAGCTGTTGTCCTTGATGGAACTGCAGGAATCTTTGCTTGCAAAAATATTTTGAGAAGCAGATAGTTATTGTAAATTTTCTGGTGTTCAGAATATTTCTGAACTACTGGTGTTAGTAGGCTTTCTAGCCTTCAGAAATTTTTCTTACACAACATTAAAAAGATTTTATTTAACACACTAATAAAAAAGAGCCAAAGAGAACGACTAGAAGACAATGCCAGCAATTTAATTTGCAGAAGAGAAAGCAATAGATAGCATCAACAACAGCACTGTAAGTCTTATTTTAGCAGCAGTGTTCACTGTTGGCTCCAGAATCACAGCTGGATTCTAAAGCAATATGTATGAATTACCAGAGTGGTATGCCAAGGCAACGGTTCACAAATATTAAAGGGCACAAGAATAAACACACCTAAAGACTATCTATTGGAAGCTAAGGAAAACTGCTAAGATAAGAAGATGACTTAAAACTGGGAGAAGAGGAAAAACACATGAAAAGTTACAACTATCATGGAAAAGATCCAGATTCCAGGCAGGAAAAATTTTGTAATATACAGCATATAGCACACTTACTTGGAAACCTACAGTGGCAGTCTGAGGCTTGAATTCAAATCACAGTTTTGTAGTTTACACCAGCCTTTACACCCACACATTGAAAGAAAACAAAAAATCCTAAATTCTCAAAGACAGCAGGGGAGAACCTTGACCTACCTTCTGCCATTACAGCTGTATCCAAGAACCAAATCATAACACATCACTCCCAGAAGGAGCTAGACTACACATCAGAACACCCACTCTTCCATTAGGAAAACCTGGAAATTCAAATACCTCATATTTCTATTGAAATGTTTGCTATGAAGTTTAATTTGAAAACGAGTGATCAACACAAACATAAAAATTCCAAACAGGAAACAATTAAAACAAATTCTGTATGGCTTAGGAGCTATTTATGACCCAAGACACTCTCCACCTTTACAAAGCACTTCTCTAACACCTGACTGAGTTTTTCCTAGGGTGACACTTATCTGGAGTGGTCAGATATATTATGTTCTCCATGGACAGATGCACAGCAATCAAGTGGTTGGAGTCAGTAAATAGAGATGCTGGCATAGTAGAAACAGATTTGTAGGTTTATTTGTTCAGGTAGCAATCTGTACTCATATCGGGTCACAGGCCTTCATTCCCATTCTTTCCCTGTTCACCATAGCTACCGTCTCACTCACTGTCTTCTCCCCAAGTACTTATACCCATCTCCCATGACAAAACGCATCCTCACCCTCGTTTTCCAGCATGCTCCCCAGCCATATACATCAGTACTCATCAGTGTGACCTCTACTGCATTCTGCAAAAACAAGGGAGGGAGAAACTACACAAGAAGGCAAAGCTATGGGGATAAGGGGAGAAAAGCAGAGTAAAGATGACTTGTACCTTCTGTAACTTGTCTCAGTATGTCAGAAGACAAGCAGAAAACCTCCCTCCTGTCGCATCAATTCTCAAACCAGTACTCACAACACAGACATACCACCTGCATCTTCCCACATGCTTCCTCTGCACTGCAAGTTATGTATGTCCTTGAGCTCCTGCATACTTCAGGAGCAGCAGCCAAAAGGGACATAAGGGATTGTGTCTGTAAGATAGCTGTTGAGGAAGAAAAGAGAGGAAAAGGAGGAAATGAATAACACTGCATAGCACAGAACTGAAGATGCGGGAGACAAAACTGACTGGAAGCTTTCGATTCCACAGTGCCATACCTCTCTCATCATACTGAGAACAGAAGTGGAACTGATGGGGGATGCCGAAGTCCAGCTTCAAGCAGGCTCTCCCTCATGGGAATCTGACATTCATGGAGGTGTCAGCTGGAACCAAACACCACAGGGGTACCTCCTCAGACAGAGCCTATTTCAAAACATCACTGGCCTTTCAGGTTACTCCTCACTCCCATCCCTTCAAACTTCCTGCTATACAATATACCCAGTCTAACTGTCCTGTCACAGAATGACAGGGATTGGAAGGGACCTTCAGAGATCATCTAGTCCAACCCCTCTGCCAAAGCAGGTTCACCTAGAGCAGGCTGGACAGGAACGCATCTAGGTGGGTTTTGATTATCTCCAGTGAAGGAGACTCCCCCACCTCTCTGGGCAGCCTGTTCCGGTACTCTGGCACCCTCAAAGTAAAGGAGTTTTTCTTCATGTTCAGATGGAATTTCCTGTGTTTCAATCTGTGCCCGTAGCCCCTCGTCCTGTCAGCAGGCACAACTGAAAAGAGCCTGGCCCCATCCTCTTGACACCTGCCCTACTTCTCAAACACATACCTGTTTACATTCTTCTTCCACATCATCCCCCCCATTGCCATACAACCATGTATGGCACAGTAACACAGTACGGCGACTGCTAGTAGCAGCCTGTAAGCTCTGCACTGCATTTGAAAGGCCTTAGGACTGAAGCCTGTCAGGCTCACTTTGGCTGAACTTTTCTTGACTCGCCTGCAACTTTTACTTGATTTACCTGTGACAGCAATTTCTCCAGCTGACCAGGTGCCTACACCTAATTGGTTCTACCTTCCTTTACCCAGGCATGCTGCAACCATAGCTTCATATAGATAGCAATGACAAGCAGTTACTCTGTATAGAATGAGATATTCACAACTCTACAACAATGATGCAGTGTAGAGAAATACAGGCCTGGTATGACAGCAGGGGCCTTGAAAAGTGGAGACACAGGGTTCAGCAGAGGAGTGCAGGCATGGGACAAACAGAGATGGCTTCTACAGGACTCAGTGCTGGTTGCCCCACAACCCATCAGCAGTTGGGTCAGCTAAGAGAAATGCAGACCTGAACAAAACTGTTTTTTTAGGTAAACAAACACAAAAGAAATATTGTCTAATATGTAGCACTTCCTACATGTTGGGATGTAACAAGGAGCTGCAAACCAGTGAAGAGGAAAGCCGTATAAGCACATTAGCAAGCATATAAAAATACCTTCAAGTGAATCCTAGAGAGAGGAAGATGAAACTGTCAACATGAACGATCATATTGCTCCTTGTGAAGGACACCTGATGCTGATAACTCACCAGAACAGCTCATCACCACCAGAATGAAGCCACTGACCTTAGGACTAAGAGCAGCAGTGAGAGGGTAAGAGTAACTAATTTAACCACATTATTCCTCTTTTTTTTTTTTGTAACAATTAAATCTGGATTAATAATCAGTAGTCTTGTAAGATTTCAATTATTCTAAAAATAATTTATTGGCCTTTCTTTTAAGGTGCGCTTCCATTTTTTAGCCATAAATGAGATTCTACACACAACATTCAACAGAGGCCCATGTTCAGGAATTTACAGACCACAGAAGTACATGTAGCAATAAAAAAAAAAAGAGAACACGGTATCCAGTAGGCACCATGACTCTTAAAGCGTCCCCTGCACACCAGCCACTGTCACTGGAAGGGCTTCAGTACCCAAAGGCTTCTATGTGATTCTGGGATCTACCATACCAGGTACAACGATGAGCACTAGGCCTTCTTACCTTTAGAGCACAAAGATCCAACCCTTCTTTCTCAAATCATACTTGATTTATCTCCTCCACAGAGCTGCTCTAAAGATATACCTGTGAAACACAGCCCATGAAACAAGCTGGTAATAACAGACACTACAAAGCAGCATACGTGGTGTGGCAAAAGGTGAGAAGAGAAATAGTCAGATGAGCAAAATGCCTCACTACCAAAAACACTCACTACCCAGAGAAGGCCAGAGAAACTAAAACCGTTTACACCTTAACCTGGTGAAGAGCAGTACCTGAAGTCATTAATATAAGCATCTTAATACAATACACATCTAGGTAGTAAGAAATGCTTAGAGAAGAAATAATATTTTGTGAAAAAGCCTTCATGGGGACTACTTTCGTAAAAGAACCACTTAATGATTCAAAAAGGATGTAGTAGATGAGCAGCCTAGGTAAGGAAAAAAGTTTTCATTTCTAGTTCATGCACATTTAAAGATATCAGTTTTCATTTAACTCCTCATCAGTATTAGCAACTAGAAACTCTCCAAATTGATTGTATCTTTGTTTTTATTATTTTTTAGTGACAAGTAACAATATACTCTCTCCTGCTAGTGTATGGATGACATTATTCAGTCAGTGTTCCATATGGTTAACATAGCTGCCATTATAAGAATTTCTTACACAGAAAAAAAAAGTTCACAGATAGGGCAGTATAAAAGGCGATATGCACTTAGCCATAGAACTGAGCCTCCTAGCCTCCAATCACTGAAATATCTAACATCTGCATTTATTAAACATATACAAATCACTAAATCATAGCGTGATCTGTATCACCCTCTCCCATTTAAAAAAAATAATAATATAAATACATCTATATACAACTCCCAAAATCACTTCGGCCTCTGCAACTGAACCAAGCAGCTATTTTCAGCTGACAATCGAGATCCGCGCCCACAAACCAGAGGCCGCCTGTCACTGCCCATTCCCGGACAACCTCTCCGAGAGCCCGGGCCAGACTGAGAGAAGCGCTTTTCAGAGGGAGCGCGACGACGGCGGCGGCAGCAGCAACGCTGCCACTCCAGGGCCAATGGCTAAGTTTCCCCTGCCGCCGCCGGCAGCCTCAGGGACCTCCGGCCCCCCCCTCCACACCGCCACCCTCGGGACACCCAGCCGCCTCCCGCCGCCGTCTCCTCGGGCCTCCGCCGCCTGCTGGGCCCGCACACGCAGCCGGTACCGTTGTCCCTGGAGAGAAACACGACCAGGCCCTTTCATCCCACTACCGCTGCCCGGCCAAGGGCCGCCGGGCCGGACCCAGAGAGCCCTGCCTGCCCACCACCTCCGACGAGGCCGCGGTGCCCCGGCAGGGCCTGACTCAGCGCCGCCACACCGGCACTCGCCGTTGCTGTCAGCGGCCCCAGGGAGGGTGGCAAAGAAACGAGAGAAAACGGACTTTTTACCGCCGCCTTTACCTGTCCTCGCTCTTGTTCTTCTGCTTCTTACCCATGGCAGCGGCCCCGGCGCTCGTCCCCCACTACAGCGCTGCCCGCGCGCAGCCCCGCGCATATGGCAAAGCCACCCCCGCCACCCGCCCGGCCCCGCCCCGCCCCCGCCGTCCCGGCCTGCCCTGCGCCCGCACGCCACCAGCGGCCTTCCCGGCAGCGCCACACACCCCACCCCCTCCGCTTTAGCGCCCCCTGCTGGCCCGGAGGGGGAAACGGGCGGTGCTGCATGGGGCGGGGCGGGGAAGCGGAGGGGAGGTCCGGCGGGGCGGTCACCTCGGCCGGGAACACGGAGCGATCCACCTCGGCTGCGGGCAGGGAGGTTCCCCTTTTTGCAGGGAGTTTTGGCCCCGTTACAGGGATTCCTGGAGCGGGGAGAGCTCCGCCTCACGGTTCTCTTCGGCCGCCCGACCGCCACCTCCACCTCGCTTCGCTCCCCCGAAAGCCTCCCTGCTTCCCTCCGCCTTCACACGGCTGCAGCTCCTGCCTTATCAGCCTCTCCCACCCAGGCTCCCACCGGACGGCGGAGAAAGACAAGAGTTTATCTTCCCGCCCCACCTTCCTCACCAGCATCTTCAGGACCGGGGAGACACATTTCCAGGAAAAAAGAACGCAGAACACGTGTCTTTTTTTTTCAAAAAAAAAAAAAAAACGGACTTTAATACCCCGTTATTGAAATCCGCGGATCTTCTAGCGCGCTTCCAAGAACAGCAAAGAGAGGACAAACCCCGACGACTCCAACACCGCCGCGTCTTCTCAACGACACCGCCGGAACGGTCCGAGCCACGCCGCCGCCCGCCAGCCCCTCGCCGAGGCAACCCTTACCTCACGGCATCGCTCGAGCGACCGGGCCCGGCCCAACCCCGCGGCTCCCGGCCGTTACTCCCCCACCGCGCCCCGATTGCCTGCGGGGGCTCGGCCTCACACGCCCAACCCCGAGAAGGAGCCCCCCACACACGCATACACACATACTCCCACCCGAAAGGCGGCGGCCGGCCCTCCCAGCTCCCGCCGGCAGCCGTTACAGCCGTTGCGCACCCGCCCCTCAGCGGCAGCACGCTGAGGCGAGGGGCGGGGAAGGACACGCCCCCTCCCGGCCAAGCCCCTCCCAGGGCGCGGTTGCTAGGGAGACGGGAGGTGGTGAGCGGTGCGTCCCGATGGATGAGGGGTGGAGCTGCTGCGCGGAAGGGGCGGGGCTCAGCTGGAGCCCCGCCTCTCCCGAAGATGCAACGGACCACACACCACCTGGAGCGGCGCATGCGCGCTGTGCGCCGCCCTGGCGCCCTCTCCTCCTCCCCCGCAAGGGGCGCGCCCGCCGCCCTGGCCAATGAAGGTGGTGGGCGAGCGCTGTGTGCGTGCGCGCGCACGTGGAGGCAGCCCCGCCCTGGCTCTCGCGAGAGGTTGGAGGGGCGCTGTCGGCAGGCGGGGCGGGTAGAGGCGTGGAGCGGAGCGGCGGAGAGGGGTAAACGGTAAAGCGGTGCCGTGAGGGGATCGGGGGAAGGGGGGGGCAGCTGGTGCGTGGCGTAGCGGGCACCATGGTTGAAGGGAGGGTGAGGCTTTCCCTGGAAAGGTTGTCAGGAGCTGGGTAGGTGGGCGGGCGCGCGGGCGGCCGTTGTCCATAACGGCCCAGCGGAGGCGCGCGGCGCCTGCGCGGAGTCTCCCTGTCTGCCGGCGCCCCACGGCCCTGTGGCGGGCGGGCGGTGCGCGGCCGGGCCCCCATTGCCCCTCGTCAGGAGTGGGGCGGGAAGGACCTGCGGCCCCCGTCAGCAGTGCGGAGCCCGCCAGGAGCGGGCTGTGGGCGTAGGGCCCCCATTGCCTAGGAAATGCTTGTTGGCATCCTGGTTTCCAAGGCTTGGGTGAGCCGGGAGCCCTCTGGGACCTCGGGCTGTAGTGGACTGTCTGGGACTGACTTGTCGTTTTCCTTCCTGTCTGCATGGAGGACGAGCCTCTCTTTGCCCCAGCTGAGCAGGTTTCCCTTCTGCTGCTGAAGACGTCTTTGCCTCTGACCTGCGCTAGCAAAGTTGTTATTTCCTCTGGAAATACAAGGAAGGGGGATAGAAAACGCTAACTGAGAGATTTTTCAGTTGGCAGCTTCGGGAAGAGGGACTCAAGAGGAGGTGCTGCAGGTCAGAGCAAACGTGGCTGTGACACGTGTGGAGGGACAGTGGCGGCAGGCTTAGAGCTGCTGATGTTGCGATGCACTTGGAGTGCTGCCGTGATGTTCGTACTTTGCCCATCACTACTAAAAATGCTTTTTTTCTTCTCTTTGTGAGGTGTTTACCGGTGCTATCGGATTTGTAGTTTGGCTGCTTTGAAACGCAGCCAAGAGTATTCCAGAGCCCAAATTCAGCACATCAAATATGTGTCTTGCAGGTTGAGTATCTGGTTAGGGTGACTGTGCACTGTCCCCATTTCAAAACTGTCACTTATTATAGTGATATTTTTTTGTAGTGAGAGTTTATTGGGGAGAACAATCGATTATGTTGCCCAGATATGGACAACACAATATGAGAAAACACAATATGAGAAAAAAACTTCTTCATGGTGAGGGTGACAGAGCCTTGGAACAGGCTGCCCAGGGAGGTTGTGGAGTCCCATTCTTTGGAGATTTTCAAGACCCGCCTGGATGCAGTCCTGAGTAACATGCTCTAGCTCTAGGCAATCCTGCTTCAGCAGGGGATTTGGACTAGATGATCTCTATGGTCCCTTCCAATTCTAAAAAAATTCAGTGAAATTCAGCTCTTCATTAACCATTGTTCTTAGTAGTTTGTGATTTTTGAAGTTCTAGGGCAGGGGAAACTTTACAGAAAATTATTTTAGTTGTGTTTTATCACACAATAATTAGGTATCTGTTGTTGGGGTGTTTTAAATCCTTTTGCTAGCTGCCATAGAGTGATGTTTGCAATGGCAGTTTTCTTGTACTAATTGAAGTAGTGTATTGGCCTAAAGCGTTTACTGTTTAGTGCCTTTTAGGTGAGGAGTGTCAGTTCAGGTTTAAATATGTTAATATGCATCAGGTACTTAAAGTAATTGCATTTAAACTACTGTTGGAGAGTTATGTACTGAACATTGCTTAGACTTACTCTGAGACATCTTACACCTCCTCCCAATAGCTTGGAGCTTTCTGATTACATCTTTTAGTTTCAGAATATTTATTAAAGGTATGTAGGTCTGGCTTTGGATGAGTGTTCCTTTGGGCCTGATGAATTTTACCTCTTCATATCGACAAGTAATTTCAGATGTCTGGACATTTTCACCAGCTGCCTTTGGGATTGAAAGCATAGGACTTCACTGGTATCTTTGTTGCCATCTGTATTTGTTGTGAAAGTATACTCCAAAGGGCATTGCAATATAGAAAAGAACTTCCAAAGGGCATTGCAATATAGAAAAGAACTATCTACTGCTGTCTTCAAATAGCATAGGATTTTGTTTCTGTACAGTGTGAATAGCAAGTAAGAGAGGTCAGGCTTTTAGTTCAGTGTTTGTATAAATATCAATTCCGTATATTACTATTTCTACAGCTTTAAAGAGATCACTTTCTAGTTAAGGATGGCGGCTGATACTTCTGTTGAAATACTTCAAAAAGTTCTGGAGAATGAAATGCTTCAGACTACCAAGATTGTCGAAGAACATCTGGATGCTGAAATACAGAAGCTGGACCAAATGGATGAAGATGAATTGGAACGCCTTAAACAAAGGAGGCTTGAGGCACTGAAAAAGGCACAGCAGCAGAAACAAGTAATTCCTGTAGTTCTGTAGACTCCTTGATGTGTATGGTACGGTGTAACAGAATTTTTGGAAATTCTAGGGAGACTGTGTATGTGAATCGTGTGTTTTGGGTTTGTTTGGTTTTGGGTTTTTTCATCTTCCTCACCTTTTTGTACTTATTAATTTTAAACTGTCCAGGAAAGCGAGTTTCTTTCCATATGTGCATGCTTTGTGTTTTTCAACAGGAGGAGAAAAGAACCTCTATGATTAGGATAGGATAAAGAGTGTCATACAAAGGTGTGAGTGTGTCCATATTAACTGAACATTGCTATTTGGAAGCATAAGCCTTGTAGGCAACCTAATCATAAGCATCTAGGCTCCTTAAGCCTCCGAATTCTGAAGATTGTTACTTATGGCATGTAACTTTTTAAGGTATTTTGTAGAAGAATGATAGTCTTTCCCTGTTCCTACTGTGAAATTGTTTGTCCCACTCCTTCAAACCAAATGAAATGTCTTTGTATGACTGCGCATTTCTTCTTGCAGGAAAGTTGTTCTTTGGTCCCCGATACCTAATGCTATATTGTAGTCTTTATGTTCCCCCAAAAGTCTCTTTGAACATAGTTCTCACCAAAATTTTGGTAATACATGGCATGAGACCTGAATTGTAAGTAGGGAAGCCATAGGTTTCTTAGCTTACTCCATCTAGGCAAATCTGAACAGAGAAATAGACTGGGTTGGGGAAGAGGTGATTGAGTTGAAAGGAGATGCTCTGGCTGTGGTGGAGCCCGTAAAAGCTAATGGCACGCTTTGAAACAGGAATGCAGTAAAATATCGTGGTATGGTTGAGGTGCTGGAGCACTGGCAGTGTTAGTGGCTTTGACTCTCGAAACACAGAAACAGAGAAAGTGGCACACCATTTGTGTTCAGAAGTTCAGTTTGTATTTGATTCTAGTGTTTTCCTTTTTCAGAGATCGTAACACTTGAATGTTCTCAGATGTGACGTGATAGTTCTCATGCAAAAACTTGTTCATGTCAGTTGATCTTAAGTCATTGTTCTCATGCATTGTTAAATGCAAATTTGAAGTAGGATAGTACTCAGTAAAAGGAGTAAACTGCCACACTATTCTGGAATTGGATTGCACAGAGGGGAATTAATGCATACCCACTGTTGAGGGATAAGTCAGTTCTTCATTTGCATCATGATGCCTTCTCCATGTCCTCATACTTCTATGCATTTTTAATGTGTACAATGTTCAGGGAATTCTTAGTTCTATCCTAATTTACCTTACAGGTTATTTCTGGTTTGCTTGGAAATCTTCCCCCCTCTTTTCCCAACACTCCTTCCCCTCTGCTAAGACTGCAAGATCAAGAACAGTGATTTATCTAAATTCTTATTCCCTCACTGGAAATTAAAGGGTTTTTTGTCATGTTCTGTCATACTGCACTACTTCCATTTTGCTTAGTCTGTACTTGTTTTAATACACCTACAATACTTAAAGTTAATTGTAAAGCTGCACTTAAGTGCCTTTGTTGAAAATCTAGATCAGCTTTTTTCCTAAACCACATTTGCACAGTTAATCAAGCAGTTTTTGAAGTTGCCTATGAATTTTAGCTTGTGAAATTCTGTTTCTCTGTACATCTTGTGACTAATGGTGTGCATGTGTTTTCTGAATGGCTTTCTGGAAGCCTGGCTCATTTTAAGATACCTTCAGTGTACATTTAATAGATAAACATCATCTGTTGCAGGTGAGTTAGTAGGCTTTTTTTCTCCCTGATTTTTTTCATAGAGAAAAAGTTAGAAGAAAACTATTTTAATACATGTAATGACTTGAGTCAGTTTTAGACAAAAGTTGTTTGAGTGTACAAAAACATTTGAGAGAGAGAGAGTAGCCCAGACTGTTGATTAGCAGTTTTCAGATGCTGAGAATTTTCTGTCCTTGGTGTCTTCCCTTTGAACTAGTCTTACTGAGAGGCTGCACTGCAGAAATTTATGCAGTTCTGTATAAGATTTGTATTTCCAAATAAGTAAGGTAGCCTTACTGCTCAACCACTTATCTGTTGTTGAGAAAGAGGCAACCCAAAAGTATTGTCTAGCCTAGTGGCATTTGCATATTTTCAAAACAGAACTAAAGGGGGGAAGTAATTTGTTTCTCCTTTTAATACTGTATGAAATGGGCTTCCACTGCAGGCCCCCTCTTTTATTTTTCTCAAAAGCTGTAGAGCTTGCATGACAGGTGCAAGACTAACAAACTCCATACTAATTATTTCCTTTATGTTTTCCAAAAGGAGTGGCTTTCGAAAGGACATGGAGAATACAGAGAAATCCCAAGCGAGAGAGATTTTTTCCAAGAAGTCAAAGAAAGTAAAAATGTGGTTTGCCATTTCTATAGAGATACAACGTTCAGGTATAGTAAATAAGCTATGCTCAGGAAACCTTTTTGTTTATAGATGTCAACAAAAACAGACATATTCTTTTGTTCTTTCAAATCCCAGAAATAAATAGGCATCTTTAGAAGTATTCCATTTCCTTCATTTTCTAAATCTCACTCCCTTCTCAAGATTTTTTTTTTAATATTTTTTCCATTGCAGTTAATCTGAACATGATTTGACAACAATTGATACTCTCTTATGTAGTTGATTAGAATACAAATACAAAAATTTGACAATATTTGAGAGTGCTGTATTTCATTATTGATTTAGTTTGAGGAAGCCACGTCTGTAAAAGTAGCCACCATACAAGAGAAGCATTTCGAAAAGATGACTTTGGTTATTCCAGACAGAGATATTCTGGACAGTTCTGGCAAACAAAAATAAAAATATAAAAAATTTGTTTAGTCACCTTCAGAATTTAACCTTTTATTTTGAAAAGATCTGTGGATACCAATTGCAGCTGCGTTCCCTTTGTGCCTGTGCCTTTGTGATTATGCCACTTTTTAAGGGTGTGAGAGAAACCTAGATCTGAGAACTTGTCCTGCCTCAGATAGGAACCTAAAATAAGATCTCCTACTTCCTTGGAAGAATTTTAGAAGTTCTGGGTTGTTGAGGCTGTTCCTCAGTGGGTCTGTCTCAAGGTCTTCTGTTAAAATGAAGTTGCAAAGTAGAGTAGCTCATTGAAGGAGGAGCCAGTTGTCCTGGTTTTGGTTGGTTTTTGCTGCCAAGGTGTTATGTTCTCTCTAGCTATAGAATATAAACTGAAACAGCCTTAATGTGAGAAATGGAAAGAGGTCCAAGACAGATTATGCAGTGAGGTATCTGCGTCCTACATTTTCAAAGTTAAATGATTATGTTTCATAAATATCTGAAGCGGTTGTATTTGGCTAGCTTTTACTCAAGTTGAAAGACTGTCTCTGCAAATAAAGTAGCTTAGAACAGGTTTGAGTTGTTTGGTTCTTGTTTATTGAACCAACAAAGTCTGTAGACTCAGACAGGAAAAAACTTTAGAGAAAGTTCTTTGTAAAAATGTCAGGCTGACAACCAGCTTGAAGCTAGCGTGTCAGGTTTACCAACTGCAATATCAAGTTGCTTTCATCCTTGCCCACTGCAGCTTTTTGATCTCTTCAGCTCTCCTCTTGAGTTAAAGGACAGTCACATCACAGAGCTCATGCAGCTACTCCAAACCATTTAAAGAAGACAGTCCAGGAAGCTGAGATTGCAGGTGACAGGTCCACAAATCTCTGTCCTCTGACAAATGTTTTGAGCAGTTTATGGTACTGTCCCTTAGCTGAGAAACAGCAATTGTATGCTCACTCTCATTGCAACGGAAAAGTGAAATATTTCTGCCTCTAATCCTACTGAAGTAGTCTGTACAAATAACTGGTTTTTTTTTTCTGTTCAGTGAGTTACTGTGTCTTGGTTTTGGAGGTAGTGACTGAAAAAAAAAAAAGGCAAAATGCTGTAGTATGTTGAGAGTACTTGAGATGTTAATGTTAGTTATAGAGAATATTTTCCAGCTGACAGGTGGTGAAGCTAGAGCAGGAAGAGTAGAAGTGAGAGGGAAATTTCATCAATAAATGCAGGCTTCAAGAGAGGGTTTTTCAGGTTTATGTGGGAGTAATTAGGAAGAAATTAGAGAAATAGATGGTGTCATTATACAATAAAGGTGCTTCAAGCCATTATTTTCCTAGTCATTAAGTCCAACTACCTTTGAAACATGGCTTCTCCTGAAACTAAATTGTGAATTACAAAGGTCATATCTGAGGAATTAATATGACAGAAATAGCTCTTTACTGTTCCTTTTAAACTTTCTCTAAAATACATATTCTTCAGTTTATTGATTCGAATACTTTATATATTTTGTTTTGGTTTTCTTTTTTCCCAGGTGCCAAATAATGGACAAACATTTGACTGTATTGGCAAAAAAACATGTTGAGACAAAATTCTTGAAATTAAATGCTGAAAAATCTCCTTTCTTGTGTGAGAGACTGCGCATCAAAGTAATCCCCACTCTAGCACTAGTAAAAGATGGAAAAACACAAGACTATGTTGTGGGCTTTACTGATCTTGGTAACACTGATGACTTCACTACAGAGACCTTAGAATGGAGGCTAGGCTGTGCAGACATAATTAATTACAGGTAATTAATTGTTTTGTGATGGTTTTATTTTCAGATACAGTGCAAGGAGAACATGCTTGCAAACAGGAAAATCTGTAAAAGTTTGTAACTTTAACTGCTATGTTGTATGCTTAAGACACACCAGAGTTTAATCCATTTATTTAATCTGTGTACTTAGGCATGGGAAGAAAGAGTATCTCTGGCAAAGTATTGAGACATTATAACAAGTTGTCCTTTTTGTACATTAATAAAAATAAACATGAGTTCTTTTGGTGGGATGTATAGAGTTTATAGCTACACTGCTCTGATACAGCCTCTGGGAGTCATGCATCTAATGTAATCCTTTCTAAATCAGCTATAGATGCTTATATGTCACAGTTGCAGTGCAGTACAGTTTGAGCATTTCTAGTCCACTTCAGAGAAACTCAGCAAGTCATCCTTAAACTGCATCATATTACCTGAATGAATATGTTTGTGGTTGTTTGGGTTTTTTTCCAATGAACAGTACAGAAAGTGAAAAGAAGTTGCAGAAATGCAAATAAATTACTGCTGTAGCAATGCAATATAATCATCATAAATCCCACATTTAAGACTGCAGGATAGAAGGCAGTAGGAGATAACTGTCGCCACAGCAGCCTAATGAGAATCATTTACCAGAACTTTCTGCTTTGCTTTCCACAGTGGCTAAAACATCATCTTTATCTTTTTAGGTTAATTTTGCTCTTTTGTTTTGATTGCCTTTGGTGCTTTTTTTTTATTATTTTAAACTTCATTATTTGAATTTATTTCAGTGTCTAATTTCCAAATTTTGGCAAGAAGTATTGTTGTATCTTAAAGGCAAAAAACCTGCTGCTCAATTTAGCTTAGTAGCTGTTAAACTTCAGGTGAAATGAAAATGTGTAATTCAAAATGAGTGGTATTAGCCATTTCCCAACTCAGTAACAAGCAAATACGCAGAGGAGTCAAAGGCAGCTTGTGTATATATTCTAGACATCAGGAATCTTTCAGTGAAGTTGTATCAAGCTGTGTTGAATTTCCTACTTGTTACTACATTGGCTTACAGCATAATTTTACTTCCTACTTGACTCTGTACTATGTATTCTGTTCTTAGCTCCTTGTGGAGTTGAGGGTGTTGTTTCATTCTCTGTTCATTTTGCTAGATCCTGAGTTTGGTACCTGGGCTTTGCAGGAGATCCATTCCAGGAGACATCCATTTATGTACAAGTGTTGTATTTCCACCTGCTCTGAATGTAATGCCTTGCTCTCTGGAGTTCCTGAAAAGGGGTAGTCCTCTTTGGAGCAAAGAAACAGTTCTTTTCCTTCAACCTGTGGGTTAGGAATCAACAAGGGTAATTGTAGGGTCCTGCAACTGGGGAGGAAGAATGCCAGACACCAGTATAGGTTAGGAGTGGACCTCCTGGAAAGCACTTCGGAGGAAAAGGATCTGGGGGTCCTGGTGGATAGTCAACTATCCGTGAGCCAGCAATGTGCCCTTGTTGCCAAGAGGGCCAATGGAATCCTGGGCTGCATGGGGAAGAGTGTGGCCAGTAGGTTGAGGGCGGTCATTCTCGCCCTCTACTCTGCACTGGTGAGGTCACAACTAGAATATTGTGTCCAGTTCTGGGCTCCCCAGTTCAAGAGAGACCGGGAACTACTGGAAAGAGTCCAGCATAGGGCAACAAAGATGATTAAGGGATTGGAGCATCTCCCTTATGAGGAAAGGCTGAGAGAGCTGGGACTCTAGCCTGGAGAATAGAAGGCTGAGGGGGAGACCTTATTAATGCTTATAAATATCTAAAGGTTGAAGTAGGCTGGAGACTCTTTTCAGTGGTTCCCAGTGACAGGATGAGGGATAATGGGCACAAGCTGCAACAGAGAAAGTTCCGTTTGAATATGAGGAAAAACCTCTTCATAGTGAGGGTCACAGAGCACTGGAACAGGCTGCCCAGGGAGGTTGTGGAGTCCCCTTCTTTGGAGATTTTCAAGACCTGCCCGGATGCAGTCCTGAGTGACGTGCTCTAGGCAATCCTGCTTTAGCAAGGGAGTTGGACTAGATGATCTCTAGAGGTCCCTTCCAACTCTGACTATTCTGTGATTCCATGACAGCAGATAGTGAAAGGATATACTGTATTTAGGGGAAAAACTCTTCAGGTCACATTGACGAAAATCAGGATTCAAGTGGTGTATTGACTTATTACTGATGTGTAATTAACTAGTAATCGGTGAACTGTACATGTAGGTATTAACATTTTGTAAATCCTAAAAATTTCTGAACACCTTTCTATAGCTAATTCCAGAAGGTTCTCATTGCTCGCTCACTCACTGACACTTAGATGCAAACCCCTCACAGGTCATGTGAGTGAAAGCACACACAGCATTTTTTGAGCAAGGGGAGGTTCTCCTAGAGCTCACCTGTGCTATAGGAGATGTGGGTGCTCCGGCTTCATGTGAACACATAGTGTTCCCAATAACCCATGGACCCACACACTGATGAGAAAGCTCCCACAGGGTCATACATCACACTGAGGTGTGAGTCCCTCATAGTCTACTAGCAGGAGTGCAGTGTCTGACGGGGAAGCCACTCTGTCTGGCTTACACAGAGATAATACAAGGTAACTTCTGGCAGTAAAAAAAGCAGTTTTGACTTCAAAGTCCCTGTTAAAAAAATTTAGCTTCTTTTATACTCATTTCTCGTTTGTTTTGAAAAGTCTCTCTGTAATTTCCAGGTTATTGTTTAATCTGGCAGACTTTTTTTTTTTTTTTTAGCATGATCCACTCATGCTCCTGTCTTAACTACACTTATTCAGGCGATTTCATCCAGAATGTGCTATACTAGCAATACCACAGTGCTACTTAGGGTGGCTTTAGGGAGTAGGGTTGTGCTCTCTTACATTCTTTTTTTTTCTGGAGTAACACAGAATTAAAGGTGCTGCTTACTGTCTTCATGAATACGGCTTTAGTCAACATGTCTTGCTCTTTTTCTCTAGTGGAAACTTGATGGATCCACCTTTCCAAAGTCAAAAGAAATACGGAACAAGCTTTACAAAGTTGGAGAAGAAGACCATCAGAGGAAAGAAATATGATTCAGATTCTGATGATGACTAGAAGAACAACTAAATGTATTTGTAAATCATCTTTTGTTTATGCTTGGTACATTTCTAAGAATGGTTTTTATAAAGCTTACTGCTTTTCATTACGTCTGCACATAATGCTCATTTTTCTATACAGTTTTATACAACTGAGTCATAGCAGAAAAAAGCTTAAATATTTTTTTTCCTCTTTTGGAAGTCATTTGTAATTTAAAAATCTGAGTCGTCCTAACTAAATAACATGGCAAATGAGGAACTTTGTCTTAAGTGTAAGTTTATGAAGTGTGTTGAAGTAACTGTTAGAAACAACTGTACCAAGTCAGACCAAAGGTCCCTCTGGCTCAGCATCCAGTCTCAGTGGCCAAAAGCAGATGCACGAGGAAGAGTATAAACAGATTGAGCAGACAGCAGTGCTTCCCTAGAATATATGCTTTAAGAAATCTCGGGCTTGGGGAACTTTCTATCTGAGAGCATTTGCTGGTTAAAGTGGGGGGGGGGGGATCTCTTAAAATCCTCACAGTATGCTGGCATCCACATCATATGACAAGGATTCTGCAGTTTAACTGTGTTTTGTGAAGAACAACTTCCTGTTGTTTTCCTTGAATCTGACAGTTCCATTTTTTTCCTGATTTTCATTATTTAAGGCAATGATAGACACTTTTCAAAAATACTCTTCCCTGTCAGTTCCTCTTCCAGTAGTCTTTTCAAAGGTATTATTCCTTATTTTATCAGTAAAGCACTACAAAATTATTAGTGAAGGAATTGTGCATTTTAACAAATGATTGCTTACCTTATGGTGCCATATCATAATATTGAATAACTTAACTACGTTGCACTATAAGTTGTAAAAACAGTCATTAACTTATGTGAATTCTGAAATAAATGGCCAAGAGAAATGCCCTTTACCATCTATGTACGCTTCATGTTAAAGCTGATACAGCGGGTAATAGCACATAGCAACAAGTATACTGAAAAGAGCCTTGTTGACAGGTTTGTATAATTCTGTGGTTTTGAATGTGTGGATTTTATAGCAGATGCTTTGTACAAGAGAGTAGAATAGAGAAGAGTATTTGGGAGAAACCTTGATCTGTGAAGTTTAGATATAGCACCGCATACTGTGTACTGTTCTTAAGTAATGGACAGAATTTTCAAGGGGCATCTTCCTTGGAACACAATGTAGAATTTCTGGCTAGGTGGAGAATTGATGAGTTTTCTTTTTGTTTAAAAAAAAAAAAAAAACAACAAAAAAAAAAGTTTGCTGTGTGCTGAAGGACGCTTTTGAGGTGGTATTTTGAATCCAGTTCGTCCAGAAAAGCAGTGAAGTGAGTCTAGTCAGTCCTGCTGCCTTGTATTGGAGAACACTTGCGATTGGGCCAGCAGAGCAATATATCTCTAAGTTTAAAAAAAAAATTATATTTTATTTCTGTTCATGTACATTGAAATAAAATTATTTTAATTCTAATGTTGACTTTTGCATCCTTTCAAATAAGGTGGTCTAGGTGCTATGGGGTTGGGTTTTTTTTCCATCAGAAAAGAAAAAGAAATCGGAATCAGAAGTCCATCAGAAAGTTGCACATGCTCTTTCTAGACTTCTGGCTTACGGTTCTATACAACATTAAGGCACTTGCTTTGAGAAGGCAACCAGCTTAAGATGTATGCAGCTGCCTGTTTACATCAATCTACTAGAAGCATAAAGTAAACTTGCTTCAAGTTTATCTCCTTTTTAATGGACAGACTCTCTAAATGCACTAGAAAGTGCTTTTTTTGTTTGTTTTTCATTCAGTTGGATGAAATTAGGAAAGCAATGTTCCAGTAGCATTTTTTAAGAGTGCCTTAGAAGGACTTATCTCTGAGTCCTAATTATGTTGAATAGGCTGTGGAAACACAGAATTATGTCTAACGTAGTTGCGTGCTGTGTGGAAACACGTGTGGGCTTGTCAGGATTCCAGTATGGTGCGTTGTCAGAGGTTATTCAGTTCCACATGTGAACTCATTACAAACTCAGTGCAAATCCTAGTCAGAGTCTGTGGTTTCATGTCACTTTAAAACTGCTGGGTTTTTTTCCCTAGGTTAATCCTCAGTTGCACCTTTTCCTTCATCTGGCTTGTAATATGCTACATACACTCCAGTGCTGATACCAGGAGTTTGTAGTAATGCTTGGTTTGGGTAAAAGGGGAAGTTGAGACCTATTTGTACTAATAAGTTTAAATTTATTTTGAAGCAGCAGTTTCATAGATCTGTCTACTGCAGGTCTTTACTTTTGTGTCTGCTTTTTGCGTTTTCTGTCTTGAATGAAGATTGAAACTCATTGAATGGTCCTCTTGGTAAGATCTCCATTCTTAATCTACATATTACTTTGAGATGAACAATCCAAATCCGAGAATTTTATTTTTGCTGAAACTGAAAAATTCTTTAAGAACTGGAAAGTTCTTCTAATTTGAGTAGTGAGGCACAAGTTATTCTTCTATGGTGAAGTTCAGTGGTTTTGCAGTGCAGATTAAACAATGAAGCGTCCCTAATAGTGAGACCTGTGTCAGTAAGCTAGAAGTGTAAACACCAACGGAAAGAAATATCAGCTGTAGAGGCTTGAGAAGCACAAAGCCTAGCTTTGTCAAAACAGTATTTTAGTGGCAATATGGCTTATAAATGAAATGACGATACATGATATATGGTAAGGACACAGGTTGCATGTGATTAATTCCTTACGGCAGATAGATCATGTATGTAAGGACGTGACTAAATAAAGTTCCCGAGCCTAAACTAATCACAAAATGGTACCTGGTCTGGGATGTGTTAGCCATGAAAGGGTATTATATAATAGATGAGAAACAGTCGCACATAGCTTTTGAAGTTAATGGGGCTTATGCATGATCTCAGCATGTAACTTTAGTAATGATTAGTGCTTAAGTCTGTGCTTGATGCTTGCATTAAGTAATCGTTAAAGAAGTGCACAGAGACAATAATAACAAGATCTGTATCATTCAGCTCTTAACGCTGGATTACTTGGACCTGACTGGGCACTCTGTGATAGCTGATTGATCCCATGTTATGCTTGTCGTGGTTTGCTTAAGAAATCTACCTAGAAGTTAAATGCTGAGTTAAGCTTTGGGATTTGGGAGGTGAAGAAATCTGGACCCTGAAAGAGCTGGGTTGAGCAACAAACTCTGGAGAGGGCAACAACTGAGCAGCTGCTCTCAGACCCTGTTAGCCTGTTGGATTGCCTGCAAGTGTTGTAGGAGTCATTGAGGGAGGACGACTTGAAAGGTGAATTGATGCCTTCTGTACTTCTGTTCCAAGCAATCCACATCGTGCTATTTCCTGCTTAGAAATTCGATGAGGAATGCTTTTCTACAGAAGTTTCTATGGGAGGTTGGGCTTTGTACAGTACAGTTTCTAAAACGAGCCCTTGGTCTGCCATGTAAGAGTCCTCAACCTGGCGTGAGGGATGCTGTTATTTTGTCTCATGTACATATGCACGTGTGCGCACAGACATACAAGCACAAACTGATGCAGAAATAGTGCAGTTTCTGTACTCTATGTATGAATTGCCTATTCAGTATCGGTGTATTCCACTTTTTTTTTTTAAGGGAGAATTCTTTCAGTATGTGGGTTTATTTGTCTGTCTCTTTAGAACAGCTCTGTGCAACAGTTTGAGAGGTAGGTTTCACTCCAGAATTTAAGGAAGGCCTCTAAGAATTGGAGGTGGAGGGTACTCGATGTTACCATAGAATATTTTGGAACTCTTCTGAGGGGGGTGTTGCCCCCAAGCCCCCTTTAAAGGATAAATAGATAGATGGGTTCCACCACATTTGAGCAAATTACTGCTCTGAATTAACTGCTCAAATTGCTACTCTGATGCTTTGTTCTTGGATCATGCTTTGGAGCCTGCAGTGGTAAGCCTGTCAAATATGATTGCAGTGATTCAAGACAATCCAGTGTCCCAGATGCTCCTTGTTATCTGTCCCCCTGGAGGGCACTGTTTTGTATTGGGTGCTGCAAAAGGGATCATACATCCATACCTTTTTCATCAATTTAAGCTTGCACAGCAAACTGGCAATAGTAGTACATAAGAGATCAAAGCATCACCAAAAAAAGATGTTCAAATTTTGTGGGTTAAAGTGCATACACACTGAGGGATATTTGATGCTTGTTGATAAAAGGGGATAGTTAAGAAAATTTGCGTTTAGAGATCTGATGTGGTGCACATTCTAAGGTTTCATTTTTTGGATTAGCTATTAGAGCCATGGCTTGAGCTGCTTAAAGTAAACCACCATGTAGCTGTGTCAGCTCAGTGTTCAATCTGTGTTAATATACTTTGCCTTTTTGAACACAGCCTGTTCAGACATCATCTGCCTGGTATGATTTCAACATGTGATTCTTACAAAAAAAAGGTTTAAAAATTAACTTACCACTTAACTGCATCTTAAATGGAGATGCATCTTAAATGGAGATGCATCTTAACAGATGTATTAACTGCATCTGCTTAACCATGCAATCTTCAGTAACCACTGGGTTTTCCCAAGATGTCATTACATGAAAATCAGGTGATTGTAATACACAAAACCACACTTACTCCCTTCCTGATCTTCTTCCTCCTCGTTAATTGCTTCTGTTGTTAGTGTGCTGCCCTAGAAAAAGTCTGAAACTTTCCTGTTTGGTTTTGAAAATGTTGACAGACTTCAGTGCTTTGTATCATGAATCCCATGCACAAAGAAATGCTCTTAATGGTTATCATGATTAAGGGGTAAAGTTAATAAATTATTAATGGGTGTTAGTTTGACATCCCCATGAGTCATGGATGTACTATCCCCATTTAGTACACGGGAAACCAAAACAAGAATAGCTCTGCTGAAGGACCTAGGAACATCAAGAATTAGGTGCTCATATATCTAATTTCAGTCTCCTCCTGGAACCCAGAATTTGGGATTAGATGTGATCATCTCCTGGGAGGTGAGACCCCACTGGTGAGACCCCACCTTGAGTACTGTGTCCAGTTTTGGGCCCCTTACCACAAGAAAGACATTGAGGTGCTGGAGCGGGTCCAGAGAAGGGC
>JAOTQQ010000001.1:138745355-138778727 GCA_026546715.1 Gallinago undulata | reverse complement strand
TTAGGAAATATTTCTTTACTGAAAGGGTTATCAGACATTGGAATGGGCTGCCCAGGGAGGTGGTTGAGTCACCATCCCTGAAGGTATTCAAGAGACAGGTGACATGGTGCTCAGGGATATGGGTTAATGTTGGGTGGTATTTTCTGTGATGTGGGTGGGTTTTTGGTTTTGTTTTGTTTTGTTTTTTGTTTGGGGTTTTTGTGGTTTTTGTTTGGTTGGTTGGTTGGTTTTAGTTGTTTTTTTTTCTTTGGTTGGACTAGATGATCTTAAAAGGTCCCTTCCAACCTAGGTGATTCTGTGTTGGTTTCCTCTCCAGCGAGTGGTGCCCTGGGGCAGGATCCAAGGTGTCCAGGAGGCTGTTGAATGAGGGAATACAAAAATGTTTTACCCAAGCGTGACATTCCTCTCCCTTCTCCCCTCTGAAGCTTTGTACAGCACAGTGTCAGGATTGTGGGACTGGAAAGAAGGAGCAAGAGAAAATGTGACTTGCTGACTTAAGGATTTGAAAGAAAGTGATAAAATTTTCCTTCCTATTCTCAATACTTTGTGTATTTTCCACACTTACAAAATACTACATTGATTTTATCCCACCCACGCCCACCTCTCCCTGTTCAATATGAAGCACCAAGGCAGTCTCAGAAACGTGAAGCTGAGGCAACTGTGTCCCTACAAGGGGCTATAGGGCTGTTCTCTTGCCTTCCCACCAACTTCCCCTGTGGCTCTGTTGTGCTCTGCTGCGCAGTAGCATAACCTCGACAGGCTGAGGAATGAACACACGTGCATCCAGTCTCAGTGAAGGGCATACATGATTTACACAAAAGGGAGGTTGGTGTAGGTTTCTGCCTTTCTGAGGTTATCTTCCAAGATTGGTCTTGCTTGTGCCATGGCTGGTTTAAACAAAGTGGGCATCGCAGCCACTTCTGGTGAGTAAATGCATGAGTGTGTGCTGTAAACTCCCACTCACAGAGAGATTTTGGCATTGGGATGCTGAGTCTAGTGCCCAGACTTTGGGACATAAGGAGCAAGCTCCTCTGGCTCAGCCATTTTAGATTCAGACAGGAGCAGAATTATGTCTCATCCAAGTACTTGGGAGACAGCTTTGGAACATGACAGTGTCTCGGTTCATGTTTTACGAGCATAAACCGTCTCCTGGCTCAAACTTCACATGACTCACTTTAAATGATAGATCTCTCTTTAAGCTGGGAAGTGAACTGAGGTCTCATGAGATCTAGTCCAGTGACCTCTTTGCTAGAGCCCCTTTCCTACCGTAAAATTCAAAGTCTTGTTTTAGAGAAGAGAAAGAAAAATACCTTTTTTTCCTCCCTCATAATTACCTCTGGTCTTAGTTATCTTACATGATGACTAGAGAGGTGCTTTGTGCAGACCAGGATGTCGTTTAAAGGCCCACCTGCATTTTTCAGAAGGGCAAGATAAAGGAAGGTATTGGGGCTCTCAGCACCTGTTCATTTCTAAGCATAGTGAAAGCTGAGCGCCTTACGTCTTACAAGTCTGAAGACCTTTGCTATCATTACTTATAAGCGGACTAGATGTAGAAAAGAAAATAAATGGAAATGTGATTATTAAACTGGCCGTATCCCTTTAAAAGTTGGGGAAAACAACTCTAGAGGGCTTGTCTGAGGTGATGCTACAGATCCATCTTTAACTGGCCAGTTAGTGGTAGGTATCCCTGACATGCGTCAGCTCTTGTGCCCTATAAAGCAGTTATAAAGTCTCTGAATACCTGGTGTTATGTATAATTACGTCCCAGACAAAAGAAACAAACTGAGAAATGCATCTCCCTGACGATGTTATGAAACCAGAGTTGAAACTCACAACAGAGACAGTAATTAGCACAGGTATTGTTCCAGGTAATTTTAGATAGCATTCTCACCGCCCAGTGAAATGTGATGGTATCACCCTCGACCTGAAGGAGAACAGCATGTGCAAGACATAATGCTTTTCAAAATAATGCTCCATTTTGATCACATCTCTATTAAGTGGAATGAAAAAAAAACCACCAAATTCCTCCTGGTAAACCACTTGGCATGAGGGAGGGAAAGAAAAAAAGTTAAAATCTCTGAGTAGGAAATAACTGGTGAACTTGGTGTGCTTTAGGTCTCTAGTGCACTCCTTTCAAGCTTATGTAAAATTGGTGGAAAATGCCATTCTGTCCGGTAGCATTTTATGTTCACAGCTCAGTGTAACCAATGGTGTCAGGAGAAGACTGTGGGGAAGCCATGTCTGTGATCACCAAATGCAGCTTATTGCCAGGATGCCCCTCTGAACACCAGAAAGCTTTCCTGCTTCTTACACTTAAGAAAAGGCAGGTATCATTTGATAAGTGAACTTCTCTTTCCTTGACCTTCCATCTCCTCCCTCCCAACCATGCACTGTGCTGACCAAAATCCAGCAGAAGGGGAATATGTACTGGAATCCTTTACATTTAAAAATTAGACAAAGGCAAAACGGGCCTAAAACTACAGGTTGGTTGGTTGTTTTTTTAATTATAAACTTTATGTCCTTTTTCATTAATATTAATTTAATAATTATGTCATATTTCCATAGCTTTCATGTATTTTCCCTATTATCAGCCATGAGGGCTAGCATTTTGCTGTCCTTCTGGAGTCTCATATGAATCCAGAACCTTGTGCTTCTAAACAAAATACCAAGAATAATAAAGAAAAATATAATAAGAGGTTCAGTGGTGTTATGAAAGAAGGTAACGTCTTTCAGGGACATCAGTCCAGCGTGTTTCTGGATATCGCTTTATAAAGTCCTGCCATTTAAAAGGAGCTGCTTTAGTCATATACAGAAAGATGCCTTCTAACTCATCCCCTCTTCAGCCTGTCAGAGGTGGCATCATATCACAGCTGTGTGTATTTCCCTTCTGTCTTGTCATCAGCTGTCAAATAATCTCCTGTGCTTTACAGGATAATAAAGCATTGCTTGGTTTTGAGCCCAGTAATTAGTATCTGGCCAAAACAGTGTTTCTTACCCGCCATGTCTCAAGCCCAAAAGAGAGGGAATTGACGAATTTGTGAAGTATAAAATAGCAAAGAAAAAGCTACTGGAAGAAAATCATGCTTTCCTAGCCTCCACCCATGCTGGCCAGAATGTGGACAAAAGAAAAATATGGGGAAGGGGACAGGCTTAGAGGGGCATCAGCCTCTTTCAATCTCCAAGCGACTCAGATGTTCTGCATGCATGAAAAGTGTCTTGGCCACATGATGCAATCTTTCAAAGACCCTTTCTGTGTCCCCCCACTGGCTTCAGCTGCTGAGGGACCAGTTCCCTTCCTCCTCATTTCAGCTGTAGCATCCTGCCTCCCCAAGCCTGAAAGTCAAACCCTGCCTCTTCTCTCAAAGTATTCAAGTCACCTTCCTGAATTAGTCTTGATGCAAGCCATGAAGCTGTGAGATGCTTTTCTTTAATTGTCCTTTTTGGAATTCATATGAAAGCATGGTACTCAGTTAAAAGCTTCTCAACCTGGAATCGTTGAGGAAAGAAGACAAAAACCCTTCCAGAAATGTGTCCAGACTGATCTAAGATGCAAAGCAAGAAGAGCACTAGACAGGGATCTGATTTTTGCCTGGTCTCTGCCACTGATTCACTGCAATGCTTTCTGCAAGTCATTTATTGTGCATTGTTGTGTTCATTGATTGAGGAAAACCAGTATTTATTTCCTTCCACAAAGTTGTCCCGAGTGTTACTAACCACTGCTTGTGCAAATCTTTGGATGAAAGGAATCTTAAGAGTTCTAAGCTCTTAATATATATTACTTATTGTATCTTAAAACAAATGTCATCACGCTAGGTAGGAATTAACATTCCAAAGCCCATAGGGTGGGTACCTTTTCATCCACATATATATAAAAGTCATCAAGTGACCTGCCTCAGAGGAAGGCCAGCTGAAGACAGGTGAGTCTGAATTAACCTGTAGAATATTTATTTAGAGCCAGGAGCCTTGATTTTGTTTTGATTTAGCATTTTGTCAATATTGTGATTGCTACACTGTTTCTCTCTAAGGCCTGTGATGATGTTTGTGATGGAAGGGGAAAAAAAATAAGACTGATAATAACTTAAAACTTTATAACCTAGCAATTTTCTGCATGTGGAAACAGCTACAGCCTGTAGCTTTAAATAGGACCCCATATGGGTTTGTCACTGAATTCATAGGTATTGGGTCGACTATACGGATCGGGGCTTGCAAATGCTCAGTGTTAACAGCTCAGACTGTTACTGCGTGTACCTGACCCCGGCTGTGGGCATTTGCTGGCCTGAATAAGCTCACTCAGGTCAAGGGAGCCTTTCCAATGACACCAGTGGGCTCCTTGTGTTTGTGCATCCATGCAGTCTGGTTTGTAATAGAAATACAGGCTAGATAAAAGGTCACACATCATTAAAATCAATAAGGCATTTTCAAGTGTTAATCACATTGCGTGATGATTGCCTACAAGACTCGGGGTGTGTTTTGTATTTGAAACCCTCTTGGGGGAAAAAAACAAAGCAAACTACAACATTTGTAAGCCATGAAAACTGCTCAGTTTAAATGCATTCACCAGCAAGGCAAGTACAGTCAATGTTTTTTCTAGTTGATAGCTACTATTTGATGACATTTTAGGATTTTATTAATAAGCACAACAGATGCCTTTATTATAAAACTGATTATCTGCCATTACCACACACAGGAATTAATGCAGAAATATTATTTTACCAGCAAAATCTTTTCCCTGCATGTCTTTTAGCAGAGGATTGAAGGTCATATTGCTTGATTTTTGAAAACTCATTTTCCCAAAAGCCAAGCAAAAATCCCATTGCGTTTTGAACAGAGAAGCAAAGGAATGAATGCACATTAGACTTCAAACACATACATATTTGAAGCAAATGTAGAGTACCTTTCACATTGCAAAGACATGATAAGGGTGCTCAGGAGGGGTCCTGTGATCAAGAGATATAAAGTGACAGGGGCTGAAAAAGGTCCCAGGCTGCCAAAGGGGACCTCCTTGCTCCCCAGGCTTGACCCTTCCCTCTCAATGTGATGGTGTAGTGGCACACGAGATGGAGGAGACATTCAGCTTCAGAAGAAGCCTGTATCCCCCAAACAAGGAGGAAATAAAGAGTAGATGGGGCTCCCATCACTTGCTTCTTCTCCCACCACCACTTTCTGAAGCTGGCGGCTGCATCCAGTGCTAGGGGTGAGGAGGAGACTGTACTGCAGTGAGGGTGACTCTGCTCCCCAACCCATCTTCAGCCAATGCCATCCCCACCCGGTGCCTTGGGGTGGGAGCTTTTGGCATGCAAGTTTTGCTACTGTTAAAAATCAGCACTGATTTCTTCATGGTTTGCAAACTGCTGTATTTACAGGTCTTCTGGGACAGCTGAGGAGAGCCATCACCATGATCCCTGCACTGCTCTTGCTGGGCCTTATGGCCCTTGTTGGTGAGCTGAGGTTTGGGTTTGGTTTGCTGTCAAAAGTCCCCCGGGAACTATTTGCAGAACGACTGCAGAGAGGTGGTCAGACCCGAGGTCCCCTTTCTACAGGGTGCTCAAAGACCCTGTGTGGCTGAAGCTCCTCGGCTGCTGTATGAGGCTGCTTGCCACCTACCTGCATCCTTTAAATAAGCACATCTGGAGTATGGGACTGACACCAAAAGGGAGTCACGGACATACCTCCTCTTGATTTTCCCAGCTAACTTTATCTGATCTGTCTACTTGGAAATGGTGTCTCAAATGCTGCAAGCTGTTTGATGGAAGCTGTTCGATGGAGGCTGTTCATCCCTCAGTTACTGAGGAAGCAGGGTAATTGGCCCCGGCTGAGGCAAGCACTCTCCTGAATTAATTCCTCACCAAGTTACAGAGGGATACAGGAGACGATTCCAGCCAGGATGCTCAGGTACTGCCAGCTAGCATCCGAGGGACATTGGACAACATCGAATGGAAAAAACCCCTCTGAAATAAATGCAGAGGCTGCAGTTGCCCTCTCCCACACTGGCCTTTAGACCTAACAGGGCAGACACCTATTCATCTAAATTGTCATTAGCTTCATTTGTTTCAACTTACTCCGTTAGAAAAGAACAAATTTCTCTAACTTTCGTTGATAACATTACTGATGGAGAAAGATACAAGCATGGCCAACACAAGGTGACATGGATTAGGGGTTTGGATGAATCCCTCATGCTTGACTTGTAGTCACTTGCAGCATGCTCTATGATATTGCTCTGAGATCTTGTGTGTTCAAACATCTCTGTTTAATTTTTCAGCTCCCTCCATGAGTTACAGTTGCTATGGCGATGTAAGGGCTCTTCAGGCCCCCACGATCTCCTGTACAGCCGTACGAGCCCCAGACTGTGGTAGGTATCGTTCATTGCTTGATTTGTCAAACTGTTTGTACCTGACAGAGAGATGCTTTGCCTTCCATTAAATGTGGTGAAACTATTCAGTTAGCCAAAAGGGGAAAACGAACACTTCCCCCTCCCCAAATGGCAGGTGCTGTGAAACCTCCAGATCTGTCGGGAAGCAGGCAGACAGACATCATGTCCCACAGTGAGGATCCTCAGCCTCTAAGCAAAGGGAAATAGCCCAAACCCTTTTCTATTGAAACGGCTTCTTCATCAGCCAGGCCTTTAGCATCAGCATCCTCACAGAGCCCTGGGGCCTGTCTGTTCAAAGGGGAAGATGCGCAGAGCCAGGTCCTGGGTGCTGGTGTGTTAGCTGAGCTGGTGTGTTGGCTGAGCTGGCCAGCAACGACCTGCCAGAGACACATTTTGCAGGGGGAAGGTCCCAGGTGTGTAGCCATCCTACCTCTGGGTAACCTGTTTTTGGTAATTCCTTTCCGTTTCCCTCTTTCTTGCCTTGTGTTATTGCCCCATGTCACTGCACAGCTGAACACATTGGGTTCAGACCTCTCAGACCTCCAGGGGGTGTGTCCAAGCGTGGATCTGAATTCCCTTGCTTGTTTTCAAGCTGTCCCAAAATTACTTAAAAAACCCCCACCATATCCATAGACTAACAACATAGCTGTTAACTGCAGTTTGGCTGGTCAGTAGTGATGCATCACTTGCATTTTCCAAATGCACTTTGAAACATCACTTTTCCAACTCCAGAGTCGCATTTCCAGTGGAGTGGCAGCAGAAGAGGACCACAAACATGTGGTCTCACCTCCTGAGAAGCCACCCTCTTCCCCTCATCATCTTTGGGTACTAGTACAGCAGCTCCCTGGCCACGGTCAGAGCCAACAGGGCTGTACTTGCTCCTCAAGCACCACTGCCTGACTGAGTGTAGTTGCTTTTTCTTCAAAACTGGAGTTACTCCTTTGAGACATCTGCTCAAGGGGAAAGCGAGGGTTTTGGATGGGAGGGTGTGTAAGTCCACCTTTTCCTACAATCGCAGGGCTTGCCATGGTACGGAGGACTGCTGAGGCAGACATCGTACGCCTGAGGAAATATGAGGTGCCGATTAAGAGAGTAGCCAGAAACCTCTGCTTAGACCCAGCGCTCATCGCTGCCATCATCTCACAGGAGAGCCGCGCCGGGCTGCTCCTGGAAAACGGCTGGGACCAGAGCCGGCAGAAGTACGGCTTGATGCAGGTATATTTGGATCATAAGTATGAGTAACAGAACAGTCATGTAGTGAATATCCCAGGGCTTCACCTTAGACGGTGTCTGTTCTGTGTTCGAGACAGCACTTAAATGTATTCCTACTACATCAAAGGTTGTGCTTAAGTGTTATCCTGAATAGGTCGCTTCCATGAGTCACATCCTGAGAGTACAAGGAAGAGGGGGAAGATACAGGGTGGTTGTGCTCGGAGGATACCCCATCTTCTTGCTTGACTTTTCTAGATTGGCAGGCAGCAACACCAACCTTATGGAATGTGGGATAGTGAAGAACACATAAACCAGTGCTCGACTATCCTGGTTCTTGCAATTAATGAAGTACGGGCAAGACATCCTACCTGGACCTGGGACCAGCAGCTGAGAGGTACTTGATGGGCTATGTACCAGAAAGGGACATGCTTAGGGTTACATCTAGAAGCAAAGAGGGAAAGTTGTGTTACATTCACCTGGCAAGGCATGAATAGTTGAGATTCTTAAACTGGAAAAAAATTAACTGCCCTCTTTTGCTTTTTGCTTCCTGTTAGCACTTTCGTTTGCAATTTGCATCTCAGTACGCACATTGAAGGACTTTTTATTAGTGTGGGTTCAGTGGGGTGACCTGCATGCTGGTCTGTTACTGCATCTTTTTTGTTGGCATTTAAATACCACATTAAGATTTCTAGCAACATTTAATTAATACCAGATGATGATTTGTTGTTTGTATTACAATAGTGCAGAGGTTCCTGAGTGATGGGAGTGCTGTGCTTTTGTTGGTGTCACTTTTAAGGGAAAAAGACCGTCAGTCTGTCGGATTTTACAGCATCTCTTACCAAAAAAAAAAAACAAACAAAACCAAACCCCTCAGAATTTTCTAGTTAATTGGGGGAACACAGAAGAGCAGACCAGCAAGAGGTCTGAATACAGAAGTTATGTCTCCAGCTCAAAACACAGGCCCCCCATGTTTCTGCCTGCAGAACAGAGGCTGTGGTGGGACGCCAAGTTCCTTGACAGCTTTTCTGCAGTAGGAAGCAGTGGGAAACCAGCCCAGCCTGGGAACTGCCACAGCGGCATGGAGGCACCCCATGTAGCTTCGGGTGAAGGTTATGGGGCACAACCTCAGCAGGTTGCCCCTTGACTTCAGTGACAAATGCCCACAGAGGGCCACTACCTCGAGCAGCTGGGCCACCGCTAGCGAATGGCTGGTTCCATGACCACCTTAAATTCCTTGCAAAGGCATTGTGCTCAGTGAAAGTGAACAGGCCTCAAGTTACCCTCTTTTCTGTTCATCCTGCAAGTGAAATGGCTGTCAGGTGGATAAATAAGGTAGAAACCAACCAAACAAAGACACTGGGGAAGGCAGAAAGTGAGGTGCCACAACACAAGAGGCTTATCATGGCAGGCTGTTGATTGTGCCAAGGAAGCGTGCAATCCAGGCTTGCTTGTAGTCCCCATTATCTGCCTGCTGGTTTGTTCACCCTATGCTATTGCTTGCTCTCCCATCCTTGCCTTTTTAGATTACACTCTTTTCTGGGACCAGCATGCCATTCCCACCTGCATTTCAAGAGCCATGGGTTCCTTCACTGTAGAAATAAGGCTTTTGCAAAATCAGTCACTTGTTGATCATAAAGCAATTAGCAATTTCCCAAGTAGTTCCGTGGGTTTGGTGAGATGCATGGCCCTGCTGGCTAGGAATTTTTGCTTTTACATATCTATTTCTTATAAGCCTGTAACAACTCCTTTTAACTCTTTCCAGGAGGAATCTGCACCTATCATGCAAAAATGGGCAACTTCCAGGTCTACGAGGAAGACCCATGCGACAGAGACAACTACTACGCCAACAGCGTGATTGGGCGAGCCCAGTACTTCAAGACACACGGGTTCTAGGTCACAACCCACCCCACCACCGAGCCTCTCCTCTTCTTAGACTAGCCCAGTAGTGATCATAGTACCCAGAGCAGTTTCCTCACGTCTCCTGGCAGGACCAATGCTGGTGGCAACAGCAAAGGCACCCTTGCTCACTCCAGCAAGCCCCAGCTCCACACTCACCGATGTGCAACTTCAGCACTGCCTTCCAGGAGACCTGCAGGGATGAGAAACCATGAGCCTTTGAAAGGCAGGCAGGGACAGACCAGTGATGTTTAAATGCTGGGTGAGGAAGGTGCCTCCTCTCATTAGAGCAGAAGACAGGGCTGTTTGTGCATCCCCCAGGTGCGGGCACGCAAGCAGCTCTCCATGGGCACTGGCTGTGCTCTTCCCATCTCTTCCCATCTCTTCCATCCACCTCCTTGGCCCCCAAATTGAAATCATCCTCCCCCTTGATTGTGCTAGCTAGTGGGCAACGAAGAGGCTTCTTGGCAAGCCTCTGCTCTCTGCATGATTCCTCACTAGCTGTGTATTCCTGTGGCCAGCCCTGTGGGGAGGCAACACTAAACACGATGGTCTCCCGAGCCCTAGAGCCCACAGCCATGGTGGGGCTGGAGACCTCTTTCCAGGGTGAAAAGCAGCCTCACAGCGGGGAAACCATCTATATGAGAAGTACTGCAAGTGCCACAGCAGGCATGCCAAACACCTCTCCACTAGAGAGCAGCCCTCTCTGCAGGAGCCAGCCCCATATGTATCCGCCCCAGGAGTTGCATCATAACAATAGCATTGGTAAAAAACAAAACAAAACAAAACAAAAAAACCCCACAACTTTTCCTGCTTTAGCTTTGGCACCTTTATGCTGGGTTTCTTCCAAGTTTAAAAGCATTTCAGGATCTGTCCCTCTGCCAGGAATCCCAGCTTCTAATTAGGAGTGAATTAGCTCTGGGTTTCTAAGCTCTGTTTGAAAGTGTTCTTCAATGCGGTTGGGTCTGGGCGCAAATTTAGGTTTACTGAGAAGAATACTGAGAATAAGAGAGAAAATAAAGATAATTGTTGAATCAAAATTTTTTTATTTTATTTTTCCCCGGGACCCATTGGGAAGAAAACTGCAACTTGAGTAAATTACCCAACTCAGTACTCTTGGAATGGGTCTAAAACTCAATTTGAGAACATGGAGAGGAAAATGGTACTGCAGACTGAGGTGGGTGAGGAGATATGGGCTGGGAGGCAGGGCGTGAGGCAGCCCAAGCCCCATACCTGCGAGCAGGGGAAGAAGGACGTTCATGTTTAGCCTTTTGAAGGCATCAGGGCACCTTTCTGCCAGCTGTCACCATTGCTGATGCAGAAACAATGTGCCTGGTGATCTCTGCCCAGCAGCACGGGGCTGTGGCGTGCTGGGGGTGCCGGGCAGGGTCAACGCAGGCAGTGTAAGAGCTTATTTGGAGATGATGGCTTTGGCAAGTGGAGCAATTCTAATGCTGCGCTCCTCGTCTTGCCAGTCACTCATCTGCTCAGTGTTGCGTCAAGGACTGTGCGTGATTAACATGTTTGCAAGCAAAGTCATTTTATCATCTCTGGAGACCAGAGGGAGCTCTAGGACATCTCTAATGTTACTGATTTATGTTTTTTTAAGGCTACAGAAAACGGTTCAGTGTAGACCAACTGGAGGTATTAAACCATATACTATTTAGTCTTCAGTGAATTTTGCACTATAATAAGATAGTTTTAGTAAAATCATTACTTTACAATACAAACTTGTGAAACATATCCTGTGGTTTGATCCCCTCTGCTTGAAACAGCTTATGTAAAATTCATAGGTTAAAGTCTTTGGTGCATTATGTTATATAAACCTCCATGTTATACAAACCTCTTATGTAAAACTTATAAATGCATTTTTGGTAGATCAGTATAAACTTCAAATGGGGCAGGGAATCTCATTGCTGCCTACATGAATAACATTGGGTTTTGGGTTTGGAGGGTGAACAAGAGCAGAGCTTGGTTTCATTCCCTTCATGTCACTCTTAATTGCTGCCAGCAGGTTCCCTGTCATCACTACTGGGTGTTGCCATCCCTGTGGATCTGTGAGCAGAAAACGAGTTGAAATATAATTGCTTGATAAATTGGCAGGAAGGAGTAAATAATTAAGGAAAGTTTAACTTAAAAAACCTGGCACAAATCTGCTTTAAGATCTAAGCAAAAGCTTTCCTGGCAAACAGTGAGTTCAGATAGCTTTTCCCCTCCAATCTTTTTCTGGTCACCCCTGCCCATTTTACTGGAAGTTACTTGTCTGGCTGGTGTACACTGCTCTATTCACTCTTTTTCTGGTCACACCGTGTCCATGTTACTGGAAGTAACTTGTCTGGCTGGTGTACACTGCTCTATTTGCCCTGGTTGCACTATTAGTCACCCCTTTGATAAGTGGCCTATTAAAAAAAACAGACAGCTTGCAAAGCAAATGATCTAACACCAACAGGTTGTTTAGTCTGGAGAAAGGGAGGTTGAGGGGCCTGAAAGGAGGTTGTAGCAAGGTGGGTGTTGGTCTCTTCTCCCAAGTAACAAGAAATAGGATGAGAGGAAATGGCTTCAAGTTATGCCAGGAGAGGTTTAGATTGGATATTAGGAAAAATGTCTTCAATTAAGCTGTTATCAAAGATTGGAACAGCTTGCCCAGGGAAGTGGTGGAATTGCCACCCCTGGAGGTATTTAAAATACTTATAGATGTGGTACTGAGGGACATGGGTTAGTGGAGGTTTTGGTAGTATTAATAGTTGGATGCAATGATCTGAAAGGTCCCCTCCAACCTAGACAATTCTACGATTCTATGAAGTAGCATATCAGAAAAAGCAGAAGCACAGTGTATTGGGTCTGGCTGAGATTGAGTTATTTTTTTCCCCAGAGCAGCCCTCATAGTGCTGTGCCTTGTATCGGTAACTAGAAAGGCGTTGATAACACACCGGTGGTTTGGCAACCACTGAGCAATGTTGGCACAGCATCACAGCTCTCTCTCCGACATTCCCACCTCACCAGTAGGCTAGGAGTGTGCAAGATCTTGGGAGGGGACGTAATCAGGACAGCTGACCCAAACTGACCAAAGGGATATTCCATACCTTATGACGTCTGCATAGCAATAAAAGCGAAGAGACAGGAGAGGGAGGAACATTCATTATTACAACATTTGTCTTCCAAAGCAACTGCTATGTGTCCAGAAGCCCTATTTCCCAGGAATTGGCTGGACATCATCTGCTGATGGGAAGTAGACAATAAGTCCTTTGTTTTCCTTTGCTCCCAAGCACAGCCTTTGCTTTTGCTTTATTAAACTGCCTTTATCTTGACCCACAAGGATTTTTTTTCCATCTTATTTTCTCCCTCCATTGCCCTGTTGAGGAGGGGAGTGACAGACCACCTTGGTGGGTTCCTGGAGTCCAGCCAAGGTCAACTCACCACAACAGGTAAGGAAAGAGAGTGGAAAAAAAGGTCCAGGGAATCACAGACTAGCTGCAACATCAAGGAAGATGCTAGAGTAAAAGATTAAAAGATTGATTTGTGAGCACCTTGGGGACCAGGAAGCTGCAAGAAACAGTGAGGAGGTCTCTGGTAGCCTAGTTTGGCAGGGAAAAACCACCTCAGACCAAACAAAGTCCTTATCTCACTGGGTAAGTGGTCAAGAGAGAATCTGTGGTTGTGCTGTACCATGAGCTCAATAAGGCAGCAATCGAAAGTGCCCTTGTATGTGAAGGGCCTTAAGATAAGTACAAAAAGCAATGGTTATCAGCAGCTTGTGGTCAAAGGTGTTTCAAGTGGAGGTGTTTCAAGTGGAGCTTCACGAGTTTGTCCTACACCAGTCCCTCTCAAGCTTCTGGTCAGAAAATGACTGGTGAACTATCAATCAAGAACTATCAGACTGTGGGTGATGGCTGTACTGAGAGGGAACATGAACACTTCCATTCATAGTCAGAGACTGCAAAAAACTGCTAGGAATAAAAGTACTGAAATAAAATAAAGGTGGGTGCAAAACACCCTAGGAGCTCAAGCAGGAACATAAACAGGGGAGGGGCAGGCAGGTGACCCCCCTGCAGAATGGGCTTGGGGGGGGCAGTGGGACCTGAAAGAGTCGATGCCAGGGCAGGGGGGAGGAAGAGAAAAACAGAGGAGGGAAAATCCCATTTAGGGATGTTATTTTTTTTATTATAGCACTCTGTATGAAGCACCTGGTGTAATTCTCCTCTCAGCTGTCCAGCTGTCCCTATGAGTGAGGCTCGGCTACAGTCTGTCACATCAACAAAAACATGCTCAGGAGGATTGCAACTCAAAAGGAAGGTACAAGCTATAGGAATTAGATTATTTTTTCTTTCCAGAAAAGAGAAAGGGCAGTTATGATTTGCTAATATGCAAAAGAAATGAGGGCAATGCCCACATCCTTCCCTTTCCCTTGCGGGTAAGGCATTGAGTTTCACAGCAGGTTTGTGTTGGAGACTTCAAAAAATTTTCAGGGTAATGAAGCAACGCAACATGCACTGGGCATTTTAAAAAACAAAGACCAACACGGTAAAGTAGCTGATGTCATGCTACTGTAGAGAGGGGAAATTCAATAGGTGTTGTTTAAGGACCTTCCCAGGCTAACATCACTGCATCGGAATCAGCAAATAGGAAAGACAACAAATTACAGACAGGGAAGAAAAACCTTCTGTTATTGGGGTCCTATGCTTTGGTTTTACAACCCATGTCAGTATTGGGAAATGTATTTAAATCCGCTTCTTACAACACAGAGCAAATGTGAGGTGGCAGGCTCTCCCCCTCATCGACTTGTGAAACGGCCGGCCGTATGTGCCGATCCCTTCACGGCTCAGGCAGGGATCTGCTTTCATAGACACCAGGCAGAGCGAGCAATTAAACAACCTGCTTTAGCAGTAACTGAAGTGGTAGGAAAACCCCTGCCAAAAACAGGTTCCCATGGGCCAGAGCTGTAAGCCACGTGGGTGAGCGGATTGCTCCAATGACTGACTCTCAACACTGGAGTTGGGTCAGTCTGAGCCACACGTCCGTCCGTCCGTGTCTCTCTCTCTCTCGGAGACATGCAGAAAACAAAGGGAAATGCCACCACAGCAACACAATGCTGAATAACTGCGTTTGTTCTGCTTTGTTACTCACCAAAAAAATGGGCTGGGATTTCCTAGCCAGCGACCTGTTCCCAGAACAGTGCTTCTCTGGCGGTTGCCTCAGGCATACTCAGCACCACACCCCAAAATACTAGGCTCACTTTCTTCTTCTTGATAAAAACAACCTCACCTCCTGTTTCATCCAGGCCAGAAAGGGCAACACTGGCTTCCCTTTAATCTGGAGGTGTCAGATGAATGTGAGAAACCCCGTGTGGGTAATACTGGTTGTCACCGCTGAAGTCTGTCTCCAGCACCAGCAGGAGGAGATGCTCCTGGGGAGGACACGTGAGCTTGGCTGCTTTCTGCAGTCCATTTTCCTCCTCCTTCCTCCTCCTATGCCCCCAGCACCCTCAGCTGTTTAATAGGAATGGCAGGAAACACGTCCAGCCTTTGCATGGCACTGCTGTCCATGAATCCATCGCTTTGGGAATGTACTGGTGCTTCCACAGCAGCAAAGCCATGGCCATAGGTTCCTTGATAATGCTGGTTTGAATCTTTATAAAATTCTATTTGGAGACCCAGCTATACTTCACCCACTGGCCTTTATCCATGTGCTCAAACCAAGGCAGAATGGCCCCTTACGGGAGCTGGGCTGACCGTCTCTCAGCTGACAAGGTTCATCCATCACCTCAGTGATCTTATCTTTAATGCACACTCTCCTATATTGCTCAGGACAGGCACCAGCCTGTGGTCTCAATGACACCTCCAGAGCTGGTGCTGTAGTTGGGAATGGCATTGGCCACCCACCAGCACGCCAGCACTGATGCCACCCAGCTCTGCTTGCCCAGGCTGCCTGCTCTGCTGTGGCACAGCTCAATGCCCCAGCTGTCCCCAGGCTCACTGTCAGGGAGGCTATCTGTTTGCCCCAGTATTTAACATACTATTTATACTGAATTAATCTGGCTCCTACCAACTGTCCCAGGGTGGGAACCTCCCCGCAGCCTCCCCAGTAAGACTAACACAAAGGCTACAAAGGACTACTAAGGCTTTGTCACCCCTGAGTGCCCCTTTCACACCTTTTTCACCGAGAAGCCCTAACCTCCTCCTAGCTGCTTTTGATGTATTTGAAGACTTTTGCTAACAGTTTCTCTTGCACGACACTCTCCATAATGTTTTTTCAGTCCTTTTCCTTGTTTACACGTGACCTCCTGTGTTTTATATCAATTTACAACCAATTCTCATATGGACAAGTTTTCCATTTCCTTCACAGCAGCCTTATCCTTTAGGCAGTCACCTAACACTTCCGTTGACGGGGCAACATTATTTTTTTTTCTTGTGCCCCGGTTTGAGGTAATTGATGATTGATGTAGGTTGAAGGTGTTGCCAAGTGTAAGTTGGTCTATGCTCTGTGTCCCGGTTTGAGGTAAAACCGAACCAGTTTATTTTGTAATAACTGTAATTTTACAGTTTCGGTTAGGCCTCCTCTGACTCTCTGAAATTAACAGCATATTAGAGAAAAAACTGCCAATGTTTGGGCTACAATGCCAAGGAACGGAATGCAGAGAGGCCCGTGCTTAGACTTATTGGGATAACAAGCAAGGTCAGCCGATTTTCATTATTTGCCCCTTAGAGGGTCAGAAATGGAAAATTCATAAAGGGGTCCCACCTATGGGGAGGAACGGACAGAACAGGCAACCCGAACCTGAACAACTGGAGTATTCCATCCCATCTGCCCCATGCTCAGTATAAAAGCTGAGGGATCAAAGGGCCAGCCCTTCTTCTTCTCCAGCCCTTCTTCTTCTTCTCCGGCTCTCCTGCTCGAGCTCCTCTGTCTGCTACCAAGATGGCCGACGTCTGAAGAGGACCTTGTCTGTTCATCTGCCTTTGATCCCGATCGGCGTGTGCCTGACTCCAGAGCTGGGATCCAGTTCCCATCCATTGCTGAGTCCAGTCTGGGACTCCCCCAGCACCTGCCAGTGACAGGACTGATATCCTGGGAGCTTGATACGGTTTTGTATATATTGTATCTATTTCATTATTTTTTTCTTTTTTTTTATATATCAATTTTTTCATTAAAGTAGTTTAGTTTAGTCTAAACTGCTCTCTCTCCTTATCTCTTCCTCTCTTCTCGTTTGGGGGAGGGGGGAAGGGACATCTGTCAGTTTGGTTGCAGTGATTTTGGCTGAAACCACAACATCTTGCATTATTGTTGTCCCAAATCTGAGTTCTTTATCTGGTGTGCAAGCCAATAGCACACAGAGCAGACGTATTTCCAAGTTTATTCCATTAATGCGCAGATAACGGATGCTCGTCCCAAGGGAGCACATCTTAATTTCAAAAATGTCCCTTTTGTACAGTGATTATTACATATTCTAACAATTAATACATAGTAATTGCTATTCCCCTTCATGATTGGTCAAGATTTCTTTGCTTCATTTGTAAATTAGTGTGCAGACTCTATCTTCTTCCAACAGCCTCCAGGATGTTTGCAGTCTTCTTTGGTTTGGGTCTGCTCCTTTCTGCTGAAACTGTTGTCTTCCTTGAAACCAGATACTCCCATATCAGATGCACATGGAATGCTTTTCCGCATTTCAGTGTTAAAAAGGATCATGTTGCGGAATTTCAACCTCAGAGCAGTGTCCCACTAAAATTCCTCAGATGAAGCCCTTGTACTGATCCCCAGTACTTGCTTTTGTGGGTTCCCAGACCAGCTCTTCCTGGAAGTAGTGATTTATTGCCACCAAAAATTCTGCTTCTGCATCTCATCCTGATGAGGTGCTGACCCAGCCTATAGGCAGGCTCCGACTCATACCACTGTCCTGTATTTCATTCTCTGGTCTCACTGACCACTACCACTGTCCTCTGAAGGATCAGTTGTACAGTTCTACTTTGGTATTTTTATCAATAACAACTGTCATTTCTACCCACAGGTTTTTAGGGTGCTTCTCTTTTCCTGTAATATTTTTATGCTGTTACGCTTTCATCTTTCGCATACGGCATCACTCCTCCACCTCACACCCTGCTGTCTCGTTCCTATAAGGCTGGCACTGGCACTGATAAGTGCTGTATTTCATTGGTTTCCTAGCCTCCACCAGGTCTTTAAACTGCTTGCGAGGTACCTCAGGTTGTCATTTGGCAGCAGGCATTTGGGTTCTTCAGGCTTGTTTTCGAAGCCTCTAGCAACCACACAGAAGCATTTTAGAATTTTCCCTCACTTCAGTGCTTAATATTGCATGTGCCAAACTCTTGCCACTGTATTCAGTCTATTTTGTCTTTCCATTTATTGTGACTGTGCTGTTTATCTCCCTCCTGATTTTTTCAGAGGAAAACTGAATGTCAGCCACGTCCACCATGTAGATCACATCAGTTCAGATCAGGTAGTCCTCTGCATCTTTCAGCCTTCCCTTGCTTCTAGTGGAAATGAATCTCTACAAGATCTTTAATTTCCAGTGCCACAGCCTGGCTGTGTTACAGCTCAGGGGCATCCTACCCCTTCTAGGCTGTTCCTCTTATCCATGAAGTTTCGCCAGTTCCTCACATGCCTCAGCCATCTACAAGCCTGTCCATTTTCCCATGGTGCAGCCTCTGGAGAGGGGATCTGCCCTCAGTGCAGCAACTCCCAGCATCCAGAGCATCCCACTTCCCTGCCACTGGCTGGGTAACCTCCCACAGCTTAAATGGGCTAAATTGTTTCGGGAAGCTTACGTATTAGCCTAGTTTCTCCCCTGAAGGCATAACTAGGATCACTCATTTCTTAGCCTATCCTTATTGAGCTAATTAGCAATAGAGAAGAAATGTTCAAGAGCATGAAAAAATGCACATAGTGCGGACACAGCTGATCTGAGACTCTCTTGTGCCTTCACCCTGTGAGCTGCTCTCAGGCTTCCCAAAATTCTTAATTTCTAAGAACTGGAAATGTTTTTTGCTGGAAGGCAGACAATGAGAAAATCACTCCTATTTATGTCCTTTAAATCAGGTTTTATTCTATGAATCCCCTACCTATTCAGTCACACCTCAGTTGGTTCAGATCAAGGAACTGACAAAAGTTCAAGGAGGCACTTGAATATATTTATGGTTACAGAAACCAGGAATATAAATTCCTGTCACAATAATAAAAATCCTGGCAGCATTTTTTTTTGTACCTTTTCCTTAGGAACAGAGACAATCTAACAAGACATGGCTGCATGCTTGAGCCACAGGGGCCATAGAGTGGACCATGTTATCCCTCAGATGTCTTCCCTGCAGCGTTTAATTGCCAGAGGCTGCCCTTCCCTCCTGCCAGACACGAGAGAAGAGTAAAGAGTAGCTGGTTCTGATTTGATCCAGTGCCCTGCAGTCTGAATTCTATTTATTGATTGGATCATCAAGGCACTTGCTATATGTGCTATAGGTAGGTGTCATGCACCCAGCACACACCAAAGCTATTTCAGCAGCAGGACTGTCAGGTTGCTCTATACGGAAGCTGAAGAGCTAGCTGGGCTGCTGTGGCCAAAGGCTGGTGGCTAACGCTTCAAACTCTCACTGGTGGCCAGCTACAAGGGGACTAGGGGACTGATTCTGCAGCTAATACTGTTTAGTGTCCTCAGTACCAACGTGGGACAGAGAGCACTGCTTGCAAGTTCACAGGTGCTTGGTGGGATGGGACTGCCGGTCAGAGGAATGTGGACAGACTGGACAGGAATCTCATTAAATTCAACTACCAGTGCTGTCAAGTTCCTCACCTGGGACAGAAAACCCCCAGGCACCAGTACATGCTGGAGACCAGCCAGTTTGAAAGCAGCTCTGCAGAGAAAGCCTGGAGGGTCCTGGTGGAACCAAGGTGACAAGTATGTAATGCACCCTTGGAGCAAAGGCAGCTAACAGCCTCCTGGGCTGCATTAGGGAAAGCATGACCAGCAGGTCCAGTGAAGTGATCCCTCCCATCTTCTTGGGACTTGTGTTGAGTTTTGGGCTCCCCCAGTATGAAACAGACCCTGACGTGCTGTAGACCAGTGCAGGCCACCAAGATGGAGAACAATTTATACAAGCAGAGGATGAGGGAACTAGATCTGCTCAGCCTGGAGAAGACAAGGCTTTTGGGAGACATTTCCAGATACCTCTGTGGAGCTTATAGAGAAGACGGAGCCATACTTTTCTCAGAGGTGCACAGCAAGAGGGTCAGAAGCAAGAGTCACAGGTTGCAACAAGGCAAATTTGGATTTGATACAAGAAAAAGAGTTTTTCACAAAAAATGGCAGGTGGTTAAGCACCGTACCAGGTTGCACAGGGAGGCTGCAGAATCTCCATTCTCAGAGGTGTAGATATAAGCAATCACCCAAATATTTGTGTTTGCAACTTTAATAAAGTTACAGGATGTGACTTCAATTATTCAGTTTCTGGAACATCTTAATTAATTGTTACAATCTAATTATACATTGAGTCAAGATTTATTGCCTACCACCATCAGAATGAATGTTATATTGGTAAAGAAACTCCTACAACATGATGACCTGTGTCAGCTGCTAGAATGAGTCCAAAACAATGGACACAAAACTTTATTCACCGTTCAGCATGATACAAAAGAGATAAACTACGTCTTGGAAAGAGTGAAGAAAGATGGAGAACACTATTGGTAGGAAACTTCTTGAATAGTGTCCTGGTTTGAGATGAAACAGAACCAATTTTCTGTTCAGTAATTTTACTTTTTAGCTAAGCTTCTTCTACCTAACTAAACTCTCTGAAATTAAGGGTCTACTGTGCAGAAACTGTTTGCTCTTGGAGTGGTAAGACCTGATTATGCCAAGGAATGGTATACAGAGAACTCTTACCTATTCTTATTGCTGTAACAGCCAAGGTCAGCTAACTTTGTTATTTGCTCTGTTGGAGGGTCAGAAGTGGAAAAGTGTAGAGGGGTCAGACCTGTGGGGAGGAGCAGACAGGACAAGTGACCCAAAACTGACTAACAGGGTATTCCATCCCATCTGCATGGTGCTCAGTATAAAACCTAAGGGATCAAAGGGTCAGCCTCTTTCTTCAATGGCCAGTGTCCAGGGAGGACTCTGTCTGCCCTTGATCGTGATCTGAGCAATCCAGATCTGGATTCCATCTCCCATCCATCATTGAATCCAGTCTGGGACTTTCTCTGTGCCTGCTGTTGATATGATCATCGTGGTTTTGTATATATTGTATATATTTCATTAATTCTTTTTTATTAACTTATTAATATTTTCATTAAAGTAGTTTAGTTTTTTCCTAAACTCATAAATCTCTTTATCTCTCCCTTTCCTCTCCTTGGAGAGCAAGGTGGGGGAGAGCATCTGTCATTCGTCTCAGTGGCCAGCCCGGCCCAAACCACAACAGATGGTCACTGAAGGCAACGGGAGTTTTTAATCTCGTGCTTCGCCAGTTGTGATTAAGGTGTCTATTGCTTTTGACCATATTGTATATACAGCTTTGGTATATGATAAAATTAATAACCCAACTCCAACCATCCAAAACATACAAGCTAATACATAGCAAATAGTTAATACATCACTATCTCATTACCATGGACCTGTAAACACATAAGTTACTGATAGACTATTTATGGCACAGAGGCAAGAGGTGACTGTACCGCCACTCTTGTGAGAATAAGATGAATTGACTATAATCACAGAGCAGAGTGTGACCGTGTGCTCCACCGCCAAGCTGACTTCTATCATCTCCCATAACCCTGTCCAAGTGATAACCACTGGTGGTGGTCATAATGGATGTGTCTAGTTGTGATGGCCACACTCAGCTCAGCGTGGTTTCAGGGAGACAGAAAACAACACAATAGTCAAGGCCTAACTTGAGCAACGCACCCACCTAACCACAATACTAGTACTGTGGTCAGTATACAAATCTGACTGTAGGTCAATCATCTTACCCCCATTGTGAACAGCCCAAGAGCCTTTTGAGCTGTCCTGCACAGCAGTGGGCTGTACACCAGGATCTCCCCTTGAGCAGGGACGCCTCTCCAGGTTACTTCTCAAGACTCAGAGATTCCGTGCCTCAACAGATCCTTGGTAAGTGACTAATAGTTTGCTAAACTTTGAAATCTTAGCTAAATAATATAAAGGATTGATTGTGCATATATAATCCTTTAGACATAAAATATTAACCAAGTCTGAGACTAGGCTTGGATCCAGCTGCACCTAGACTCCTCTCTGAGAAGGAGTTTAGAAAGCAAGGAGGTTCTTTCTGAACTTTGACTCAACAGGAGGGTCTCCCTGACAGCTCTGTCTGACCCTGTTCTCTATGCCATAAGTAACCGAGTGTGCCTTGCCATTATATCTTGTTAAAACACCATCATATATACTATCAAACATTAAATCCCTGTTTTATATTGATAAATATACCACTGCTTCTCTTTACAAGTGAAGTACATCACTCCATCCATGACATGAAGCAGCTTCTTGCATGGATGCAGCGCAGGTTGCTGCATGGAGGAGCTTTTTGCATTGGCTCTGGCAGCCCCAACATGGTTTAGGATTCAGTCATTCAAGGGCTGGGCAAAGGAGAATCAGCAAAGCAATGATACCAACGCCCTAAGTAAAATGGGCCTGGACTGAAACAGGTCACCTAGCATAATGAGAGGCACTTTGGCACCTGCAACCCTCCTTCCTGCAAAGCTGGGCTTTGCTTTTAGAGGTAAAGCAACATTTTAAGAAGGTTGGTTTGGGTCACCTCATTCCTCCGACTGCAGACTACCGGGGAGAATAAATTACAAGGTCAGAGGAGAGCAAAGTGGCTGGGAAAGCCAGCACTGTGGTCCCACCTTGGGAATATGAGCTCCATGGGAGAGGTGAAATCATGGGGTCCCAGGGGGTTCCTGGAGGAGACAGAGAAAGGGCACAGAGACAAGTTCAGCTAGTCCGGTGACCACAGCAACTGGCTAATAGTTCAGTGTTATTTGCCTTGCTCCAACTAGAAGTGGGTAGAAATCCCCACTCAGTTATCAGCGTCTTCTTCCGTGAGATTTCCAAGAGATAATGTTAAAATATCAATCTTCTCAAGCAAATATGCCAGGTGTACAAGGCACTCAGGTATTAAATAACAGGTATTAAATAACAAAAGGTAAACCTGGAGGAGCAGCGTGCCACTCCTTTTTTCACAGTCAGCCTTATGCAGTGAATCCATCTTGTGAAGACACCGTAAGAGGTGGGACAAGACCCCGTGCATACACAGCATCGAAGGAAACGGGGGCTTGCAAAGAAGAGCATTGGCAGAACAAGTCAGTCCCACCACTAATAAAGCCGTGTCCAACAAGCCCTCCTGTGCTTTGTTTTCTGCCCCCTAGGCACCCTTCGGAGACTGACCTCAGCCTTCAAAGACATGAACCAGACTCCCCCACCTGCAACGGGCAATTCTACCTTCCCCTGTGGTATTTTTGGCATGTGAGGTGGCAGGGAAAGGGTTGTGAGTGTGCAGAAACGTGGCTGGTGAGCAAAGGGAGGGAGAGGTCTCTCGAGGGAAGGCATCAGCTTAGTGGAAGGAGGCAAGGGGCTCCAAGACCCTCTGGCTTGGGCAACTGCAGGCAAATAACCCCCGGCTAACATGACATTGGTATCCTTAGCACTGATATCTGTCCCCAGGTGGCAAACATATTTTTGGTGATTGGAAACACCTGGCTCATTACAGTCTCTCTATTCACAAGCAGGCATGTGCCAGAAGCCTCTCTCCTTCACAGCAGAGAGAAATGTTGAGACAAAGGGTTGTGTGAATCACTTTGGAGATGTGTTGGGCTCATTAAAACCTATTATGAGAGAATTAAAAAAAGCTGAACCGATGAGGCATCATTACTTGTTTTTCTGCTGACAAGCGACATCAGCAGAACATGCTGTCGTGGGAGAATTTCCCCAGGCAGGGGGAGATGGGCCATCATCCTGGACACTCAGAAGAGTGCTAGCCCAGGCAGTAGGGCTGCAAGCCCCTCCATGCCACATGCCTGTGGGCCGCTCCCTGCCCTCTTTTCTTAAGCAACAGGGACATAGCCCAGGATGCCAGGACAGGACTGGGGAAAACACCTCCAGAACAGCTGGATGCTGGGCCTTTAGCTCAGCCCTCACAATGGTTCCGTTCAGAAATAGGGTGTGAAGTATCAGCTGTAGGCGGAGAGACGCCCAGAGAAAAATAGGGTGCTTTTTTTTCCCCTTGGAGATCTGGGAAATGCCACTCCCAAGAATATACTTTTGCCACCACACCAATGTCTATAGTACAACAGGTTCTGTTTACATGAGAAAAAAAGTACTGGTCTCACAGCACCACAGCCCAATACATTCATCCCAGTGTCAGATTACCACCCAACGGAAGCCAGTTCCCCTATATATTCAACTTCCCCAGACCTCAGAACTGTGCAAGAAGCTGAGCTGCAAACAACTAGGTAAGATACCACTGCTCTTCTAATCCCCTTCAGCAATACCATCTCCTTGGCAGCCCAGGGGCTGCAGCTTTTTCCTGCATGAGATTTCTGTTTGAAATAAGGATACCAAGATTTGCCCTGTAGTTTTGGATTTAGGTCTCATCCATATGTGAACCCATCTCCCTAAGCTCCCCTCACCACCAGTGAGGGAAAATGGGTGGTCCTGGAGCACAACTCACCCTGAAGTAGATGGCCACAGTGATTTAGACAGCTTGCATCTTGAAATGCCAATTCCTGAGTAACAGAGTCTCAGGAGATTCAGGCAAAGCTGTCCAGGGGTGGTGAAGGCAGTTTGTATACAGAATGTGGACAGGGAATAAAGGCTTTCATGGTGGGAGGGCAGCAGCACAGAGCAATGAACATTACTAATTTTGTTTTTTTCTGATTTAAATATTGGGGATTTGGAGAAAAGAGGAAAAAAAAATTGAGATGTGGAGGAAGTTACTAAGATGCCATAGAAGATGTGGGTTTGAAACATCAACATAAATGAGAGATTACAAAACTCTTATGAACATCTGCAGCCAGACTTGTGCCGGAGGAGGAGAGCTGCCATTGGGGTCTCATAAAAAACAGATGCGACTCCGTTTGTGTGTTGCTTTGCCTACCCAACCAAGAGAAATACCCCACCAGCTCAGGAAGAGTTCCTTTGTGTTTGTTTATTTGTTAAGCAGTGAGATATGTTGATGTCTTCATGTGTGCCAATGCTGACTGATTGATTTTTCAGGCTGTTCTGTGTGCTCAGAAAGAACCACCCCATGTATCCAATGCTGGTGCTGCTGGGCCTTGCTGCCCTCCTGGGTAAGTCTGGCGTCCCTCACTACCTCATCCCAAGCAGTGGAAAGCAGGAGACCTCGATGCACCTCCTCAACCCCACCTCATCCCCCCCCAAATCCGTGTTGCCACTAGATTCTATTGGAGGAGGGAGGGTTCAAGTCCCCTTTCGTGTCTGGCAGAAGGATGGGTGGCCTCTGAGGGACAGGTGGGTTCAAGGTACAGGGTGCAGGGCAGGACCTCACCTCCTCTCCATCAGGAGCGACAGAGGCAGCCTCGCGCAGCTCCCGTGCCCTGCAGCCCATCCCCTCTGGAGTGCAGCCTCCCCTTGTGTTTTCCTTGACAGTCACAAAAACGTTTTTTACAGCTTGAACCTTTCTGTATCGCCTCTGCAGGTGCCTCCCAGGGCCGCACGGATTGCTACGGCAGTGTAGACAGGATTAAAACCCCTGGGGCTTCATGCAAAACTGCCAAGCCAGAGAAATTACCCTACTGTGGTGAGTATCCCGCTTCTGCCAGTCGGATCTGTTTTTCCATGGCACAGTAATCCCAGGTCTTTCACATTTCCAAAATGCTGAACACGTTAGCTGCTGAGCTGGCATAACATCCTTACGGGCGATCCTCTACCTCCTCCCAGAGGCAAGGCAAACAAAATGCTGATGTAATTCTGTGTGTATTAGAAGGAGAGAGGTGAGAGACAGTTCTGAGTTTTAAAAGTTATTAACCAAATATCTTTACTTTTGATTTTAATTACAGGAGTTCAGGCTTCACAAAAGATTGCTGAAAGGGACCTAAAAGCTATGGATCAGTACAAAGCACTCATTAAGAAAGCTGGTGAAAAATGGTGTGTTGAACCAGCTGTAATTGCTGGCATCATCTCCCGGGAATCTCATGTTGGCAAAATATTGAAGGGCGGCTGGGGTGACAATGGAAATGGATTTGGTTTAATGCAGGTATTTGCTGACACTCCACTAAAACCTGATAAACAAATAGCATATAAATAAAAGTAAGCCCCCTAACCATCTCATCCATTACAGCAGAGAAATGACTTCTTTTTGTTGTTTTGGTATTTCTAGGTTGACAAAAGATCACACAGACTTGTGGGAAAATGGAACAGTGAAGCTCATCTTATGCAGGGCACAGAGATACTTGTCTCGATGATAAAGGAAATGCAGCGGAAGTTCCCACGCTGGACAAAGGATCAACAGCTGAAAGGTAAGGTACAGGCCACAGGCTTTGTCCAGGAGAAAAGGAAAACTTTAGGACAAGAACATACTGAATTAGTACCCGTGTTCCTCAAAAAACACGTTTTTAACAGGCTGTCACTTAGTTTGTCATCCCTCTTTTATTTCACCAGCAAAAGGCAACTTTTGCCAATTCTGTGTTGTTTCTGCCTTTCCTTGGCATGGCAGCCTCGCTGAACTTCCACTACCATGTGGCAAATATTTATAAAATATTTATACACCTAAAATCTATTCTTTATAAGAGCTGAGCTTTCCTTATCTGACCATGAGGAACCTCCTACAGCCATATTGGTTAACAAACAGCTCCGTGGTGTACTTGAATGGGGCCAGCAGTTCACTCCATATCTCTTTTCACAAAAGAGTTGAGGTGTTTGCTATATCACACTCCTAGCTGAGGTGTACAATATGATATTATTCTTGTCTATCCTATTGTATTTCGTGAGTGTAAATGAAGGGTGTGTGCTGGGCCAGGTAAAGGGTACACGTCCATCAATCTGCAAATAACTGTGAACACAAAACCTGACCCATCTTGCCAATGTTTTGGTGGATTCAGGAACAACTGCTTGCAGAGCCCCACCGCTGCTTGCAGAGCCCCACTTCAGTCAGAGAAACTCCAGCAATGCTGCCTACTCCCAAATTTCCCATGAGTGAAAGCTTTCAAAACCAGTAAAAGCAGAACACATAAGCCTGGAATTTTCCTTTTTTTTTTTTTTTTTTTAAGTCTGTATGACTTCTTTTGGCGTTTTATTTCAGGTGGGATTTCTGCCTACAATGCTGGTCCTAGGAATGTCCAAAGCTATGACAAAATGGACATCGGCACCACCCATGATGACTACTCCAACGATGTGGTGGCACGAGCCCAATATTACAAGAAACATGGCTACTAAACTCAGGAATCTCTACTGAGTAACTTCCTTACCATCACCTGCATGACTCCTCTGAGGGAACCAAGACACAGAGCACCTGTACCCTGCAAACCCACACAGATACAAATGTACAGGAACGATTTACATGAATAACAGGCTAAAGCCCCAATTTTTAAAATGATATTCAGTAAGACAGAGGTCATGCCATTTCTTTACAAGCAATATGGTTTGGATTTTACAAAGGGAATATTGCTAAATTCTTAATATTTTTTTCTCCCACCTACATATTTCTATGAGTTACAAGGACTATCTTGTTTTGCTGTTGATAATTTGCTGCCTTCCAGATCTTAAAACACATTTCTGCCAAAATCTGTCATTCTCTTAAGAAATCAAAATCCTTGGGTATTAGCATAATGACTTTTTTTTCAAAGCTGCTTGATATTTACATTATGTTGTGGAGTAGTAATTTTTTTCCAAATGTTAACTTCTCATATAAATGCATAGAATAGAGATGGATGTTTTCGGTCATATAGAAATAAGCAAAGAGAAATTGAATAAAAATGTTATTAGCATATGAAGCATGTCTCCAGTATACTCATATTGTTACGTGTTTTAGCAAAATTTGGATAAGTACAATGTTAATTTTAGGCAGATAGAGAAACTGAGAAGGGAACAGGATGAAACACGTTTGTGCTTCATAAAATTCTTTTCCCTCCCTGCTGTTTGTAGAAGAGTGACAGCTGGGGAAAACAGCGTGTCTGGGTTTGACATATTTTTGTGCTCCTATTCCTTCTAAGACCTGGAATTGAACTGTTTTGGGGGTGGGAGAGTGGAAAGGCAAGGAAAGGAGAGGGGTAGATGTCTGTAGAACTGAGTGACACTCATTGTCCAGAGAATAAGGAAGAGTTGCTTTTGGTCTGGCAGCAAGCAGTGCAAGCCATGCCTGTCCCACCAACATCTGCTTGCATGCTGAGGGGACTTCCTTTATTCTTCCATGATAAGCACACTTTCTGGGACTGGGAATAACTATATGTCAAAATAATTAGGAAAAACACTGGCTGCAAGCACCTTAAATGGATAGGAAAATGAAATCCAAAGCCATTAACAGTGCACAGAATTATGATACATGTCCTCCCAAGAGCAATTGGAGACCATGCTGAAAACAGCCAGCATGAATTTAAACAGAGTAAACAGTGCCCAGGCCAACCTGTTTGCCTCCTGTGATGAGATGACCAGCTTTATAGAAACAGAGAGAGCAGCAGATATGGTTTATCTTGACTTAGCAAGGTCTTTGCCCCAGCCTGCCATAGTATCCTTATAGCCAGACTGGTAAGACACGGACTGGGTTGGCTAGAAAGTTGCCAGTCTCAAAGCATGGTGGTCAGTGTCACAGGGTCCAGCTGGTGGCCAGTTGCTAGTGGCATCCCCCAGGGATGGATCCTGCAGTCAGCTTCGTGTCTTCAGCAGCAAGTCAGTACTAGGAACAAAGAGTGCTCCCAGAAAGCTCACAGATGATACCAAATGGTGGGTCCTGGAGAGGATGAAGAAATGGGCTGATGGTAACACTAGAATGACCAATTAAGACAAAGACAAAGCCCGACACCCAGGACAGAAAAAACTCCATGCACTAGTATGGGCTGGGAGGCAACTGTCTAGAAAGTACGACGTGCAAAAAGGGGACCTGGGGGTCCTGGTGGACACCATGGGCCCTCATAGAGGTGTAGACTAAAAGCACCCTGAGCTGCATTAGCAAAATTCTATCCAGCAGCAGGGAGGAGAGGGGAGTGACCATTTACCTCTCTTTTATGCTTGTAAGACCACACCTGGAGCACTGTATCCAGTTCGGGGCTCCCTGATACAGGAGGGACACTGACATGCTGGGGTGAGTCCAGAAACGTCACCAAGCTATTCAAGAGCTGGAGCACAGGACACACAAGGAGCGGCTACGGGAGCTGGGTCCCCTCAGCCTGGAGAAGAGTCACCTTTGGAGTGACCATGCTGCCTGGTCTCTGACTGCACTGACAGCCTCTGCAGCCCCTTCCCCCTATCTCCCAAGGGTCTGGCTTCATGCATTGGAGGTCAGCTATGATACTGCACTATGATGAGCCTCACCTGTTCTCCACTCCCATGCACCTTCCACCTGCTGGCTCAGGAGCTGGATTTAAGCTCACAACCTTGCCCTGGGTCCTCACCTCAGCTGCACTGGAAGTTAGCCTGCACCTGGCTTTGTAAGCTACAGGTCCTGATTTGGACTTGCTGAGTTTTCCTTCCTGGCTTGCACTTGAACCTGTCTTGTAACCATGTACTTGTCCTAGCAGGTCACCTGAAAAGACCTTGCTAACCATCACCACAGCCCGCATGGTACTGTGAACAGTTTGCACGGGAAGGTAGGCTGGGAGGTGTCTGCCTCATCGTCACCCTGGAGAAGTGTCTGCCTGACAGCACGGGCCTGGAAACCCAGGTGATTCACTTGATTTTTTTTTAAGCGCTGGCTACACAAACCACCCAAAGGTGACAAATGCCAATCACTATCCAACTTTCAGACTGACCCTGTTAGTCCTGCAGATTGACTCTGATAAATCACTTCTGCAGATGCCTCATGCTACTAGTTCCCAGGATCAGCACAGAGTCAAGTCCCTGCTCCCAGGCCCCACCAACCCGCAGGCTCCATTATCTGGAAAGCACCTTGCTGACACTTCTGCTGGAGCTGCTATGAAATTACTTGTGTTCAGCATACATGTTTTAAAGCTACTATCCTCTTGGCTTACCTTGTACCAAATTGCTCAGTAGTACATCTGAAGCCATGATCTTAGTACTGGCAATCTCCATACTAACTCCCTCCGAGCCCATACACCCCATGTCAGGTGAGGGAAGGGCCATTGTGCATTTAAATGCAGTTAAACATGAGCACCTTGGTATTTTCTACCTCCTGGCAGTTGATGTAGCAGAGTTTTCTGGTAGTTATATAATGAATACATGTAAAAATATTCTGCCTTTTTGTTTCTTATTCAGAAAGAAAGCCTCCAAAGCTTTGTAATTTGCCTTAGCAAAGGTCCAATTGGTTTAATATGTACCTTCACAAGGTCCTCCTTATGAACACATGGAGATGGCTGCAAACTTCACAGCAGATGTTCACTGCAGATATCCTTCCATGTGGATGGGTGGCAACTCCACCTCCTTCCCGTCCATTCCACCAAGGTGGGCTGTGCTCCGCATGTTAGGATTTGCCTCCCACAGCTACAGAGGAAATTTAGTTTCCAACATCCACCATCTCCTGCCCTCTGGCCTGACACTGCCAGCATCCCTACTCCAGGGACACAGCAAAGCAATGGGGCGGGAGATGGGAGCCGGAAGGGCAGAAGTGTGCTGCTGTGGTGCAAAGGCAACCACCACACCAGAATGCACAACACAGTGCACTCTCAGCAAGACACATGAAGACTTCATGCTAATCAGCGCCAGAAAAGCCTCAGCTAAAGGCTGTGTTCAATTGGGTAGCCATAGCTCAGCAAAGATGGAGAACCTCAAAACTGCAGCAACAACCATGACCAGACCTGAAGAAGCTGCAGGACTGGGATGGCTTAGACAAAAAAAACCCATGCTTAGGACAGGTACATGTGTCTAGAACTACTCAACAGACAGCCAGGAAAGGGAAAGAAGTAAGCGGGTTTGCCACGTCCATGTGGACAGAGCAGAGCAGGTACACATACGTAAATGCAAAAATACAAATAGTTTTCCATTTTTTGCTTTCATTTTTCACCAATAGAAAGCATTTAAACATTGTTCTTTAGTATTTATCTTATATCAAGAATAGTCCTTGCTGTACTCAGGTAAGGTCAGGAATAAGACTTCCAAAATATGTAAGAATTTACCTAAATTAGAAGGGCCAAAGCCCAACTAGAACTTAATCTGGCTCCTGCTGTGAAAGACCAAAAAAAAAAAAAGTTTCTAAAAATACATTAGCAACAGAAGGAGGGCTAAGGAGACTCTCCATCCTTTATTAGATGTGGGGAAAACAGCGACCAAGAATGAGGAAAAGGCTGAGACACTTAATGTCTTCTTTGGTCAGTCTTTATTAGTAAGATCAGTTGTTCTCTGGGTAGCCCCCTGAGCTGGAGGACAGGGATGGGGAGCACAATTAACCCCTCATAATTCAAAAGGAAATGGTTAGCAATCTGCTACATCACTTAGACACACACAAGCCTATGGGGCCAGATGGGATCCACCCAAGGGTACTGAGGGAGATGGCGGAAGTACTCACCAAGCACTTCCATCATTTCTCAGCAGTCTTGGCTAAACGGGAAGGTCCCAGTTGACACAGCCCAGTTGACTGAACAAATATCATGCCCATCTACAGGAAGGGCCAGAACGAGTATCTGGGGAATTACAGGCATGTCATTCTGACCTTGGTGCCAGGGAAGGTTATGGAGCAGATCATCTTGAGTATGGCACATACAGGACAATCAGGTGATCAGGCCCAGTCAGCATGTGTTTATGAAAGGCAGATCCTGCTTGACTAACCTGATCTCCTTCTGTGACAAGGTGACCCACTTAGTGGATGAGGGACTGTGGATGTTGTCTATCTGCACTTTAGTAAAGCTTTGACACCACTTTGACACAGCATTCTCCTGGAGAAAATGGCTGTTCATAGCTTGGACAGGTATACTCTTTGCTGCGTAAAAAACTAGCAGGATGGCCAGGCCAAAGTAGTTGTGGTGGTTGGAGTTAAATCCAGTTGGTAGCCAGTCACGCGTGGTGTTCCACAGGGCTCAGTACTGGGGCTTGTTCTGTTTAATATCTTTGTCAGCAGTCTGGATGAAGGGATCAAATGCAACCTCAAAAAGTTTGCAGATGACACCAAGTTGGACAGGAGTGTTGATGTGCTTGAGGGTAGGAAGGCTCTGCAGTGAAATGTGGACAGGCTGAATCGATGGGTTGAGGCCAATGGTATGAGGTTCAACAAGGTGTGACGTTTTCTTTTAGAGAGATTCCAATGTACAGACGTGAAAACAAACAGATATTTAACTCAGCTTTACCGTGAAGTCTTGCTAAGCAGTTACCAAATGTTCCAAATGTTACTTAGGAGAGTCTTACCACCCCAGAGACCACAGCAGCACCGCCAAGCAGCCCGATGGCGAGGGTAGGCACAGCGCCTTTTGGGGTGTCCCCTGTAGCTTCAAAGTGCGCTCATGTCTCTCTCTCCCTCTGCCCCAAGACAGCCCCCTTATGTCCTGCACCAAAGAGAGTGGGAAAGTTCTGCACGCCTGGCCAGCACATGCAGCGGGCCTCACCAGACTCATGATCTGGCTTGGCTAACAACGGCTGCCAGTGTCAATGCAACCACATTGTTGCACCCTCTTCTTGTTGTTTCCTTCTTTGAAGATCAGGTTTTCATGGGCACATACATAGTTTTGCAACAACAGCACTGAGTTCCCTCTTTTTTTTTTTTGTTGCCACATATGCTGGGCTTGGTTTAACTAGTAATTTTCCATCATGTCCCATTCAGGCCATCCTCTATTATCCCTTACTCACAAGGCCAAGAGCCAGGTCCTATGCTTGGGTCACAACAACCTCACACAATGCTTCAGGCTTGCGGAAGAGTGGCTGGAAAGCTGGCTGGTGGAAAAGGACCTGGAAGTATTGGCCAATTGCTGTGTGAATATGAGTCTGCAGTGTGCCCAGGTGGCCAAGCAGCCTGGCTTGTATCAGAAAAAGTGTGACCAGTGTGGCCAGCAGGACTTTGGAAGTGATTGTCCCCCTGCACTCAGCACTGGTGAGGCTGTACCTCAAGTACTGTGTTCAGTTCTGGGCCACAAAGAAGACATTGAGGTGCTGTAGCGGATCCAAAGAAGGGCAACAAAGCTGGTGATGGGTCTGGAGCACAAGCCTTATGAGGAGAGGTTGAGGGAGCTGGGGTTGTTCAGCCTGGAGAAAAGGAGGCTGAGGGGAGACCTTATCACTCTGTACAACCACCTTAAAGGAGGTAGACTTGGGTCTCTTATCCCAAGTAACAAATGGTACGACAACAGGAAATTGCCCTAAGTTGCACCAGGGGAGGTTTAGATTGGATATTAGGAAAAATGTCTTCACCCAAAGGGTTGTCAAGCATTGGAACAGGCTGCCCAGAGAAGTGGTAGAGTCACCATCCCTGAAGGTATTTAAAAGACGTGTAGATGTGGTGCTGAGGGACATGGCTTAGTGGTGGTTTTGGTAGTGTTAAGTTAATAATTGAACTTGATGATCTTGAGGTTCCCTTCCAACCAAAAAGATTCTATGATTCTACTTTTTCTTTCAGGCCTTTTCCCTCCTGACAGGTGATCAACAAGTTAAATTATTTCTTTAGTCATGTGTATATCCCAGAATCACAGAATCACCTAGGTTGGAAGGGACCTTTTAATATCATCTAGTCCAACCAATAAAAAAAAAAATCAAAACAAAAAAAACCACACACCACCACATTCACACCACACAAAACACCACCCAACACTAATCCATATCCCCGAGCACCATGTCAACTCATCTC
>JAOTQQ010000001.1:138705034-138743417 GCA_026546715.1 Gallinago undulata | reverse complement strand
GGAGGTTCAGGTTAGATATTAGGAAATATTTCTTTACTGAAAGGGTTGTCAGGTATTGGAATGGGCTGCCCAGGGAGATGGTTGAGGCACCATCCCTGGAGGTATTCAAGAGATGAGTTGACATGGTGCTCGGGGATATAGATTAGTGTTCGTTGGTGTTTTGTGTGGTGTGGATGTGGTGGGTTTTTTGTGTTTTTTTTTATTTTTTATTGGTTGGACTAGATGATCTTAAAAGGTCCCTTCCAACCTAGGTGATTCTGTGATTCTGTAAAAGTCAATCTGTTGTAATTAATACTTCCATTGAAGCTACGTATTAGCTTCAGTGCAGGGTCTGGAGTAAGAATATGCACATTACATTGTGTTTTTAAAATGGCAGGCATTTTATAAAATCTGATGCAATTTCATGCACAATAAGCAGACCCCTTCAACTGATCATATAATAAAGCTTTTTGGGGAGCCTTAGCTTCAGAGTTGTTGGGTTCATCCAGCCATTTCAAGACATAAGGGGGAAAAGTAAGTGTTTTAGAGTGATTTAAAAAAACCCTCAAGCATTATCACTAGGGGCTAAAGAAGAAATAGTAGAGCATGGAGCAAGGGGTGTTGTTTATTTATTTGTTTGTTTTAACCATGGTGCATTTCTAATAGCCAGTATTTTGTACATATGATTAAAAATATCCTGATGTATTATTAGAATTGTATTGATCTACTCACACTGCAGTATTAATTACCAAATCTGAAACAGTAAGTGAGGCTGCAACAGAGCAATAGGGCAGAACTAGAAATATATTCTAAAAACAGTACATTTCCACATTGCTACCACATATTGCACCAAAGTTTGAATAGACCTTAAATGCTACAGCAGGTAGATGTAGCAAAAGGCTCCTACCCAAGAAGCAAGCTCAACGTGAGTCAGCTGCGTGCCCAAGCAGCAAAGGCAGCTAGGGGTACCCTGGGCTGTACAAACAGAAGCACAGCTTGACCAAGGGAAGGGATTATGTGCCCTTGTTAGGCTACTTGTAGAGCAGTGTCCAGTTTTGGGCACTGTGACATAGGAAAGACCCGATTTAGTAGAGAGAAGTCAGCGGAGAGCCACCAAGGTGGTTGAGACTGGGGCAACTGCAGCTTCAGGTGGACCTAACAGCACCTACCTACCTGTCAGGGATAACTGAGGACATGGAGCCAGGAATGGCTCCTCACAGTAGTGCAGGGTGGGAAGAGAAGTGACAAGAGGTATAAGCTGGAAAAAAAAAAAAAAAAGAAGAGGTTCAGACTGTTTACAAGACTGTATTCTGCATAATAACCTTTTCCCCATGAGGACTGCCAGGCAGCAGAGCAAGCTGCCCAGAAAGGCCAAACTGTCACTGCCCTCAGAGGTTTTCAAGACCCAACCGAACAAAGTCCTGAGCAACCTCGCCTGATGACCTCAGTGCTAGCCCTACACTGAGGAGGAGACTGGACTGGAGACCCGCAGGCACCTCCCAACCGGAATTTTGCTATCATCTTACATCAGCCTGTTTGCTCCCTGCACAAAAAGGTAGCATCTCTTACCTGTGCTTCACAAAGACTTACATGAAGTATTTACAATGCTCCATTAATGAAGGGATGTGAACACATGCCGTTTGAGCATCCTGTTGGTTTGGGTTTTACACTTGAGAATAAATCTTTAGAGAATGTAGGCTTACACAGAGGAGGTTTGGGATAGCAGATTGACTGTAGGACAGCTGAGACCTTGGAAGAAATACCATTTCAGAAACACCCAAGCCGACACATAATATGAAAAAATTCTAAGAAAATACAATTTTACTTTTCATTAAAACTGCCAGCTTGTAAATTAAAGGCAGCTGTAAACATGTCTCGTAGCTAAATCTTGCCCAGAAACAACAGGTACTATCCAAAGCAATCTCCCTTCTTGGGGAGATTCTACTTGAGGAGTTATTAGAGAGTTATTAGCTCTGCCCTAACTTAGGTAGTTTATCACATATTTTTTTTAAGTTGTGCCCAACACCAACAATGAACAAGCTCGTTCGTTAACATGTTCTTTCCAGTTTACACCACAGTACTTTTGAAGGTTGTAGCATCCGTACAGTGTAATGAACAGAAGATTCATACTCATACACATGCTGCGTGTGCCAGGACTGGCAGCGCTCCCTCTGTTGGAGATTCACCAGGCTGCAGCGCCATGGACACCAATCCCCAACATCCTTGGTAAGGCTGAGCGACCCTGGTGCTCCAAGCCACCAACCCCAGTACAAGGCTTACATTTGCTATCCCTCAGCAACCAGACCCCTTTGCAGAATTTCCCGGGCCATACTTCTACTTGTGCCTTCTCTTTTAGGCATGCCCTGTACCTTGGATGCACTGCACATCCTTCGAAAGGGCTGAAATTTCAGCTTTACTAAGTACTTCCCTGAGGGAACATGGTCAACACAGTTATAATCCACCGCAGTGCAAGATGGTGCGCAGATGCGGGAAGGAAGATGGGAGGGAAGAAAAGCAACATTAATTTACCAGCTTCTGGTAAATGAATTTACCATGCATCCTGGGCTGCCTCAACAGAAGTGTAGCCAGCAGCTCACGGGAGGTGATTCTGGCCCTCTACTCTGCACTCGTGAGACCCCACCTGGAGTACTGTGTCCAGCTTTGGAGTCCTCAACACAGGAAGGACATGGACCTGTTGGAATGGGTCCAGCGGAGGGCCACGAGGATGATCAGAGGGATGGAGCACCTCCCCTATGAAGACAGGCTGAGAGAGCTGGGGTTGTTCAGCCTGGAGAAGGCTCCGGGGAGAACTCATAGCAGCCTATCAATATCTGAAGGGAGCCTACAGAAGAGCCGGAGAGGGACTCTTTATGAGGAAGTGTAGTGACAGGACAAGGGGCAACAAGGGGGGAGATTTAGATTAGATACTACTAGAAAGAAATTCTTTACAGTGAGGGTGGTGAGGCACTGGAACAGGTTGCCCAGGGAAGTCGCGGATGCCCCATCCCTGGAAGTGTTCAAGGCCAGGCTGGATGGGGCTTTGAGCAACCCGCTCTAGTGGGGGCCTTGGAACTGGATTGCCTGTAAGGTCCCTTCCAACCCAAACCATTCTATGATTCTTTCTCCTCGTCATTCTGTCTACTCCAGACTGACATCATTATTTTCTGCATCCTTCCAACTATAGCCTGCAGATTGTTGAGAAATTCAGGGTTTTCAGCTCCATTTTGCGTTTCTGCCTTTAGCCTACCTGTAGGAGCCACTACCACAGCTTGTCCTTCCTTTTCTTCTGCACATTGTGCCTCCAGCTTTTATGTCCCTCTAGTGATAAGTTTATTCCTTCAAACTCCTACTGGTGTTTTCTCTGGACACATGCAGAAAGGATAAACATTCATTTCCAACGCCTGCATCCCTCTGATCTTCTCACAACATGCTGTCATTAAGATTAACTCCCCTACAGCGTGTCTAGTGTGGGAGAGGCTCACGGTGCAGTAAACTATTGAATTTACGCTCGCTGGAATGAAAACTACTTTATCAATTGATACAGCAGCGGCTTCCTAACTTCCTAACAGCAGCCACAATTCTTAAAACTGTAAATTAAAATATGCACCCAGAACGATTCAAGATCTTTCAGTAAAAAGTGTTATTTTATAAGCTTGCAGCCCATAATTACTAACTTGCATTAAGGAGATAATGGCTCAGGGTCTCCCAATTTCTGAAGTTCGCAATTTTAGAACAGGAAAAGCAGCAACTTTCACAAAGACTGCAGCTCTTAGACTATTACTATTAAGCATTTAGGATCAAGAAACATGTATGACGTGAGATAACGTGTTTCCTGAAAGACTAATTATACAACCTACCAAGGTGTGCATCACTCCTTCTGTAACTCCCAAACGGGGAGTTCAAGTACTTTTTAAGCTACAGAGGAGGCAAGATGACAGTTTTTCCTAAGGAATAAGGGTGAGATCTGGATGACCAAGGTAAGACACCCCCAAATGCCTGCCTGAAACAAATGACACCATTGGTGGACAGTTGATTCTCACGTAACTGGTAAAGAGAGGGCTTTTCTAGTTCCTTCCTTCATGCGGTAAAGGTGAAGTCATGCACCACCACTGTAAGCCTTTATTGTTAAGCTGGGAAATGTCCTCACCATCATTAGTTAAATCCATTCTACTTACTTCTTTGCTTATTTGTTTTAAAGTTCTCTATTAGCTAGCCACGAACTGCAGCAATCTAGCTACGAAATTAAAACACAATGACAGAAAGCCTATCAGTCATTTAATATTTCAGGCAAACATTACCAACACTGAATTTTCCATCTGTACACATGTAATCCTTCTTTAAGCATCAGTGTCACGTCCGCCACCCATACCACACAGGGAAAGAATGAAGCTTACATTTCACATATAAATCTCTTAACTCGGGAGTCAAATTATTTATTTTATAAAATATAAATCCAACCAGCACACCTTACGATCCAATCTCTTTCTGCTCCACAGGTTTCAGATGCCGTTTAATGACAAGCTCTCCTTTGCTCGTAAGAAAGGTGTCTGACATTTCTTCTTCTGTTGGCAACCCATAAGGCAGCTTCAGTGGCTGTATTCTACAGGCAAAAGAGTTTACTTAGTCAAGTCCTATGACTAGGAGAGAGTAACGTTAAGTGTTCCAAATGAAACAAATAGTTAACAAACCTTATCAGATGTTTAACAACTTTCAGTTTGGCATTCACAGAAGGGATATTTTTGTGCAGTCTTGGCTGATGTGCCTATATAAAGGATAGAACAGGTTTTACAAATGTATTGCCAAACCTTGTATCTCTGTTCACTGAATTTTTCATACTATCAGTAAAAATCTAAGCCGGATTTGCAATAAGATTTAGAGAAGTAAGTTTTGCACCAAGAACGTGAATAAAAATACAAAAATCAAAACTTAACTAAACTATTGAATTCCAGTAAAATGGCAATTTCAGCTTTATTCCATTACATTATCAATAAATTTGAATATCCTCCAACTGTTAAAAAAAAATGTATAGATGTAAATATATGTACATGTATAGATGTTTAGGGGTAAGACTGCTTGCTTCAGTAAGATCTTAAATTTATCAAGCAAACATTGTTTCTCTGTAATGTATCACTTACTAGACAAATTCTTGCAAAATGTGCAGTTAGCCTAAAAAATTTTGAAAAACACATCTTTGACACTAGCTCTTAAAAGTCTCTTTTAAAATGTATCATCCCTTTTGGATTTGGAAGCCTTTTCATTAATAAATCAGACTTATTTGCCTACCTGCAATATCTGAATAATATAACCAACAGAGAATACTGAATTCAATGAAATTCAATCTATTTCCATTATTTTAGCAGAATTCTCAAGGTAAAGTTCTCCTCAGGCACGCACAGCAATACCATACAGTGATATTTTGAATTCCCACTAAATGAGCATTTGCCATCAATATTCCTCTCTGCTCTTAAACACATCATTGATTTCTCAATTACATTTATAGCAGCTGTAAAGCAACCCAAATTTTGTGACTGCAAAATTGAGGTCCTTAAAAAAAAGCCACCACCAATAAATATAAAGAACAACAATCATACTTTAACCAGTCCAAGATCTTGTATTATCTTCTTTTCCCAATATGGGCGACCAATTACACTTTTTATTCTAGTAACAACATGGATTTTGTGGGGCTGCTCAGGGTCACCTCCATACTTTTCATGATCTCCAGGCCGCGGCTGAAATACCTAGAATAAGAAGTTCACAAAATCAGAGGGGTTTTTCCTAAATATCTGAATTGTTACTATAGCTATCAAAAGAACTCTTTAACACATACTTCAGCCTCGGTAAAAATTCTTACATGTTTAACTATTTTTCTTTTCAGAAGGTCAAAGCACCAACAAATGACCTCAAATTTAGCTTTCATAACATTAAGTCAAACTTATTTTTATAATAGTTTTCACTCTTGAGTATTGTCCGTAGAAATGCACGGACAATACTATACCAGCACAGCACTTAATTCACATGCATCTCATTGAAGAACCTCTACTTAGCCTCTGAATGGTAAGTTTTTCCACAGGCTTTAAGAATTAATTTTAAGGAAAAGAGTTAAACAACAGTCAAACTAGGCAGTACCTTGCAAAAGGAGAAAACTAAAAATGTAAATGTAAAAGTGTACAGTCTAAGTCAAACTTCCCATCTCTTTCATTTTAGTTATTTATTCAATAGAATATTTCAGAAGAAGGGACCTACAAAGGTGACCTAGTCCAACTGCCTGACCAATTCACAGCTGACCAAAAGTTAAAGCATGTTGTTAAGGGCATTGTGCAAATGCCTCTTAAACACTGACAGGCTTGGAGCATCGACCACCTCTCTAGGAAGCTTGTCCCAGTGTTTCACTACCCCATCAGAAAAGAGATGCTCCAAATGTCTGGTCTAAACCTCCCATGGTGCACCCTTGAACGATTCTCACACTGGGTACCAGGGTGAAGAGCTCTGCACTTCCCTCTCCTCCTCCCCTCCTCTGGAAGCCATAGAGAGCAACGAGGTTCCCCCACAGCCTCCTTCTCTCCAAAACAGACGAGTCCAGAGTCCTTAGTTGCTCCTCAAAGGTCACTCCTTCCAGCCCTTTCACAAGCTTTGGTGCCCTCCTCTGGATGCACCCAGAACAGCACACAGCACTCAAGGTGAAGCCACACCAATGCTGAATAGAGAGGGATAATCACCTCTTTCGAGCAGCTGGTTATGCTGGGTTTGATGCACCCCCAGGATGTGGTTGGCCCTCTTGGCTGCCAGGGCACACTGCTAACTCCTGTTGAGCCTGCTCTCAACCAACACCTACAGATACCTTTATGCAGGGCTGCTCTCCAGCCTCTCCTCTCCCAGTTTATATGTGTGTACAGTGTTACTCTGTCCTTAGGTGCAGAATCTGGCACTTGTTCTTGTTAAATTTCATGCCGTTGATGATTGCCCAATGCTCCAATCTGTCTAGGTCTCTCTGCAAAGCCTCTTGTTCCTTGAGGGTCGACAGCACCTCCCAGTTTGGTATCATCAGCAAACTTGCTAATGGTGCATTCAACTTTTGCATCCAGACCTCTAGATCACTGATAAAGATATTGAACAAACTGAGCCTTGAGGAACACTGCTAGTGACCAGTCACTAGCCAAATGTAGCCCTGTTCACTACAATCCTTTGAGCCCTGCCTTTCAGCCAGTTCTGCACCCAGCACACACCGTGCTCATCTCACAGTCTCTTGAAATCTGTCATAGCACAGAAAGCCCAGAATTAAGCAGGCTAATACCTATTTTACAGTTTCTCAACTACTGAAGCACATACCGAGTCTGGAATTCTTGACCTGGTAAAGAGACAACGAACCCACGCTGCGGACGCCATCCCCTCCATCCTCTTCCCCAGCATCTGCAAAGAGAGCAGGACACCATCATTTGTCAGGATTTTCCTTACAGCTCTTCAGACTTGAAAACAGATTACACAGCCACCCAAACTCAGACCAGGTGAGCATACATCTCGTGTTTACTACACCTCTTGGCAACTGAAGAGCAGACAGTGCTGATGCACATGCTTGAAAATGGAAGAGTGTACATTTAGATTAGGTATCAGGAAGAAATCCTTTACTGTGAGGGTGGTGAAGCACTGGAACAGGTTGACCAGAGAAGTTGTGGATGCCCCATCCCTGGAAGTGTTCAAGGCCAGGCTGTGTGGATCTTTGAGCAACCTCGTCTAGTGGAAGGTGTCCCTGCCCACGGCAGGGGGGCTGAAATAAATGATCTTTGAAGTCCCTTCCAACTCTAACCGTTCAATCGTTCTATAACACGGGGCGCCCGCAGGCTGCTCGGCCCTTCCAGTGGCCGCGCTCTCCTCTCAGGGGAGGCACCGGCTGGGCCCCGCGACGATGGCGCCCGAAGCGGGACGAAGCTCGCAGCAGAGCGAAGCTCGGCCCCTCGCTCCCCCCAGTAACGGCCCCGCTCTCTCCTTCCTGCTCTCAGCGGCGGCTACGGGGTGCTGGCAAGGCCGTTCTCCGCCCTCCCTCACCGCTCCACCCCGGGAGGGCCCTCCACCGTAACCACTACCTTCCAAGCGGCAGCTGGGCCCGCCGCGGCCGCCATCTCGGTGTGCAGCCTGCCGGCCGGGCACCAACACCGTGACACTTCAGTTCCGCGCCGGGGGAAGGACAAGGGTGAGGCACAGCCCCTTTCCCTCCTCCTCTTCGTCCTTCTCGGCTTCTGTTTCTATCCCCGTCCCCGTTCCGCCCCCCTCCCCAGTGCCGGTGGCCGTCCCCGTTCGCGGCGCCCATGTCGCGGGCGGGGGGCGATGGCACCGCCGCGCTGGAGCGGGCCGGGGCGGACACGGTGAAGCGGGCGGTGGAGCTGGACCTGGCGTCTCGGTTCCAGGAGTCGCTGGTGTGTTACCAGGAGGGCATCGACCTCCTGCTGCAGGTGGTGAAAGGTACCCGGGCGGCGGCCGGGCGAGTGGGGTTTGGCAGCCGTTTACTGTAGCCGTTGAGACGGTTGGTTATTAAACACCCCCTTGGTTATTAAACACCCCCTTGGGTTCGGGGGGGGGGAGGAGAGGGCAGCCGGAGGGTGGTTTTGAGAGGAAAAGATTCGTGTTTGGCGCCGAGGGGCCTGCCCCGCTCCCTCGTCGCCTCAGGAGGAGGAAGAGGAGAGCTGGCGGTGTCCCCCCTGAGAGACCGGGGACCAGGCAGGGCTCAGCTTCCCCCCGCCCCGACCCCCGGAGAACTGGTCTGTGCCCTCCTTTTGATTGACAGCCACGAAAGATGAGGCAAAAAAGCAGCGTTTCCGGCAGAAAATAACCGAGTACATGACCAGAGCTGAAGATATTAAAAAGCACATTGAAAAAGAGAAACAAGGTATGGAGCTGCTGCGTTTAAATGCCTGTTGTTGCATGAAGATTTCTCAGACGGGGTGGTTAACACCGGGATTATGTCATGATCTTCACTAAACAAACAAGACTCTTTCTTTTTCTAGATGGCAAATACCATAAGCAGATCAGGATAGAGGAAAATGCTACAGGTTTCGGTTATGAAAAGCTTTTCCAAGAGTACCTTACTGAGATTGTGTCTGAAGTTTGGGTGGAAGACCCATACATTAGGCATGTTCATCAGGCAAGTAGATATTCAGCATAGCTGACACAGATGTAACTGGTAAAAAAAATATTCTAGGTTACTAAATCAAATAAAACTTTTACAGTTGTATAACTTCCTACGATTCTGCGAGATGCTAGTTAAGGGGCCGTGCAAAGTGAAAACAATCCACCTCCTCACTTCCTATGATGAAGTAAGTGTCTAGATTTTGGTTTCTGTTTCCCCGTACTCACATGATACCACATGCAAATTTATATAATATATATTTATTTTTAAATATAGATTTGTTCTTACTTACCAGTTCTTGTTATACTGAAGCTCTGATGCCTTCAGCAGAAAACACAGATTAAGAGAAAAATAAAAATGTTATAGTTGAACATAAGTAACTTTATAAGTTCAGAGGTTTTTGATAACTCTAACGAATTCCTGGAAAGCAGAATCTTAAATGGAAAAGATATTTTTGTGAAAGTTTTGTTGTGGAAAATATTATCAGAACCAAAGCCTCTATTGAGATGTGGATATTTTTTTTCTCTTCCAACAGCTGTATATAGTTGTCATTTTAGAGGCTTTGATGAGTTAAACCCTCTGAAACTATCACTGCATTTATTTTGGCTCAAATAACAATTCACATATAGTTTCAAAGGGCTGAGAGTGAGCTCCTTCTCCACGTCTCTTAGCAAGTATACCTGTAATTTGTCTGCTTTCTATCCTGTCTTTGAAACTGTGAGTCTGCCTTTATCCAAGTTACTTTCTGTTGGTTTCAGTTATTACTAAAAAGGCTTTGATAGTAAGTTTAGGAAGAGGTGACCAGAAGTATGGTTAAACCCCTCTGTCTCCCCATGTTATTTTTACTTTTAACAGGGTAGTGGGAGGAATCAGCAGATAAGTGGCTTGGAAGAAATACAACAATCATTGAGGAATTATGGAGTAACACTGGATATTGCATTTTCATCTTCAATACATGATCGAGAAATTAGGTGGGTAATATAAAAAATCAGTGAATGCCAGTTATTTGAAGTCAAACTACTTAAGCCTAACTTTTGAGACAGTTTCTGATTACCTCTGTGGTTAACAAAGTGCAAGGCAGTGGCCCCTCACCGGATAAAATCAGTCCTCCATAGTTCCATGTGTTCTAACTGAACATAATAGTAGACGTCTATTTATACAGAACAGTGTATTCCATGGTTCATACAGGTACCGGCTACACTGGGAAATAATTGTGATTGAAACAAGAAGCTTGTGCCTCATGTGGATCTAACTATTTTTTTTATTCAATGTACTCATAGTATTCAAATCTGTGAATTTTTAAAACAGATTCAACAATGGATGGATGATTAAAATTGGAAGGGGTCTTGATTATTTTAAGAAACCACAGGTAAGAATGCTTTGACCTCTTTAATTAACTTACACTGTAGAAGAGCTCATTCTGTTTTCACCATGTCAATTCTATTAATTTCTGCAGGGTCGTTTCAGCATTGGATACTGTGACTTTGACTTGCGACCTTGTCATGAGACAACAGTGGATGTCTTTCATACTAAACATACAAAGAAAATGTGATCAGAGATGACTGCTTTTAATGAGTGTTTTTATAAGCATAAAAATGTAAGACTGGAAGATGCTGCTTGAGTCCAACTGTCCACCATCAGAAGCAACTCTTCTAAGTACTTCGTCCAGCACAGCTTTTTATAATCTATAGGTTTAAAAATATTTGAGGCTTTTCAGTCTGAGAAAACACAACTGTAGAACTTCTCCATTTTACTTCTCTTTACTTCTCCATTTTACTTTACTAATTTTAATTGGTACCATCCATGTCTAAATTTGATCTTGATTTCATAACAGACCCTCAATACTGTCTCTCAAAGGCCTCATTGTTGTCATTTGTATTTTTACTATTAATTTTGTCCTGAGCAAATTTTTGGTTTTATGCCTTTAATTGACCACCTCACAAACATTTGAGGCTGGGCTGCCACATGTCCTCTTTTATAAGCAGCCTTATTTATTTCCTCTAATTCCTGTATTCTAATCATGACTACTATTCTCCTGTGTTTTGGTCAATCCCATAATACCTGATTTCACACACTTTAATAGTAACTCCAAATCTAACATTCCATTTTCCCAGCTCCTTGCATATAAATATTGTAGTGTTCAGTATACAGACATTTCAGGATCATCTTATGTGTCTCTGCATGATGGATTTTGGGTAGCAAACAGCTGTATTATTTTCCCTGTCTCTCCTAAATATTCCTTTATTCCATGACGTATGGTCACATACCTGATTTCCACCCATTGCATTAGACGTGGAAAGGTTGTATGATCTCTCCCACTCTTCTTCCCTGACTTACAAGTTTAATGTACTTCCAGCTAGTCATGCTAGTCTCAACTGCAGTAAGCTATTTCCCTGCTACTAAGATAGTCCCCTAAAAAAATAATAATTGGTTTTTAAATTCTTCCAGAAGTAGGATACCCTGAAACTTTCTTGTTGATAATGATTCTAAGGAATATGCTCATTGGAAAAAAGACAAAGTCTCTTACTGTCTTTCTTTCATCCTTTGGAAACCGGAAAGCATCACCTGACCTGCTGTTGCTTTTTCTTCTTACACAAAAGTTCTTGATTATCAGCAAGAATCCAGCAAAATTGTATATTCTGGTATAAAGAACAGACAGGGACTCTTTTTGCAGGTACCATCAAATTCTTTTCAGCCTCAGGACTGATAGGTGCCTTATGCTTTCTGCATCTTCTAATACAATATGCCTCCATATTCTTGTAGCATGGTCATTGCTAGAACTTCCTCTCCTATGTTTCTTTTTCCTTATAGGTGGTGTATTCCATTATTATTTTTTTTTTTAAATTTGCTTTATTCTTTTTTCACCTTCTGTCATCTAATACTTCTACTACTCTTGCCTCTAATGCAACAAAACTAATCCACGGCTATCAAGAAGAAACAGAGCTGGTCCTTGCCTTGTTCTCTGGGCCATGGTTTACCAGTGGTCTGCATTCTTTACCTTTTGCATAATAATGTCTCAGCTTTTCGGTGTTAAGTCAGCCAAAAGAGTAACATATGTGCCATGGAAGCTATACACTACCAGTTGATCCCCACAAACATTCCACGGAAGCTCCCTGGCTTGCTGCTGTGATACTAGGTTTCTAGTCACTGTTGTCAATTTTATTCGGTTGTGTATAATATATGCCTATTTTTAATGGAAATAAAGGTTATTTTTTATTATTTGTAGTTTTAGTCATCTGTTTGGATTCTTATCTGTGCTACATAGGGTAATTCAAGGAAGCCGGGTAATGATTTATAGATCAGCCATGTTTGGGAGAAGGTTCAGTGTAAATACAATAAGCTTCCAAAATGGGAAGCTTTGTATTTTTTAACCTAGTCCAGCATTTTCAAACATAAAGGGACAAAATAAAAAGCCACCTTAAATATTTTTAGATCAACTTTTAGTACTTAATTGAAAAGTAAATAAAAATCTTTGTTTTCTGCATCCTGTAATACAATGTCCCTCTCTGTTCTAGCAGTAAGCCCCTATGATGTGGTCTTCTACAAATGCCACAAGAGGCAAGCATGGTCTTCCATCTTTTGCCTGTACATTGCTAAAACTTTTTCTCTATTTTCTAATTAGAATATAATTCACTAGCTAAGGCTACAGATTTCCTTGTGGATCCCGTGGATATGCAGTATCTGTACTTACATGTATAAGTAAGCTTTTAGTGACATACCAGTTGGCACTGCCCTGCAGTTTTTACCTCTAAGTGCTTTATCTCTGAATAGTTCCTTTCTCTGTCAGTAGGAACACCACGTATGAAGAGGAATGGGCATCGATGAATGGGAAAAAAAAATAATTTTCAGAGAAATCTGAGAATACAGTTCCACAATCATTGTACTGACTCCAGCCCATGTTCTTCTGGGCTGCTGCTCACAGTTACGTAGTCAGATCATCACCTGGATTGTGCAGCCAGGACGGTCCCTCCTGCGGAGATGAGCTTAAGCCACCTTCCCTGCTGGAGCCAGCTGAGTGTCCTTCAGTCCTGCAGCGTGACTGCCCGCCCCAGCCGAGGGCTGGATTCACCCCCATTGACGGCTCTCCTTAGCTAAAGGTAGGTGGCTTCCGCTGTGTCATTTCCTCCTACTGAGTCACATCTTTTGAAGAGGACAGTGTGCAAGTAACATAGTAACACCCCATCGGCCTTTGCAGGCCTCACTCCATAAGAAGTATTTGCAGATAATTGTCTTGTCTGCATGATTTAATTAGCAAAGGACTGAAGTATTCATAAAAGGATACACTGCCTAGGGCTTCCTAATCTGTCTGTTCCTTCTTATTTGAAGAATTTCAGTTGCTGCTTATCTGAGAATTTGGTGAAGAATTAATTTTATAACCTAGCAGAATACAAACTCTGTAACTGCCTCACTTGGGCAGAGTTCCTATAACCAAAGGCTGTTTCTCGGCTGCTTTCTGTTTTCTCCTATAGCAGTAAACTTCTGCTGTTTTCACCTGATCAAAATTGCATTCTGTTATTCTGTGACAGAATTTGGTGCTGTGGCTTGGATTCACGTGTCCTGCTTTTCCTGGGAGGACCACAGACTGACCCCTGTGGAAACCCCCTTGCTCAGAAAGGTAAGCAACATTTTGAAATCCCTGCTGGAGCTTCACCTGAGGGTTGTCTGTATGGACAGAGGACACTGGAAGTCAGAATGTCCTTACAGACCTCATCATAAGTCTTTTTAAGTCCAGCAGGATTCAGTCACCCTAACTTTCCACATGACCCTTCATGACACAGCCTCAGAAATATGACTAGGACAGACATCATTGCTCCTTTACTTTCTGTAGGGCAGACTGGTCCTTATTTATCTTGCCCTATTAACAGCAAGATTGCTGCTTGCCTAATCCTGGCATTTCTTGATCCACTTCATATCCCTTTGGTTTTCCTGCAGTGCCCTTATCTTCAGAAGTAGTAAACACTGTTGGTATTTCAGGACAACCCATATATCATCTGGTAACAAGCTCTTTGTCTGTAACTATCCGCCTCATTTCTGCATACTATGTTTTCCTTTGAAGTCCTACCACCCCAGTTAACCTTCTGGGAAAAGACTCTTATTGTGCCCTCAGTGGAATTTACCTTGATGTGCCCACACCTTGACAGGGTGAATTTATGGTTTCTTTGCTCCATGAACCTCCCACTTCAAATTTAATTAGCTCTACTGCTCAAGGGCAGTTGCATGAAGAGTTGTATAACATAAAGGTATATAAACTCTGTAACTGCCCCATTTGTGCAGAGTTCACATCAGTGGAGTCTGCTTCACTGGGTTCTCTCCTATTGCAATGAACTGCTTCTGACCTGATTGAAATTGCGTTCTGCTTATTTGGCAGTAACAGTGAAATCTTCAGCCTTTTCTTTATTTGCAAGTATACTTCCTAATGTAGAAGCATTCCCACATTTAGCTTAGATATTAGTACCTATGGCAACAGCAACTCCCAGCTTTGTGCCAGGCCGTGCAGGTACAAAGGAGGCACATATGGCTTCCGTCCCAGTTAGCCTCTCCTGCCCTCATCACATAAGCTCCTATGTTGAACTTCCTAATCCTTCCCCTGCTTTTTCACTTTCATGGACAAAAGCCCTTATCCAGGGTGGAACTGCTGGACTGATTGGCTATACAGTGGCGAGCTTACATTACTACCATACTTGTAACGCGGAGACAGAGTCACCAGCACTCTGCAAGAAAGGACTTTCAACCAGAAACTAGGGGGACATCTCTTTCCACAGAGCTCCAGGGATCAGATGTAGCCTTTGAGCTACTACCTGCAAGGAGAGGGATGCAGGCCAGGGGATGCAGTGCAGCAGCACAGTGGCAGTTTTCCATCTGCCCCATCCCATGTGTCAGCCATTTGTACCTTCTCTGCTACAGAGCCAGTTTGGGGTGTCTCCATTGTCCCTGGTATAAGCAGCAATGATGGCTGTCAATACAGAGTGATACAGGGCTGCAGCCTATTGCAGTGGCTTACTTCCTTACATGACTAATAAGAGAAAAATTCAGCTCGTGGAAAGTAATGTTTTAATTTTGTTTTCAATAAATTAAAAGTTCAGCAGAAATTTAACTTACATTTTAAAAATGCAAGTCACATTAACATTATCATATTCTCACACAGCAGATTCCACCTGCTCTGCAACTCCTCATCTTGTGGACACACTCTTAGTAATGTCACGAGCGTAGTGATTTCATTTGGGCAAAATTTACTGCCAGTAAGGCTCTTCACCAGTTCACTGGACAGTGCTGGTGGCAGCCACTGCTCTGGCAGATCAATGTTACAGACTTCAATCCTTCCATGCTTTATATCCATATCTACTTTAACATCAAGAACAGAATCTTTATAGACCATATTAAAACAGGTGCTAATGCTGAACTTCGGCGTCTTTCCATACACCCATTCCCAGGTTTGTAGTTCTTTAGCTTTATTATTAATTCCAGGAAGCACAGTCTCATCAGCTGGATTTATTAAGGTGATGTGATGATCTGTTTGGTGTTGTGTAGCATATTCTTCAGCAATGGCATCCAGGAGCATCTCAGAAGTTAAACTAGGATCCTCTTCGAAGAGATTTTTCACTGAGGCAGGCACGCTAGGAGTGGCATTGCTTTTTAGCCCTTTGTAAGGACTCTTTAGCACGGAGGATAAAACAAACTTATCTGCGTTACACAGTAAGGTACAGTGGTGATAAGCACTTGTCCGTCCCAGCTTTGCAGCAGTACCTGAGATTTTGTAATGTCTATCTAGCAAGATGTCGTATCTGTCAGTGACATGTACATCTAACTCAGGGCGCAAGGCTTTCAGTGCCTTCACAACTAGTTTCAGGTTTTCCATTCGTTCATATTTTTTTCTGGATGTAAAGAAAGTCAAATTGATATTGCCCAAGTCATGATAAACTGTCCCTCCTCCACTTCTCCTCCTGGCCAGTTTTATATTTTTTTGCCGCAGTAGCCTGAGGTTGCATTCCTGCCAGGGATTCTGATGTCTCCCTATCACCACAGCAGGGGAATTTCTCCAGAGGAAAAGGACCTGTCGGTTCTCTAAATTCATGTGGTCGTGGATCCAGTCTTCCACAGCTAGATTTTGGTAAACGTTATTAGAAGTAGACTGGATAATGAGGCTTCCACTAGTTGTGCTTCTGAAGCCAGCTTTTGGAGTCCTGAGGATGCAGAATAGCTGAAGGCAGTTCTTTAATGATGACTGGAGTACCATGTTTTTAATGACTGGACAGTAGATGGAAGGAACACTTGTTCTGGTAAAGCTGAATGTGGCAAATGCACGACCTGCTGTTGTGACAGCAATGTAAATTGCTCATGGCACTCATGGTGCAGTCATGCTCTTCCCAAAGCAGAAACGCTCCTCAGCTGACATGACAAGGCACGTTTCTCCTCCTGAAGCTAGCGATGCCATTCAAACCCTGACACGTGCTTAACATAAAAGCGGGGGTTCTCAGAGCAGCTTCTCCTCACAGTCCTTGATGCCTAAAAAAAGACAAAAGAAGAAATGGAATTAAACTGTGTGGTTTCCCCTCACTCAATACAGCCCTGCTAATACAATTGTGTATATTTCGCTAAACTTAGATTTAGCAGTCCAAATTTACTAGATTTTTTCACAGAATTGTCAGAGTTGGAAGGGACCTCTAGAGATCATCTAGTCCAACTCCTCTGCCAAAACAGGATTGCCTAGAGCACATCACTCAAGACTGCATCCAGGTGGGTCTTGAAGATCTCCAGAGAAGGGGACTCCACGACATCCCTGGGCAGCCTGTTTCAGGGCTCTGGCACCCTCACCGTGAAGAAGTTCTTCTTCATATTTGAGTGGAACTTCCTATGTTTCAGCTTTGTGCTCACTGCCCCTCGTCACTGAAGAGTCTGGCTCCATCCTCCTTCAACTCACCCTTTAGATACTTGCAAACATAGATAAGGTCTCCCCTCAGCCGCCTCTTCTCCAGGCTAAAAAGCCCCAGCTCTTTACATCTTTTTCAAATCGATAATCAAACCCAACAAGTTCCCGAGCTTGTCGGGTATGGTGGCCCCCACAGCGCCCTACCGAAAGACCACCCAAGCCCCGCGGTTTCACCGGAGCCGCTACCGCCATCCCGGGCGCCGTTTCGCTCCGGGGGCAGGCGTTCCCCTCACGGTGAATTCCACCCCCTCCCCAGCACAGCGGCCCTGTCTCCCCGCACCGAAGCGAAGCGTCCCCCGCCCCGCAGCCGCCGGTACTCACGGCGGGGAGGGGCGAGGAGGCGGCGGCGCCTTCCGCTTCCCGCGGTCAGAGGTGCCGAGGGCGGCCCCGGTACGTGCGTCCGGCGGGGCGCGGAGCGAGGAGGCGGGGCGTCCCGCTGATGGGGGGGGGGGGGGGGGCCGGACGCGGGTTTTGGTGCTCGGGTGGGAGCTGAGAGCGTTGTCCCAAATCTGGGTTCTTCACCCGGTGTGCAAAGAGCGGAGCCACGCACCGAGGCGAGAGATTTACTGCATTTCTGTGCAGAGGTGGGTGCTCGGTGGTTCGTCCACAAAGCTAGCGCACCTTGGCTTATAATTGTAAGCGATTATATTTTACAGAAGTCCACCAATTGGGCATACTGTACTCATCTCACAATTTCTCAATAAGCTCCTGTCGGCTACTTGCATTCTCGCTTCAAATTAAAGGTATAATACATTCGTAAATTACTACACACACTCAGTGAAGAGGGGGTCTCATTTAGAGGCTTACAGCTTAAGATATGGAGGTATAGTTTTCACATTTTTATAAGCTAAATTCACCTCAAGGACACACACTTTTTTATTTTCAACCCTTTCTTACAACCAGCAATGTTGCAGTTTTAACAGAATGCCTCAGTTTTCCCTAATTAGGTTCCTTGTGTCTTTTTTTTGCTATCTAGGGGCTGATACAACACACTTGTTTTCTTCGATTGCTCAAGGTCTTTTCTTCCTTAGTAGCATCTTACCTGCTTTGCCTTCATCAAGGGGAGCTGGTGGCAGCGTGGTGAGGAGACATGCGTGAAGGTACCGCTGCTGACACTGCAACCAGGGGTCTCAAAAGAGAAATAATTAAATTATGGCTCAGAAACCTGGAGATTGCCTTTGCCTGAAAACGCTTCGTGTATTAGATACACAAAATGCATAGCAACAGCTACTCACTGGTAGTTTTGCTGTGGAAGCTCTTTTTCTCATCCCTATTTAAAGAATTGGATATTCCCTTGCTTAAAAAAAAATATTTTAAATCATCAAGATAGAAACATTTTAAGCAGAAGAAGAAGTCCAAAACAATAAATTTAAATAGCTCTGTAGTTTAAAGTTATCCGCCATCAAGATATTTGCATCTGCTAAGTACTACCTTAATACCAATTAAGTTACTCTGTTAGAAGGTTTGTTATAATCCCTTCTGTCACTGGAAGATGGCTGATGAAAATAAAAATCCTCTTTTCTGATCTGTTTACAATGAGATGTTGGTATTTGCATTATCTCAGCACTGTCAGCTACATTTTTAGAAACTGGAGCTTCTGTACAGGCAATCTACTACAAATGTAATGGTGCTGTGGTTTCTCCTCAGCTTGTCTACATGGTAAGAAGTGTTTCTCTCTTCTTTTGAGGTCAAATTCATTCTTCCACTCGGTTAACTGTTTGAGGTTTCCTTTGGGTTTCTTTCAGCTTCAGCAGCAGTTGAAATTTTGTTTCAGACACCTTAAAACAGTTATCTACGCTACTTAAAGACTTTTTTTAGTTTCAAAAAAAAACTTCTAAAACTTAATTCTTGAAGGAAGCTTATAAACCTTGAGGAGATTTTGAAAATACTTAAAAATCATCAGAGAATGACTAAGTTCAGTTACAAAGTTGCTTTGGCAGTACAAGATAACTTCTAAGCTCCTCAGTTAGTAGTAGTAGTAGTAGTATTAAACCCAGTGATATTTTCTTGGATTACCGATCAATTTCGTGGCTTTTTCAAATTAAAATTTGTCTAAAACAATAGCGGTGCAGCTGGGGGAGGCTGAGAAGGAGCAAGAATGATCAGCTGCTGTGCAACGTGCAGTTGAGCAAGTTAAGGCTCTTAAGACTGGTAAAAAAAAACACCAAACAACCAAAAACCAAACACACAAAAAACAATCAACCCACAAACCAAACCTCTTGTAAGAGTTTGTAAACTGCTAAGTGGTATTAAAAAAAGTAGGTTGGCGTTGATCTTTACTGCCTCTCCCAACACAGTAATTGTGAAGTATCGGATCACGCCAGCAAGAGGCAGATGCACAACGGATAAAACGGATGATTCTTCATGCAGGACCCAGCTGTGCAGTTCCTCACCACAGGATGTTCCGGATGATAGAAGTTCTCGTGAGTTCAAAGGGAGATTGAACAAGTTAACACAAATGCACAGAGGCTTGTCAAATACATAGAAACTATCCATGATGTTCACGAAGATACAGAAGCTAAATGTTGATAGTGTAATTCATTAACACGCTGGAAATGGACAAAGACTAGATAATTAAAGATGTATTGCATGCAGCAGATTTTCTTCAGGTTTGCATTGACTTAAGCCATTCTTAAAGTCTACCAGACCTTAGCTATAACTACCCTTCAAGAACTGTGTTCTGTATTTAAATTTACACTGTGGGCCAACACTCAGTGCTACTAGTTGACATTTTTATCCACAGTAGTATTTACATAGCCAAATTGGTGCTATATACCTCTTGCTGGTGTACATATATCCATAAAGGATACACTGCATGCTTTTATTTCTCATTCCTCCTCAATATTGGAGTCCCAAGACACGTAGGAATTGTAGAGAAAAAGTGTGCGACAGCGAGTTGTTAACCTTCGCGTAGACTCTTCCTCTTGAAGAGCAATAGTTACAGGTCATTTTTCTTCTTCCTAGTTCTAGGAATAGGTGGCTTAGGAAGAAACACCAAATCCATATCCTTATTCAAGTGAAACAGTGAAATTATTGGAAGGAGCAGTTTGGCTTTGGATATGAGGTGTTCGTATGTTTACTTTACAAATAAAACTATATATAATAGAATCAGAATGGTTAGAGTTGGAAGGGACCTTAAGATCATTCAGTTCCAAGCCCCCTGCCATAGGCAGGGATACCTCCCAGTAGAGCAAGTTGCTCAAAGCCCCATCCAGCCTGGCCTTGAACACCTCCAGGGATGGGACATCCACAACTTCTCTGGGCAACCTGTGCCAGTGTCTCACCACCCTTACAGTAGATACGATGGGTCCTGAATTCCCTTTACTTTTTAATTGAAGAAACCGTACTAGATTAGCTATATTCCCTGAAAGATAAAGGAGAAAAGAAGGTGCATAAAGGGTGAAAAGCTTCAGAGATTAACAATGTGAGCTTGGGATTGTTTCCTATAGAAGAACTGGATCTTTAAGAGCAAGACAATTCTTTACCAAACCCTTAAATATGTGGGTCTAGCAGGGCAAGCAAAAAGTAACAAACCATCACCAGATGTGTGCTGGTGGCCATTAGTGGGAGAAACAGACTCTAAAAGAAGCCTGATGTGATCCGTGTCCCAGCACTTGGCATGTTGTATTGTCACATAAAAAAAAAAAAAAAAAGTTGGTAATTATCTTAAGCAGTTTGAAAAAGGCATAACTTGTTGCTGAATTAGACTGGTGATAACTGTTCACTGGGGTGATAAAAAGCATGCTGTATTTGTCCACAAAAATGTTTAGTGTTCCAAATATTGGAAAATCAACTTTTGAGGAAGTTGGCAGAACGCAAAAGTGAACCTGGGCACTTCGATGCTGGTCAGAGGAATTTAAATGCATCTTGTGGGACTCCTGACGTTATTAAAAACCAAAAATGCCAGACTATTTGTTTCCATTTTGGCATGTAACTATTGGAAATTTGCAATATGTCGTTTTGCCACGGGGTGTCACTAAGAAAATGCTGTTAGCTACTACACAGTTTTTCAAGTAGAAAACTGTGGGCCTAACCAAGGCAATTCTGTTCCTTTAATTAGCACCAGAACTTGCTAAAAATGTAGTCTGCAGAATAGTAGGTGGACAAGTAAAAATGTCATGGGTCTGTTTCTGATGTGCTGAATGATAAAATAGACATGCAGCAGCAAAAACCTCTCTTGTAAAGTGGCTATTGTTGAAGACAAACCCAGCAAGATAACTAGAAATATTCTGACAGTAAGCAAAAAGTATGAATTTATAAACAGGATTATGTTACATTATAAAGCCAGCAGAAGATCCTGACAGAGACACTTAGAATATAGAGTTATCCCTTGGTAGGATACAGCAAGAACTGCCTTAGGTACACTTATTCCAGTATTTTTCTTAGGAACACAACTCTGGGTTCTGCCTCTGTGTGCAGGAACCCCAAAGCCATTGGGCTACTCTCTTGTGACGGAAGTCTGTGGCAAATGTCCATCTGCATAGCCAATGTTAATTTTCACAGAGCCCCAGGCAGCATCCTAAAGAGGATTTATTACTTTCTTAATTTGCTGTAGCAGGAGCTGAATTATGCATGAAGATGTGGCTACGGCTCTAGAGGGGAGAAGGCGGCTCGTGTTAGCAGAAGAGCAGTTGAACAAAGTCATAACAATGCCAACATCTTCTTCCCTGGGGACCCAACTAATACCTTTCTAGATTTAACTTTAAATATCCAGCTTGCAAAACGGAATTCTGCAGTAAGAGGTACTCTGGTCACCTCAGCTCTACTGTTCTCATTATAAATCTTGGCATTTTAAAAGTCTTTAGAAATGTAACATTCTCCCAACTCATTTCAGAGAGATTTTCCTCACTTTCTGTCAGTCCTTAGAACAAAGACACCCCTGGTAATAATTGGAGGTCTATGTTTTTCATGGGCCAGTAAATAAGCCAGACTTAGGGTGTTGCTGTGGTTTCAAGTCTCACAGCCCAGCTACCTGTTAAACAATTTTTCATTCACGTTTTACTGCATTCACATTGCTGTCAACATAAACTGCTTGAATTTCCCATCAGCCAGCTCAGTGACTACCTCTAATAATGAGGTGTTCTCTGCTGGTAACACAGGAAAGGAGCAAGTCCATCAAATTAACATGAAACCCAGAAAACATTTCTGCCACGTAATGTTGGCCAACAGGACTAGTGTCCCTATGACTGCTTAAATAGGCCATGCATTCTGTGACAGGAACACATCCTTGATGCCTGCCCTCGTCCCAACAATCAATGTAATTTGGAACAAACTATAATGTTTCCATATCTGGCCTAATCCGTCCCAAATTTCCAGGTGTGGTATCTGATACTTTCCGAATGGATAAAGTGTACACACCATGATTTGTTTCTCTCTTCACTCAGTCTAGTAAGGACTGCGTTATGTAGGAAACTGCAAGTAGAGGAAAGAAGAAAGAAGCACTTCTTACCATGTAGACAAGCTGAGAAGAAACCACAGCACCATTACATTTGTAGAGGTGTTCAGCGGAGCTCCCTGAGCTCGTTGTCAGTCCCAGCTGATCAGCTGTGGCAGTTTTAGAATAGCCATCTTCTCTCCTGGGGCTGGGCTGACAAGGCACGGCTGCTTGGCTTTGTCTCTGAAATTTTCTGACCTGTAACCATTGCTTCTGCTGCCTTTCCCTGTCTTTCTCTGAGGCTTTTGGATTAATCAAGGATGAGGCTTCTGCTGCATGTATGCAGATGGGCCCAGGGAGATTTGAATTAAAGGTAGTTAAAACCAATTCCACTCAAACGAGCAATGGGAAGTATTACTGCATATATCAGAGTATGTCAATCTGTGGCATTCCTCCATCTCCCTGCTTCCACCCCCAAATAACTATGAAGAATTAAACTATGATTTCAGGAACTCATCTTTTTATCTGTCAAGGAATGGAGAGAGCAATGTCACTTGAGGAGAGGCTTGGCTTAGCTCCCCTCCCCAACAAAAAAGCCATTCAAAAAGATACAGCAGCAACCGGTTACTCAGTATTCATTTGTACTTAAACCCAAAAAGAGATATGAGCACCCTTTCTTGACTTTAGTAATATTAATGGAGGAACTATGCTAGGATAAACCTAGTATCCGAAAGTTTAATTTTCACAGATAGGAGTTACTCAGAAACCTCCAAAGATGAAAGCAAGTAAAGAAATAATTAGAATTTCTATGAAGGCAGTGCTCAGAAATATTTCATAGTCATAGAATGGATTAGGTTGAAAGGGACCTTAAAGATCATTGAGTTCCAACTCCCCTGCTGTGGAGAAACTTGAGACACTTCCCACTAGAGCAGGTTGCTCAAAGCCCCATCCAGCCTGGCCTTGAACACTTCCAGGGATGGGGCATCCACAGCTTCTCTGGGCAACCTGTTCCAGTGCCTCACCACCTTCATGATGAAAAATTTCTTCCTGATATCCAATCTATTTATATCAGAATTAATGGGAAAAAAACGTTTTACTGATAATGTTGTACAGTATTTTACACTGCATCTTTTTTATATGGCTTCTTTAGGATTTGATTTTGCCTCTAGCATTTCAGTCACGCACACCTGTAAGTACAACACGTACTATGACCTCTGAAAGCACGATTAAAGAGAATAAAAGTACTGAGAGACTGCACGGTTGCTACACAGAGGTCTTTAGGCAAGCTGTTGTGCTGGTACGTACTGTGCCAGAAGTTGGTACCTCCATTGCAGGCTTCCTATGGACACCATTTCCTTCAAGGGGAGAGCTGGAGTTGGGGTTTCTAGGGCTCTTCAAAACCATCCAGTCTAGTCAAGGCTTTCAAACAACTACCTGGGAGAAGATGACCACCTCCCGCTTCAGCCACTGCTCCCACTGTGGAGAGCTTCGCCTCACGGCGGCCACAGGTGGAGACGAGGGCTGCTCCGGAGGCTGAGGAGATGGCCTCCAGGGACAGGGGGGCGCAGCCCAGGGCAGCCAAACGACAGCCCAAGGCCGTCCCTCCCCGCCTGCTGCCTCCCTCAGACCCGCGGCCGTTGCCGGGCACCCAGGGAACGCGGCGGGAGGCAGCCGGAGGGGTGGGAGCTGCCCTTCGGCCGCCGCGGGTACCTCACCTGGGCCCGGCGGCCGCCATTACCGCAAGGTCCTCCCCGGGGCCGCCGGAGGGGGGGGAGTGGAGAGTCGCCCGGATGGGAGGTAGAGACCGGCTGTTCCGTGAGCCCGGGGGGCGGTGCGGGATGGGGAATGGGAAGGTGTCTGTGCTTAGAACTCAAGCATTTCAGTGATTTTTGTCACACTCTACTCATTTTTGGCCCGCTATACTCGGCACTGGTGAGGCAGCACCTCCAGTGTTGTGTTCAGTTTTGGGCCTTTTACCACAAAGAAGACATTGAGGTGCTGGAGCGGGCCCAGAGAAGGGCAGCAAAGCTGGTGAGGGGTCTGGAGCACAAGTCTTAATGAGGAGAGGCTGAGGGAGCTGGGTTTTTTTGTCCTGGAGAAAAGGAGGCTGAGGGGAGACCTTATGCTCTACAACTACTGGAAAGGAGGTTGTAGTGAGGTGGGGACCAGTCTCTTTTCCCAAATAACAAGTGGTAGGACAAGAGGAAAAAGCATCAAGTTACACCAGGGGAGATTTAGATTGGATATTAGGAAAAATTTCTTCACTGAAAGGGTCACCAAGCATTGGAACAGGCTGCTGAGGGAAGGGGTTGAGTCACCATTCCTGGAGGTATTTAAAAGAATGTGGTTCTGAGGGACATGGTTTAGTGGTGGTTTTGGCAGTGTTGATGCTTGGACTCAATGATCTGAAAGGTCCCTTCCAACCTAGATGATTCTATGGTTCTATACTTTACTAAGTAAGTAAGTTTACTAACTAAGTACTAAGTAACTTCTTGTTGCTTACAAAAAGGCCATGTAATATTTTTTTAAAAAGACATTTTGTTTCAAGAAAATATTAAACTTATATTGATTAATTGATGAATTAGTATTAATACTTGATCTCCTACATTTCTGCTGGCCTTTGTGAAGTGTGTGTGAAGGATATGGCCTGAACTCAAAGAGGATGATTGAATGGCATTCCTAAGATCTAACAGAACCATAGTGAGTAAGATTGGAAACTTGAGATCAGGCCTGTGTACTATGGGAGAATAACTATAGTGGCAGCCCAGCTTCAAATAGTTTTTAGCATAAACTTTAAGGATCAGATTCTTCATTGTCCAGAACCCTTCAAAATTAATCTTTTCAAAATGGTACTAGTAGTATGCATATTCTTCGTTTGTGAATAATATATAATTTAAAGTGTAAATTACTTCTTATCATGAAAAACATTCTGCAAATCTTTGAAAATGAATTAAAATACTTTCTTCCTCCTTATCCTCACAGATTGAAGATCTGAAGAAGATAAACCATGAGCTAAGGCAACATGTCATTCAACTGCTTGATAAGAAGCAAGTGGTTGAAAGTCAAGTGGATAGGTTCACCTGTAAAAATTATCATCTGTGTAAAGAACTTGCTGCATTTGTCAAACTATCTGAGCAGCTGGAAAAAAACTTGCTATCGAATACTGCTAATAAGGAGCTTGAGGAAGCGAAGGTATCTACTTATTAGAATTAATATTGTGCAGTGATATTTTACTATTGTTTGCTAATATTATGGGGAACTATTTTGGGGGTGTTATGGTTTAAGAAAACCCATAACAGTTTAGACAATTATTCTGTCACTCAATGACTCCTTCCCACCTGGAAAGGGGAATCGGGGAACACAAAGAAATACAAGGGTTGAAATATAAATAGATTTCATAGAATAAGACTGAATAATTAACAACACTAAAGAACCAGTATTAATCCTGATACTGATATAAGAGATACAAGAATGATACTCAGCCAATTCTATCACTAGGAAGCTGTGCACTCCCAGCAGTGGGCAGCAAATGTCGGACACTGTGAGCGCAACAGCTTCAGGAGGAAGGGAAGGTCTCAGGGTTCCAGCACTGGGTCAAGGAGTTGTCTGGACCACCATCATCAAGGGAGAGAGAGAACTATGCAGCAGTTTTTTCTAATTTATATTGAATATGACATTCATGGTATGGAATAATCCTGTTGGCCAGCCTGGGGCAAATGCCCAGGCCTTGCTCCTCTTCCTCCCTGCATCTGGCAAGGCTCAAAAACACTAACACCTTGAATCCCACAGAGCCTGGCTGGCTATAAAGTAAATATTTTTATGAATTCAGATGTTAAAGTCTTCTAAAAGTGTAGTTTTCCCCAGCATTAGAAGAAAAGTTAGTCCTGTGTCTCTCATCCCAGGACAGGGTTGGTTTGGTTTTTTTTACCTTTTGGGATGAATTTCTAGCTTTCATCTCTGCTTTGAAGTATATTTGCTGGATGAAGGAGTAGGTTCTAGCCACTGCGGTATTTTTCAAGTGTGGAATGAATCAAGGGTTAAAATCACGCTTGCAGTTGGAAAGAATGTAATGTCAGTGCAAATTGCTTCTGATTTCACAGGATAATGGAAAATTACATTCTATGCACATGCAATTACGTGGTTTAGTAGTTTCTTTGCCATTAGTATAGCTACATATTTTTTTAGGCACTAGATATAGCCAAACTGTCCCTGTTTTCAAGTGTTTCTTGGTGAAACAGTTCTGCTAAAATGTATCTGTGTGCACTGTCAGCCCAGAAAGCTAACAGCATCCTAGGCTGCATCAAAAGCAGTGTGGCCAGCAGGTTGAGGGAGATGATTCTACCCCTCTACTCCTCCTGGTGAGATTCTACCTGGAGTACTGTGTCCTGTCTACCTGGAGTCCTCAGCAGACGAAGAACATGAACCTATTGGAATGAGTCCAGCAGAGGGCCATGAAGATGGTCAGAGGGCTGGAGCACCTCTCCTGTGAAGACAGGCTGAAAGAGTTGAGCTTGTTCAGCCTGGAGAAGAGAAGGCTCTGAGGAGACCTCGTGGTGGCCTTCCAGTACCTAACACAGGCCTACAGGAGAGATGAGGAGGAACTCTTTATGAGGGAGTGGAGCTATAGGATGAGTGGTAATGGTTTAAAACTGAAAGAGGGAAGATTTAGATTAGATATTAGGAAGAAATTCTTTACTGTGAGAGTGGCAAGACACTGGCACAGGTTTCCCAGAGAAGTGGATGCCCCATCCCTGGAAGTGTTCAAGACTAGGCTGGAACCTGGTCTAGTGGGAGGTGTCCCTGCCCATGGCAGGGGGCTTGGAACTGGCTGATCTTTAAAGTCCCTTCCAACTCCAACCTTCAACCTCAATTCTATGATTCTCTGATCTCATGCTTCCTTTTTCATTCACTCACCTGAGAGAAACTCAACTGTTACTGTTTTTCCTAATCCTGGACTGCATCTGAAGTAAAGCTTTTAACTGAGTCCCTTCTAGATTAAATAGTATGTTTTCAGTCTAGTCAAACTAGAAAACATTTATAAAATGCTCCTTTGGACTAGAATGGTTGAGCTAAAGTGCTGGATTTGCACCAATGATTATGAAAAATTAATGCATCTCTTGATCTCAATGTTTTATGGTAGATTCAAATTTGACACTAGTGGAACAATATAAAGAAGCTGGAACACACGGTGAAATCACTAAAATCTGTGAGTTAAATGTGTATCCTTAATATATATCTGTAGCTATGAAATCAAGTAATTTCCACATGAAATTAATACTTGTATGTGAATTTCACTTGCTTTGTTTTCACTGATAACAGACAAGTTATAGAATGGATAAACATGTCTGTTTTAATTTGTAGCTCTCTGTTTTTAGATGGATGGGAATCTGTTTCTGTTTTGCAACTAGCCTGTAATGATTTTGCTTTTGAGAATCTTAATTTTTTTTTTTACAATATTGCATGTAACTGCTTTGTATACCTTGTGGATCACTTGCAAAACAGAAAGAAGTAACAGTTCTTCTTTAGAATTTTTATATTCATTTTCTATCTTCCTTAAGATGTTATGATACTGTTGGAATATTTTGGAATGTTGTAATTGTAGAAATATTTGACAGTGGTAAATCTAACTTAAATCAACATTTGAATTTATTAAGTGGACTCATTCATTTGCTTCCAGTATAAATTGATAGGGAACTTTTAAATGTGTTTAAGATAACAGTTTCTTACTGTAATTTAAAGATTTGTCTCAAATTTCAAGGAGGGGAGATGTGTTGGTGTTTTTTTTTCCTGTATAAAATATTTGAGTTTATGCCACAAGCCTGTGAAGAACCCCTTCTGGAAAAAAAACCAAACTGCTCTGACCATGTAGAGTTTACTGCTTATTTAGTCTGGAAAGATTTTGATCCTTCAGCCAGAAAGTTTGGGATCTGAGACCTAGATTCACTGATTAATCACCTATATTTATTTATAACTTTTCAGGGATCTTAAGACCTACTCCTACATGTGTCTTAACAAAAATAATAAATGCGCAAAATTTAATATTCCCTAGGTGCTTAAACTTTCATGAGTCTAGGTACATCCAACAGGTAGATTGTAACGGAGAGGGATTTGGTGTGCAGTTTTGAACTTTGTAATTACAATTCATCTCCAAAATCTGTTTTAGGACCCTACATGGCTTTCTGGATTTCAGCTATACTCATTTGCACATTACTTTATTTTCATTTCAAAAATTCACCTTTCATGGCTCTTAAGCAAATATAGTGGCCTAATTTCTTTCATATTTAAAAATTCATTAGATATTCCAAGACACATCTACTTCATTTTCCTTCTTAGTTTTGAACAGATGTATTCCAAGTTAATTAACATTTAGCTTTTATGTCCTTTTCTGTCCTGTTAGATCCTTTTATAGATGGACATTCAGACATATTCTGCAATAAAACAAAAATGAGAAAATACAGACATTCAGAAGTTACTTTGAAGTATGAAATGGATTTTAATTTTAATTAGATATCTGCTTCATCTTCATTTTGAAGAGTATGTTTATCTATTTTACAATGTAGTATCATTCATTACAAAAGTTCTATTTCAGTGGATGAATTCTATCATTTTTGCGCATGCAGGTTATTTTACAAACAGAAGCTGAAATAAAGTAAGGGAAGTCACCTTCAAGGCTTAATACCTTTATTAAGACATTGGAAGAGGACAGAGAATACTATAAAAGTGAGGCTGAGAATTTCCTGAAGGTATTGAGGAACGCATTTTCAAGTCCTAAGTGAACCTCTACTTGTGGCAGCATGTCCAAAACAATTTCATCCATCCAGGTGAGCTTGGAAAACATTTTGGAAAGGAGGAATGCATTTTTAAAAATACTCGTTTATCATATGCTGAATTACCAAAGCCATAATTACCTGGAAGAAAAACTAATTGATTATGAACAGAGGGATGCATAAGGTGGGAATGGACAATTAAAGTGAGCTTAACTGCTGCTTTACACTGCATGCATGTATATCCCTTTAAGTAATTTAATTATTAACGTGATTGTCAGTACTATCTATGAGAGACATTTGCTACTCAAATAAATCTGTATTTTGGTATGTATAGCTGGTATATGGTATAGCTGGTCTCTGATACTAAGAAATACGTATATCTACAGTCTTGACTGTCCAGAGGATACTAGGTTGGAGACTTATTAAATCTTTTCTAGAAATTTCCAAACCATATGTAATAAGAAAGTATATGAAGTTCTGTTTCTCTACTTTAACCTTATATCATCTTATTCTTTAAGGGAGTGAGTTCTGACCCAGAAGTATTGAAAGTATTAAGAGAACGTGAAGAACTTAAGTCAACACTGAAAAAACTTGAACGACGTGTGGCAGAAATTCAGGGTAACTTCAAAGTTTTAACAGCTGAGAGAGACAAAGTTGTCATTCTTTATGAACGGGTAATTTTATTTCTGTTTATATGATTAATGAAAATAACTTCAGGTGATGTGCAAGATAAAAATCCTGGTTTTGTGTAAAAAAAACAACCCCAAATGTGCAAAATTTGTTTAAAAAAATAGAAAAAAGTTATGGAAATTCAATGATTTGAATCTGCCAGTTAAATACAAGTTTGTAAGTGCTGTCCTGAATTAAGAATGCTTTCCTGAATCAAAGGATATATGCCCAACTCCTTACTTCATCTTTGATATTGCAGAGTTTCTGGGATGCCATTGCTAGCCATATGCCACAGTAATGTATTACATTATCTATGCCATATTTCTATTATGCTGCTTTTGTTTTTTAAAACAGGCACAGGAAGAGATTTCACGACTTCGTCAGGAAGTTATCAAATGCCCCAGGAATCGTAAAAGTATTGCGACAGCTCAAGCTATGTTAAGACATGTGGAGATAGAAAGGAAGACAGCACTGTCAGATTTCCAAAGGATGACTACAGAACGTGATAGCCTCAGGGAGCAGTTAAAGGTTTGATTCCACACACCCTCACAGGTTATTTTAACACAAAAACTACTTAGTAGAGTAAATTAAAAGTTGCTAAAAATTTCTGTTCTAATCCTGAGTCTTAATTGCATTACGTGTATGTGGTGAGTTCAGACTTGTTCTATATGTGGTTTTGCTGTTGTTGTTTGATACAGATTTTCCAAGAGACTGCGTTTAGTGAAAAGGCTCATTTGGAACAGAGAATTGAAGACCTGCAAACTACTATTCAAAATGTAAGGGGAAATAAGTATTTATGGAATTGTAAATGTAATACAGGTCATGTTCACGCTTAATCCTTCAGGACTAACCTGACTGCTTTCTATCAGGAAACAACAGGCTAAGAGTAGTGGATGTTATTTACCAAGACTGTAGCAAGGCTTTTGACACTGTCACCCACAGTGTGCAGGTTTGGATGTTATGGTCTGGATGAGTGGGTAGCTGGATGGGGGAAAATTTGATGGGATGGTCAGTCTTGTCAGATAGCAGTTAATACTGCTTATCCTGGAGAGTTAACGTGGAGCACCACAGGTGTTTGTTCCGAGGCTTGTGCTGTTGAACATCTTTATCAGTGCCCTGACAGAGGTCACAGAACGTATGCTCATAAAGTTTGCAGATGACATCAAATTAGGGAAAACTGTGATCTACTCAAGAGCAGAGCTGTCATCCACAAGGACCAAGACAGGTAGGAAGAATGGACAACAGAAACCTTATAAAGTCCAACAAGGATGAATGCCAAGTTCCAAATTTGGAAAGAAGAGCCACTGGCACCAATGCAAGTTGTGAACCAATGGGTTTGGAAGCAGCTCTTCTGAAAAGGCCCTGTAGACCCTGGGGTACAGCAAGCTGTACATAAGCCAACAGTGTGCCACAGTGGCAAAGGTGGCTGAGAATGGACTTGGGCTGTGTGAACAGGACACAGCCAGTAGCTCAAGGGAAGTGGTTGTCCTCCTTTACTGAACACTCATTAGACCACATCTGGAATCTGCATCCAGTTTTGCCACCATGGTACAAGAAAGACATTGACAAACTGGAGTGAATTTAATGGAGGGCTCCTGTGATACTTGGGTCTGGAACACTTTCTCTATGAGAGGAGGCTGGTGGACCTGGGCTTGTTCCATCTGGAGTAGAGGTGGCTTAAGAGGGCCCTAAGTCCTACCCACCAGTACTCATCAAGAAGTTGGAAACAGGCTTTTCACAGCAGTGCATGGTGGAAGGATGAGCAGCAATGGGCATCAGTTGAAACAAGGGTTCAGGCTGAATACAAAGAAATACTTATTTCCCATGAGGACAGTCAAGCAGTCTCCAACCGGGGAGGCTTTTCAAGGCTGGACTGGACAAAGCCCTGAGCAACCTGACCTCAGAGCTGAGCCTGCTTTGAGCAGGAATTTAGACTAGACACCTGCTGGAGTGCATTCCAATATGAATTATCTTATGATTGTATATTAATAAGACCTCATGCTCCAAAACCAAATGTAATCGTTCTGTTCTGTCAAGTCCTATTTAATATGGCTTAAGTTACATGTGTGTGCAATTGCTAGCTAACATGTGGTGCTAAAACAGAAAATTAAAACATTACCAAAATGAATATAAATTTTAAGTCAATTTACAGTTTCAGTAGAACTTGATTTTTAAATATATTTACACTGATTTCTGTAGTGTATCTTTCTTCTAGACCTTATGGCTATAATTTCTGGTTAATTTTCTTTTTCAGCCTTTTAAATCCTACCAAGCTTGTAAGTATAGTTCCAAGGATTATAATATTAAACTGAGTGCATCTGTGATGAAGAAAACACTGTAGGCTTAAATAGCTCTGAGTACTCCAAGTAGTAAATTAGCTTTAATCCCATGCTTGACATATCATGTGTAGTGAATATTGGTAATAGTCCTGTTGTGGGTACATCATCTTATTTCAGTTCATTTGGTACCCTTTGAGGGCAATACATCAATATGAAATTTATGGCACTAGTATTGAAAAAGTTACTGTGTACCAGAGGCTTACTGACTTGATCTTTAGAGGTCTGATCTTTGATTAGCGTTACACAGAAATTAGTTCTGAAAGAATCAGTAAATGAGGAGAGGGATGTGGTGAGAATTTTTTACCTTAAAAGAGCTGTTTCAAATAATTTAGAAAGGACGGTTTTTTGAATGTTAAGTGTAGCATTTGTAATAAAGAAACTCATCTTTCTTTAAATTGGAGATTTCAAACTAGCTTTGCTGGAGTCTATGCAAGAGGTTTTGGACCTATTCTTTGTTCTAGGTACAGACCTAAAGGCCCCTCATGGTTGTAACTTGGTCATACAGTGCTTTATGCAAGTGTTTTACAGTGATTTCTCTATCCAGTTATCAGCATAGCTATATAACTTTGTAGAGGCCTAAAGCCACCATTGGTAGTGTTGTACCCTGAACTGGGATTTCTCCCTTCATACACTCATAATAATGTTTTTTGTTATGTTATTTTGCACTGAAAACTTTTAATGTTGATCAATGCCAAACATTTTTTGCCCTTGGGCATAATTACCAACCTCAAATTTACATTAATAAATGAAAATATTCCCAGAGATCTGAAACACAGGAAATCGATTGTACTTTAAAGGAAGTGAAAATCACATTTCAACTCTTTGCCAAGTACCTTCAATAGACCTGGAGTCAGGCCCTGAGCAAATGAGATACTTGGGCATTTCTCCTTCAGCAAAAGATTTGTGCTAAAAACAGAGCAGAATTTGAATTAATAGGAGAAATTCTATGTATAAATCATCTTTTTTCATCTTTTAATGTTTAATTATAGTTAGAGAGTGAACGGTTAGAACAGATGTCCAAAGTGGCGCTAATGAAAGACGCCATTGATTCTGTGGAAACTGAAATGAAAAGATTGGCAAGAAGAGCACTGGACTCTGAAACTGAGCTGAGACGACAGGAAGCTGAATATGCTTCACTTAGGTAAGTAAGAGATTATAATTGCATGAGTTTGACAAGTAACGTCAGGCTATGTTTGTTGGTTATCAATCATAACTGTTACATAGCTCAAAGGGAAAGGAATTTATGATAGTTGTTCTTATGAGCAATCCTTTTCGGAATCAAATTTTTTTCCTCATTGCTTATTTATATGTAAATGTTCTTGGCTTGTTGATATTATGATGTGCTGAAAACCATGTTCAGTGAATAAGTAAAAGCCACTCTGAGGTAGGAGTTTTCTATAAAAAGATACAGGGATTGATATTTTTGGTAAAATGCATATGAATTAATTTTTGTTTCATTTTTAATTGGTTTTATAGAGGCAAGCAAACACACATAAATTAATGAGTGTGTGTAGTTAGTTTCAGACATGCTTTTCATAGGCATGGAGCTTTTTCATGAGAGGAAATAAAACTGAAGCCTTGCATAGGGTTTATGGTCTGCTGCTCAACTGGAGTTCCTAACCATGTTCAAAAGCTTGGAAGTGAGACTAGACTCAATTGAAGCCTTTAGGGAAGAAAGCATAGGTCAGTGAGTGCAAGATAAAAAAGGATAATTTACTGACTGGAGGGAAAGATCAAGCACATGTGAAGGGAGATAACGAGGACTAGACCACAGACTGAGCTAGACTACAGGGTGAATAGAGTGCAAGAGAAGATAATGTGACTTTGTCCTCTTGTATTTTCTTAAATATAATTCAGTTAGGCAAACACTCCCCTAAAACTATGTGTCCTTATAAGTGACTGGTGTAGTTGGCACAGGGATGTTGTAGGTTTTTTTATTGGGTTTTGATTGTTGAGAATACTGGGTGCTAGCATGCAATATTATGCTGGTCCACAATACCTTTCTAAGGATACTGTGATTTCTAAAATAACATGAACTCCTTTGCAAAGCCAGTCCCGAGTTATTGTTGCTTTGTTGTCAGATTTAGGAATACTGTAAAAATTGAGTTGTTGAAGATTTATTGCTGCTACTAAAGTATCTTTTTATTTTTCCTTCAAACCAAGCTGATAGTTCTCTTCACTTTCTTCCACATTTTGAGAATCATTAATATTACTACATGATTTGAATATATGACTTGGGTATAACTTGACACAGGTCATGCATTCCAGTGTATGTCCCAAGTGCTAATTTTTATTTTAACAATTTTGGAGAAGTTTTTATATCCACCTGTTCTAAAGAAATCTTACTTCTTTGTGATTCTTTACAGGAGCACTCAGACTTGAATATCCAGAGATTAAAGTTAACAATAAAATATCCCAAATAGTCTAAAATATACAGATGAATCATGCTTTTTCTTAACTTTTGCAATTTTAGTGAGATTTCAAAAGGAAAAAATTTATGAACTATTTATGAACTTCTGAATTCTCCTGTTTAATGCTCCCTTTTACAGTTTATTGAATCAAAAAACAGAACAGACTCTTTCAGAAACTCAGCGAAGCCTTGCTAAGAAAACATATGAGTTGCAACTTACCCAAAAGAAAATTATGCTTTTGGATGAAAAAATTGGTGAGTGACAGATACAGTTTTTGTAATAAAATTCAGTAGGGTAATTGTTATGTTACCGCTTTTTTCTTTTTTTTTTCTTACGAGTTGAAAGAAAAAGTGTTGAATGCAAATAATTTTTTACAGTTTAAAAATTCTAGTGCAAAACATCTGTTTTCTTTCGTTAATATAAGGTTTTTGCATTTTAAAATTATCTAATAAAGCCCCTGCAAGTAAGTTTTGGTGACAATAAATACCATCAGTTGAACAATGTGTGTTGGTACCGGCGTGCAGTTGCCTGAGCATGTCAGTTATATTTATGATCCTGTAAGGCAGTAGTAGCACTTCTCAGCATCATGTGATGATGATGTAATTATTGTCGACATCCTTTGCAGTACATATCCTATTACTGTATGTTGCAGCTTTTTTATATTAGGGGAGTAAATGAGGTGGATACAGGAATTATTATGCCTATAGTGCCAAGGAATATGTTCTGACATCCAAAATTACAATTTTGTTGTGTTAGAGGTCTTTTATTATTTTCTATAGCTGCATCAACTGCATAATCTGTTCTCAAATGCAGTGCTGAATTTTTGAAGGGAAAATAAAGCTAACCTACAGCTAATGACATTTAATGTTAAATCTGCCTTACGCTGTTAAAATATCTTGTTTTCTGTTACTTCCAAATTTCAAACTCTGATTATTTGGGTTTAAACATTTCACTCAAGATGAACATTTCATTCAAATGAACAAGCATTTCATTCAAAGTGTGATAATCTTTCTTAATGCTTTTTCTTAATGCTTAATGCTTCACCTACTAGGGTGTTTAAGCCACTAGAGACTGGTGACAGTAAATACCAGACTAGAGAAAACGATGTTTTGTCCACATTAAAATCCACATAATTTGTTTTAAAAGTCCAATACCTCTGGTACTGTAAAGTAGGGACTTAGTGTTTGATAGGCATATCAGTCTATTTGTTGTTGTATGCTTTTGATCATTCCTAGGAAAGGTGTCCAAGTTCAGCTTATTTTAACCCTAGAAAAAAAAATAATCCGTTCATTACAGCTGAATAGTGACTTTTCAGAATTTGGCATCTGAGGTGTCATATCATCTGATGGAAGCATGTTGCAATCTAAATTCATTAAGATTTTTCATTACTGTGAGGCAAGTCCAGGCAAAGAATCCGGAAATCAGTGGAGACTGTGTGTATTGTGCTATTATCCTGTCACCACAGGGATAACAGCAGAATATACCAAAGGAGGGGAACTACAGTGTAGGTGTGGGGAGAGAAAGTGCTGAGAGGAGAAAGTTGAGAGGTTTTAACTGCAGGATCAATAGGCAGGAGAATTAAAGTTAATACAGAGCCAGAAGACAATTGAAGAATAAGGATATTAGCTGGACAAGAATTTGCAACAAGGCAGGGAGACTGTAAGTAGGAAACAGCAAGATTGGGAGTCAGTGAATTGAGAAACAGAGTGTGGATGCAACACCAGGGAAAGCTGGGGCAATGCAAGAAATCAGACTAAAAATTAATGAAGTGAGAACAGGGAGTAAAGAAGGATCAGAGACATCCAGAGAGGAGAGCTAGTATAAAGTGGTTAAAGAGACTGGAAAGATCTTGAAATTGGATGACTAGTTCAGAGACTGGGTAGAACTTGGAACTATTGGACATGCACCATGACTAGAAACTGTGAGCTGCTATACACATGGAATATTTAGGGCTTGGACGATAAAGCTGAAAGCAGGGGGAAGATTGGAAGTAAAAGGAGATTGAGATAGAAAATGTGGATTTAGGATTGATAGGGAAGGAGCCTAGGATGAGAAACCTTAAGACTTGGGGCTGACCAAAGTGAAGAGAAAGGATGAACAGCTAATGATTTTGTTCTTGGAGAGGCAGAATTGGAGAAGATGGAAAGAAAGTGTGCGTGCCCACTAGACACCCTTTTGGAGTCTGGAATGGAACTTGAGATATCCAAGTTTTGTGTTACTTTCTCTTTTCTGCAAAATAATGTAAACTTGGAAAAGTGTCTCTTAGGTCACAGTTTGGGAATCCAAAATAATCAGGTAGTGTTTTCAATTGATCTTTGTGTCTTCATTCCTTCTCTGTAAAACAGCGATAACACACCCTTGCTTAGAATCACAGAAGGATTGAGGTTGGAAAGCACTTCTGAAGGTCGTCTTGTCCAACCTCTCTTCTCAAGCAGGGACATCTAAAGTCAGTTGCCCAGGACCATGTCTTCATGGTTTTGAATATCTCCAAGGAAGGAGACTTCATAACCTCCCTGGGCAACCTGTTCCAGTCCTCAGTCACGTAGTTAAAAAAACCAATGTATTTCCTGATCTACAGAGGGAACCTCCTGTGTTACAGGTTATGCCTATTGCCTCTGGTCCTGTCACTGGGAACCACTGAAAAGAGCCTGGCTCTGTCCTCTTTACGCCCTCCCTTCAGGTGTTTATATACACTTATAACTTCTCCCCCCAAGCCTTCTCTTCTTCAGGCTATACAGTCCCAGCTCTCAGCTTTTTCTCATAGGAGAGAGGCCCTCAGACATTTTCATGGCCTTTCGTTGGACTCCCTCCCGCATGTCTGTGTCTCTCTTGTACTGAGGAAATGGGAACTGGTCCCAGCACTCCAGATATATCTCATCAGAGCTGAGTAGAGTGGAAGGATCACCTCCCTCAACCAGCTGGCAATACTTCCCCTACTACAGCCTAGGTTACTGTTAGCCTTCTTTGCAGTAAGGGCACATGGGTGGATCATGTTCAACTTGGTGTCCACCAGGACCCCCAGCTTTCCAGCTGGGTGGTGGTGGAAATTGTGCCCTGGGATTGTTTATCCCCAGGTGCAGGACTTTGCACTTCTCTTTCTTGAACTTCATGATTCCTGTTATCCCCTATTTCCAGCCTGTCAAGGTCACTCTGGATGTCAGCACGACCCTCTGGTGTATCAGCCACTCCTCCCAGTTTTCCATCATCAGCAAAATTCCTGATAGTATACTCTCCCCCATTATCCAGATCATCAATGAAAATGTAAAACAGGACTGGACACAGTATTAATCCCTGGGGCACACCACTAGTTACTGGCCTCCAACTAGGCTTTGTGCCACTGGTTACCACCCTCTGGGCCTGGCTGTTCAGGCATTTTTCAGTCCACCTCACTGTCTGCTCATCCAGCCCATATGTCAACAGCTCATCTATGAGTATCTTATGGGAGTATCAAAGGCCTTACGGAACTCAAGGTAGACAATATCCCCTGCTCTCCCCTCATCTACCAGGCAAGTCATTTCATCATAGAAGTTTGACAAGTTGGTCAAGTGCTTTCCAGCCATGCTGACTATGGTGATTTTCTTGCCCTTAATGTTCCTGGAAATCAGAATCACCTACGTTGGAAGGGACCTTTTAAGATCATCTAGTCCAACCAATGGAAAAAATAACCAAAACCAAAACAACAAACAAACAAACAAAAACACCCCCCCCCAAAAAAAAAACCCACACACAAACCACACACCACACCCAAAACAACACCAACACAACACTAATCCATATCCCTGGGCACCATGTCACCTCG
>JAOTQQ010000001.1:138681774-138704934 GCA_026546715.1 Gallinago undulata | reverse complement strand
AAATATTTCCTAATATCTAACCTGAACCTCCCCTGGTGCAACTTGAAGCCATTACCCCTTGTCCTATCGTCTGTGACTTGGGAGAAGAGACGGACCCCTCTCTCTACAGCCTCCTTTCAAGTAGTTGTAGAGAGAATATATGCTGTGATGTCCCTGAAAGACTGAGCTACAGATCATTTTACTTTGAATGTTTTGTCTCCTGGAAGTGATTCATAAGTCTCATTCAATAAGCACCATTACACTGATATTTAAAGAGTAATTTGCAGCCTGCATGGTTTTAATGAGATGTAAGGTTCACTTTAAGAAGGATTGCTGTGTTTCTCTGCTGCGAATCCAGTGTATGTAGATCATATAAGGACTGATTCTCTGACCATTTAAAGGTAAATATAGTGTGTAACACCTTATTACCTGAATGAAGATAGGGAGAGGCATCTTTTAGAATTTGATTTTTGTAGTGCGCAGATTGCTTTTTTCATTATTATCTTTGCAATTTTTAAGTGCTGTTGAATTTTACAAATGTATTACTCCTATTCATTTTTACATAAAGTTCATTTAAATAAATAAAAAATTATTTCAGGAAAAACGGCTAATATCAAGATATAATCTCTTTTATTTCATCAGTCATTACACACTGTAGTCTACATATTGCTTTAGTCTATTGTAATTCTGCTTAAGCCTTTATTGTTATAATACCTGAGAAACTTATTTTTAATTATCTAAACATTTTCTGTTTAAATATAGATTTGTTTTGAGCCAGATAATTTGAAGCCTTGATCTAAGGGAAAATGCAGTGCTATAAGTATTAGTTGAATTATTTATGTTTCAAAAAGGTACATGCTTCAGTGTTTTCTTGAAGGGGAGCTTTTCCCATGTTCTTTTATGCTTTACAAGTGTATAAAAGAATTTTTACTTCAAATGGGATGAATTAATAAAAATGAGACCTTTTTGATTGTGTCCAGATAACTTTTCAAGACAAAGTCTTGTGCAACAAGAGGAGATCTGTGCTCTGAAAGAAATGATTGCACAACTTGATCAAGAGAAGGCAACTTTGCAAAACTGTGTGGAAGAAGGAAGGGAGAAGATTGCTACTTTTGAGGAAAGCCTGGCAATTAAAGTATGTTTTGACATATAAATAGTCACAAAAGATAAATAGGGAAAGAATCTGTTGGGTCATCACACCTATCTTATATTGGTATCCCCAGCAGTGCTCAGTGCTGAACTAGTTCTGCTCCAGTTTCAAGGCAACAATAAAACTCTTGTTGACTTCAACTGCAGTAGGTTTGAGCAGTGTTGAGCATCTCATGTTTGGCATTTTGTATGGCTTATACTTACCAAGAGAGGAGACTTTAAGTAATTTCCGGAAGTTGAGAAGAGTAAATTAGACAATACAATACTTTATTATAATATTTAGCCTAAATTTTTCCTTGGGGTCCACTGATTTTAGAGATGCAGGATGCCAAGTAGTATTGCCTTTGTTGTCATTGAAGAAGCATATGAATTATAGCCTTTTCAACTTAACTTAAGTTACTAGTTTAATGAAGAAAATAATAGCATCAGTTCATTGCCCAGTGTGATTTCAAACTTTATAATGAAGCTGTGTAATTCTCAGCTCTGCAACTTTGTTTTTCACCTCAACTTCAGCCATCTGGATATTGATTTAGGATAAACTAAAGAAGGTACTTTTTAACTGTTGTGATTGTTGACTCCAGAATTTGCAGTGATTTTTAAGAAAATTTTAAGGAAAATATATAGCAGGACAGGCTATAATCATCTTGCCGCAAGCACTGACTTTCCATTTTAAAAACTGTAAATTGTAAAATGGTGTCCATTTTGGAGAAGAGATGGCCATGTCTCACTTCTTGTGTCTTCCGTGGAAGACATTTCCTTAGTCTATCTATGTGTTTTTTAATATCTGTATCAAAAGAGAAGGGAGTGAAGTGATACACTTTGTCCCATCTTCTTTATGGAAATATAGTGACAGAATTCTTGTTTTATTAGTTGCAAACCAGCAGTCTCTAGTAGTTTATTCATTATAGAAAAGCTGTGAAAAAATATCTAATAGACAGAAGACATCATTTAGTTTTGTGAGTGTGAGCCAATGCTACCTTTAGAATGACAAAGAATTAAAAATTTTAATTAAAGTTTTATATTCTGCAGAAGACAATAATATTTATTTGCCAAATTAGATTATAGAATCACAGATTATCAGAATTTTCAGCTCTAAAAAATACAGGATGAAACTTGAAAAACCACAATCCATTTTGCATTAAATAGTTAAATTTATCAGCTAGCTGAATAAAAGAAAAATATAGATAATATTATTTTTTTTCCATTTATACTGAGGGGTGGTGAGAGTTTATTTTAATTTTGTATTTCTTTTCAAGGAGAAAGTAATTTCAGATTTCAAGATTCTGATTTCTGAGATGGAGCATTCCACAAAGTAAGGATAAAATGTCAAGAATGTTTTTAAATTTTATTAATTTATAGCATTACTTCAAAAATGGAATCAAAAATGGATGTGCTAGGGGATAAATGTTTTTTTACCCTATTAAATATTAAAATGTCACAGCTTTGTTTCATGACTTGTAAACTTAACCACTGCAAAAGCTGTCATTTTTATTAGGTTGGGCACTGTTGTCACACCTGAAGTTTTTTTCATTTGCTGCATAGAAAGTCTTCTGAAGCACTCTGTGTCTGTAAGAAAGATATCACCAGTTTGCGTCAACAGCTACAAGAAACCAGTGAAGAACTTGCACAGACTAACAAGAACAGAGAATCATTAGCTCAGGAGAATGACAGGTTACAAGAGCATCTTTCTAATATTATGCAAGAAAATCAGGTATATTTGTACAGAGAACCCTGGAATAAAAAGGAAAATCATATATTTTTCAAGTAGTGCATAGAATTGTTGGGCCCTCATCTGAACTAAATCGGTAAACTTGTTTTTAAGCTCATTTTCAAACTCTGATTTATCCCTTATTGTTCAGCTCTCTTGTATGAAGAGGACCAGCTATTCTTATGTAATGGTTTGGATGTTTATCTTGAGGAACAGCTAATTAATGGGGTTTTCTTTATCTTAATGTAAAAACACTGTGGCAGTTATAACTATTGCTTACATGGAAAAATACTATAAAGGACACAGCAAGTATTTCTTACACTGTGCTGTGCCTGGTCCAGAGCACTTACAAGCTTATGAACTGGACTTGCTAATAATTTAACATAGAACACATTTTAATTAGGTTCAAAACTATGAATAGCTTTATATTTATTTACATTCCTTTAAAGTGGCTTTTACATAGAAGATGCTGGAAATATTTGGTCATAATACAGCATTACATTATCCACTGTATTACTAATCTGTGTGCAGTTACTAATGAAAGTAGTTAAAATACTTAAAGTGTTGTCTTATGTATGCACAGTGTTCATGCATCAATGTGTCTTTCAAGCAGCTAGAAATTAAGCTTAATACCTGCAGTAGTTCATCACTGTGTAATGTTCTGGTTTTTTTTCTGTTCAACCTGTAACCTTCATTTAGGTTTTATGATACTTGCTCTTTCTTCTCTGCACTTACTTTACTGCTTAGGATGTCTTTGTCTCTCTGCTCACCTGGCTTTCTCTTCCTCTAGAAGTGTTACCCAGTTTTGAAGGAGCAGGTTAACTTCATGTAATTTTAGATATATAAAAGTTTCAAGTTATTGAGGCTCCCTTTTAAGTGGAGAAAAGTATTCCAGAAGGAGGTTCATACCATCCCAGTTTTTAAAGTGACTCATTTTACCTGTCTCTCTCCCTTCGTTATAGAGGAAGCATAGCTAACTAGTTTAGAGCAAGTCCCTAATTCTGTGCTGTGAAAATCAGGTGAGACAGCTCCCATGCTAAATAACTCTTCTCTCAAACACATTAATCTCTTCTCTTTAGCACCCTTCGTGCTAAATGGAGGTTCTAGTAGTTTTAACCACCAAAGGTAGCTAGTGAGCGCCACTAGAAATGTGGATTGCTGAAAGAGATTACTGCAGGGAATTCTTTACCCTCTCTCAGAATCACAGTTGATGGTGATGTGGTCAGCTGGTACAAACCTAATCTTCCTGTTGCTTTTATACCTTCAAAGGCTTCATGGTTTTCTTTGCAATGCCTGGATGCCTGTAGAAGCAGTCAGAAACAAAACATTTTAGCCTCACAGAATCAATTACTTTTTAATGGGTTTGCATCTATAATGGTTCCTCTAGGTTCTTCCATTAATTTAGGTGATGTTCAAAGTACTTAAGGTAGCATTCCCATTTGTTCAGTTGGACTTACTGAAAAAGTTCATAGACCCTTTTTCAGCAATTCACAGCCTTTTCACAACAGAATCATAGAATCATAGAATTGTCTAGGTTGAAAGGAACCTTTAAGATCATCTAGTCCAACCATCAACCTGACTGATAAAAACCATCACTAAACCATGTCACGAAGCACTATGTCAACTGGTCTTTTAAATACCTCCACGGAGAGTGCCTCAACCACTTCCCTGGGCAGCCTGTTCCAGTGCTTAATAACCTTTTCAGGGTAAAATTTTTTCCTAATATCCAATCTGAACATCCCCTGGCGCAACTTGTGACCATTTCCTCTTGACCTATCACCTGTGACTTGGGAGAAGAGACCGACCCCCGCCTCTCTACAACCTCCTTTCAAGTAATTTTAGAGAGCGATGAGGTCTCCTTTCAGCCTCCTTTTCTCCAGGCTGAACAACCTCAGCTCTCTCAACCGCTCCTCATAAGACTTACTCTCCAGACCCCTCACCAGCTTCATTGCCCTTCTCTGGGGCATAGGAACAGGAGTTTCTCCATAGCCCACTTCCTCTCTACCACACACATACTGGTTCTTGTAGCTAAGTGTTCTCATAGTAATTTTGTAAGGAAGGAGGAGTTTCTGAACAGGACAGTTCAAGACAGCCCTTCTGCAGGATTTTTTAATTCACTCTGTTCTGTTTCTTAAGCAATAGTTGCCAGAACTGGGTGCATTTTCCTAATATGCGTGGCGTTATTCCACCTGATTAGGAGGTAACCACTTAATTAGTTAATTAAATTTTTAGTTGTCTTCTGCTTTTTCAAATGTGGGCTTTTAAGAGACTGTAACATGTAAAAAAGAGGGAACTGACTCTGAGCCCTGTTCCTTGAATGGGGCAGGCTATTTTGTAATGACCACCTAGCTGCTAAATAAACCATCTGTCTTTTTCTCCTGAACTGTTACATTCTTTTATAAACACTTTTCTTCAAGATCTATCATTATTTTTAAGTCAAAGATGTTAAATATTTTTCATACATGCAAAATATTATTTATGGATATATATATGGATATATACATGATTTAAATTTTATATAGCCTTTAAATAAGTTGTTAATAAAGCCATAGGCACTAGATACACACTAATTCTATTTTTTTAAAAAATACAAACAGTATACTTTAACATTATGAAACAAATTTTTCTTCTTAGGTACTATATAAAAAACTAGCAAAGTACCAGAATGAGCTTGATGACATGAAGTTGAAAGCCCAGGATTCAAACACAGATATTGTCAGGCTGAAGAGCATACTTAAGTCCAAAGTGGGTATATGGATTAAACCTATTGTTTTAACTAAAAACGAAATTTTAACCATGCTTGCATGGAATAATTTGCTTCCTTGCTGAAACTTATTTGCACTCTACTAACAGGTGTTTCACAGCTTGAACACATTTTCTTAGTTGTTTTTGCAGTACACAAGTAAGGAAGTCTATTTCAGTGTGGTTTTATATATATGCTTGTGTGTTTATTAAACTTAAGAATTCAGAGAGTGAATTATACAGAGACTTGAAACTCTGTTGTCTTTCTTACCATATGGGATTAATATTAAAAAAATAATAATAATTCTGCAACATATTGCAATGCAATATATTTTGTCATGTTAATTTAGCCATTTTTAACAGTTGTCTTTTGAGCATTAAAATACATCCATCTTGAAAAAGACACTGATTCCTGAGAAATCTCTTGACATTTTGTCTAAATGGCAAAGTGTTCAATGGAAAGAGAACTTCCAAAACCATGTCATACCTACAGACCTATAGGTATCCATCCCTATTTTAGGGATCCTTGCTTGCTGTGAAATTTTAAACTAACAAGCTTTATGTGTTAGGAAATGGAGAACTGTGAGCTTTTGGAGAATTACCACAAAGCCCGTGAACAAGGAGAAAGCTGGGAAGCAAAATGCCATCAAGCAGAAGCAGATTGTAGTTCTGTTAGATGGGCACTGATCAGTGTGGAGTCCGAGAACCTCAGGTTGAAAGAGAAAATGGAGTCTCTTGAAACAGAGATGGAGCTAGTAAGTTGAAATTCTTTTCATAGTTCATCCTTGAAATGGTCTGGTAGGATTTTAAGCTTGCAGCTGTTTAAAATTATACTTAATGCCACTTCTTATATTTTAGAGATACTTGCTACACTGAACTGTATGGAGTTTGAGTTTATTTAATACTATGACTAGATTTCCATTAGTCAGTCTTGGAAAAAGATCTTTAAAAATAATAGCATATCTTAAGGGAAAAAAGTTCTAAAATGCTCTCGTATTTGGAATGACGAAAGGCATAATGTCACACACAACTCCACAGCATACTTTGTTCTTTGTCACCTGTTATGTACCTGTATCTGCTTTTCTTGCTTCCAGCTTTTCAGCCTTCTTTCCACTGCTTTAGGTGTCCCGGTGATTCTCTTCCCCCTTGAAAATCTGAAGAACTTAAGGGGATATGCACAGCATGCCTTTGAAAATACATTATGAACATATAACTATCTTCTGGTCTTGGTTTGTTACCGTTTTTGTTGCAGATCATCTCTGCTTCCTGAATATCACATAGGCTACTGAGGATCACCCATGCACATGAGATACTCAGGAGGCACTGAGCTGCTGCTGTTCAGGAAATGGCTGAAAACATAAGAGTAGCAAAACAGCACAGGAAGATTGTGTGGCAGATTTTGACATTTTTTGAGTACAATAAAACTGGTACATGGTCCTAGTTTGTCCAGCCAGTCTCAAATGAGTAGAGATATCATCCTGCTCATTCCTTCTCACATGCCTGCTATTAAATATAAACAAGCCTCTTCCTGAAAACTGTGTCATCAAATTGAGTCAGAATTTCAGTTGGATATCATGTTCAGGTTCATAGCAGTTACATGTAAGGTACATATCTAAAACTCAGAAGTTCTAATTTAAGAAGTCCTAGCACGCTTAGCAGTGTCCTGTGTTCCCTGTGCTTTTTTTTAGGCAAGAAACAGCATGAATGTGACACACTCCCCCTACTATCATCTCTTTTGATCTCATTCCTAGGAAATCCTCAAGGAAACCACAGTGCTTTCTCTCTCCCCTTGCTTTTGTCAACAACCTCCCAGAGTCATTCTGCCACCTACTGAAAATTAAGTAGTTAGAAGTGACCAGAAATACCAGTCAGGTGTCAAAGGGAAAAGTACAGGCATTTTTCAAAAATGAAAAACCTAGGGTATGTTAATTTAAAATATACAAAATTCTGAATGCCTGTAGTCAGAACTGCTGCTGCTGGCTTGTGGACTTCTCTTTAGCGTAAATTCTGTCATGCCTGAGTTTTTGGGTGACAGCAGTATCAGTATTACTGACAGTATCTCAGCATTCATTGATCATCTACATACAAGAATACATTTTATTGTTAGGAGGGTCTAATCTGAAAATGGAATGGCACCCATGGCAGAATTTTCAACCTTTTTAGCTCTGCAGAAGGGGTAGAATTCTAGGAATAGTTTAAAATTTCAGTTGCTGTTTTTGCTGTCTTCTAGTTATTGTATGTGGGAGTTATTTAAATAAATAACTTTAAAGTTTATTCTAGAATAAATGACTGCTGCTTCTTAAAATTCCCCACAATTACATAGAAGTACTTTTATATGATTTTGGAAGCAGTTTTAAATTTTCTTTGCAGTAGAGTTTTGATTATGTGATATTCTTTTACTGTGCTATTTAACAACCGAGGCAGCATACAAGTCTCAGACTTCTGCCTTAAGCAAGTCTCTTGTGAAAACGGAGAGCTTCAAAAATACATCATGAAGGAGTCTCTCTACTTGCAAATCTCACATCTACACAAGAGCTTTGCATTAAACTAGATGCAGTCAAAGAATGATTAAATAAATCAGCAGTTAACTTACACAGCAGATAAAGTAGAAAGGGTATGTGAAATATATTAGAAAAGTAAGTTTATGTTAACATAATATTTAAAGGATCTAAATCTACTGTGAGATCTAGAATGATCAAATAAATCTCTGTTGATGATTAGTGCTTCAGTTTTTTTACATTGAAATGTTTAAATGTTTTCCTTAGGGGCTTACTCCTCAGAGGGTGGGTACTATTTGAAAAGCTCACTGCTTTGCAGGGCTTTACTATGAATACTCAAAAGTCAGAACTCAAAATTACTGGTTATTTTCTTGAAAAATGTCTTGGATTTTACATCTAGTCACTAAGTAAGCTGGAGTACTTTATTAGTAAAGAAACCTGACATGGACTTCAAAACGCTTGACTTTTAGGAAGTATCAATATCTGTTTAATAATCTCTCCTTAATTTCCCTTGAAAATTAATTTCTGTTGACCTTGATTTTTTACAAAACCTACAAAATTAATGTTGGGTAGGCAAATCTTTAAAAGCTCAGCTTGGATAAGCTCTGAAAAAAAAATCATACATACTCAGAATATTCAGATATCACTGTCCTGTCCATTCTCTGTTCCAGCTGAGATGATAATTTCTTGTTCTTTACAGGCTTCCACCATTCTCTTTTGACCTTTATGCCTTTTCCATAAGCCATGGGTAAAGCTGCTGTTTGACAGTTGGGTTTTTGCTCCAGCCAAATGTGTGCAAGGTCTTTTTTATGCTTGTGGATACTTTTGATAGGGAAGATTTCCCGCATAAGATATTTGCCTGAAGCTTTTGTGAGATTTTATATTACTAAACCTTCCTTGATTCTTCTGTGAGGACTTGCTGGGACTGTGGAGAGGACCAACACTTTCAGTACAGAAGAATGCAGAGATTGAGTTGGAGAAAAGTCTGAGGTTGGGAAATTGTCACCATTTTTTTTTTCATGCCTGGTTTTCATGAAAACCAGTGGTTTCACATCAGCCATGTATAACCTTCAGATAGGGCTCTTATTCCAATGCAGAAATCTGCATTACTAGATTGCAGCATACATATATTCAGAGGTGGAAATAGAATCTGATGCTGAATAATACTGTTCTTTCAGTGTTTCTAGTAGTGTTTATTTTCCTATAATTTATTAATTTATGCTGTCTACAGTTTTCAGTATTCTTTTGTTCTGAAATACAAAAGTAGAATATCAAAACTGTTTATAGGCAAAGGAACTAGATTTTTGATTGACAGTTAGTAGAAAAATGGATCTTTCAGACTGAAGATACCTTTTCGTTTAGTTTGGTAAAACCAAATAATTTTGCTTTGGAAAGTGAAAAAAGCTTTTTTGTGTATGTGTGTGCTATTTTATTTTATTTTATTTTATGTTATTTTGTTTTGGTTTATTTTGTTTTATTTTGTTTTCTTCTTTTTTCCTTGTTGGCCTTTGACCATAGCTCTCTCAATATCTGATTTGAACACACAAATGATTATCCTCTGAAAATTCTGGTGAATGTGCTGTAGAGGTGGGGTGTTTGGTAAAATGTCTCAATTCATAGATTTACTATGACCTTTGGGTGAGCATTATGGTGCTAAATGTAAACTAGGGTTAAGTCAAATACAGATAAAAGTGCTTGCAGTATCCCAAATGGACTCAGACATACCAATATGTGTACATGAAAAGATGAAGAAAAATGGCATCTAGCTTGTTTACACTGAGATTAAAACAGTTTTTTGTATCTCTGGAGCTGACTCAATACAGATTTTCCTGACTCACAATCTCTGGGTTTGTTGTGTTTGTGTGTGGGGATTGTTTTGTTTTTTTTCTTTTCTTTTCTCTTTTTGTGTAGTTATGTCTCAGGTATATCCATTGTTCCTTTTTCAGTGGAACATACCAATTTTCATGGATATTATTCTGTTTCAGGTTCCCCTGAGATACAAAGATGCTTAATCTCATTTTGGATTTTATTCATTTTCCCTGTCCTCACAAATTTATTCTTGGTGCTTCTTTAAGTAAAATAAGTGTAATATCACTCTGCTGGATATTCAGATATTGGTTTGTTATTCCACGTGCCATTTCCTGCATGCAAATGGTTAATCAGTAGTTTCTTGCCTCAACAAAATACAGAACTTGCTTTTTAATGATTCTGTCTACAGTCTATATCCCCATTGATCCATATATTTACTAGCATTTTGCCATTTCTACCAAGAACATTTATATTCTGATATATACATTGGGTGAATTTATAAATCTGACAGAAGATTTTGACTGAAGGCAAATGTAGCGTGAATCGTCAGTGGAGTGAGCGAATTTTGATCATACATCCCAGACTTCCTTTTTGCTTTTTTTCTATTTTTTTTAAGGGTTACCTTAATAGATAGATAAAACTTTAAAATCTTTGTTTAGCTGCAGAGCAAGTGTGTGTCATCCTATTCTGAAATAGAGCTGCTGAGAAAACAACTGGTAAATGAAAGAGCATCTATGAAAAACCTGGAATCTTTGCTTGCATCCCATCGTGAGAAAGAATTTCAGTCACAGATAGAAAAACAAGAAAAAGACTCTGAAATTCAGTTTCTCAAGGAACAGCTTGCTTTGGCAGAAAATAAACTGTGAGTAAATGACCAGGAGAATATTACAGGTTTTTTCATTCTTCCCAAGTGTGTATACACACAGATGATTTTATATCTAGATGCATTTTCAAATGGCTAATGTACCTTGGTTACTTCACCAGCAGAAGATACCAAAAACCTGCTTCTGATTCCCCAGCTATATCCTAATAGTCTTTTCTGTGTACTGCTATATTTCACTCAAAAAATGTTCTTAATTTCAAATGCATGGTATAGATGCCCTTTTAATTTTGGATAATTGTATTTGGTAAGATACTGGGAGAATTATAGTTAATATCTAATTAAACTGTATGGACTTTACAGTGTTATGCAGGGTCAAGATTTAACTCAGCTCAGAAATAGAGCAGCTCAGCTAGAGCTGGAACTGGATTTCACCAAAAGACAGCTGGGGACTAAGCGCTTTGAAAGGCAAGTATATGTTTTTGTACTGCACTTCCTGCATCTAACTGGAGTAACAAGCAATATAGTACTAAGGTTTAGACTGATCAGTAGGGTAAACAGCAAAGTTTGGTTTTGTTTCGTTGTATACCTTCTGTGTATTTGGAGGCTATTCATGTCACTGGATTCAGTCTGTGTAGATGTTGTACATCCTGTCTAAATTAGTTGTCTAGGTTCCCGTTATAGCTAATGGAATGAATGACACACTGAGATAAGCTGCTCTGTAGAATTCCCTGTTTTCGGATGGGATGGATCACTTTCCTGAAGATGCTCATATGTCTTCACTCATTTATAGAGAAGCTTGTCTTGATCTATAGTGAGAGTCTAGGTGACGAGCTGGCTACAGAAGTGATTTATAGACTACTAATTCTGCGATATGAAGGGCTACCTTTTGGCTACGCTTGTACTAGTGAACTAAAACAGATCAGAGCATTGTCTTGAGAGGTCCACACAACTCTATACTTGTCTATACAGTTCAATTGTTAGTACCCACTCTGGAATGATTTTAGCCCATACCAACCTGCCTGCTCCCAGTTACTGCTTGAGCCACAGAAAGTACTAGGAATGGTTTCCAAATGGCAGTATGGCCAAAGTAAATTCTACATTTTTTTTTTTTTAATAGGAAGAGTATTTAACAATATGTACAACCTGTTTCATATGATTTGGCTACAGTACCAGGGAGCAGTCCCGGGCCTGCTTCATGAGTTAGTTTATATACGTAGTCTCAGTGTCTTAAATAGTTTTCTTATCTGTGAAACAACAGTACTTCTCTATTTCATGGTTGTATTGAGGATAAAATATTATCATTATGACCATGTTAGGAATCATTTTGGATATCTAAAAGAGATGACTAAAAGGAGCAGAGTGATATAATTATAGCACAGATTTGAAAATCAGGTGTCTTGTTTAATTGTAGTAAATTACGTTGCTGATACTCTGTTCTCTCATAGGTAAGGATGAAGGTTTTGGAATGGGCATCTCTATATCTGATGTTAGGTCTTTTAAAGATGGATTTCTTAAATGTATCAGTGCATGTTTCAATTTCAAATTGGATTCTCCTTTACCCTGAACACATGGCAAAAACTGCTAAACTTTTGGGTTAGATGTGCAAGTCATTTTAAAGGGTGGCATCATTTGTGCTTCTTCAGGTGCATAGAATGAGCCACATGGGAGTACCTTTGTTTTAAAAACTCAATCTTCTTCAAACTGTTGTTTCTCTACTCCCATTTTATGCGTGCACCCATCTTACGGCATATGGGTGCTCACCGGTAGGGACAGCATTTGTTTCTTCTTGAAATATTCAGTGGCAGAAAGTTGAATCAGCCTCCATACTTAATCTCTTCTCCTAGTTAAGGACAATTTGTTACTCATGTGGTTATTTATAGGTGCAGTAATACCAACATTTAGTTTACAGATGGTTAGTAAAACGGATATTAGAGTGAGCCTTTCTGAGGCAAAGAACAACAGTTTTCATGCCTTCAGATAATTTCTCTTCAAGAGAATTACAAACACAATTACCTGAATTGTTTTGGAAAGAACAAAGCTAGGTTTCATTATGCAGTTTATAAGTCAGTTGTAAAAACAATATGCAGAATTCTTAGAGAGCAAAGACTGAAATGTTAATGTATAAAAATCTGAGGCTGACATTAGATTAAGCTGTCTTTGAAAGGCTAGAGCTTTTTTCATAATATCAAAACAGTGTCCCTTCAATGTCCCATAAACATTACAATAATTTTATTTCTTTTCCGTTTTTCCTCAGAAAGTCATACTTTGCAAGACAAGGTATCTATCTCTCTTGCTTGCAGGGAAAAGGACTAAAGCTCCAAGTTGGCTTCTCACAGCCAATCTATATTTCTGGTAGTGGCAAGTGAAAAGCAGTTTAGCCAGAGAGGCTATTGTTAAAATTGGTATCGTGATAGTTGGTATAATGGAAGCAGCAGATGTCACTACTGAGTGGGGTTTTTTTGTTGTTGTCAGTTTAAACAAGAGGATAGATGATATCCTTGTTCTAACACTGACTTAGCTAGTCATATTGATTTACTGCCTTGGTGCAGAATGAAATAATGCCTGAAATTAGAAGTTGGAAGTGCCAACACTGTCAGACCTTGAATGAGCACTAACACAGGGATACTAGGAGGCTTAATCCATGTGTCTGAGTTTTCCTTTAGCATTCAGAAAAGGCACCTCCCCATCTTTCCCACCCTCCTGACTGCAAAAGCAGTTTGGACTCATGTGAAAACAACAGGTTTGATTTATTGTCCTGTTCTGGCTGTGGTGACCAAGCAGAGGGACTGACCCTGAACAACCACACTCACAACTTTCCTATCTTTTTATCCCTTTCTGTTTCTTGACCCTCCTTTTTGCTGCCCTTGTACCTCCCTTTCTCTGTCCTAAATAAAAAACTTGCCCATGTTTGCTTTTCCCCATTGGTCATAGTTTTGTTCATACCCAAACTTGGTATTCTACAGGGTGATGTTACTTGTGAGAGCTGCAAGCAGCTGCACTCTGACTTTCCATCATTGCCAGCACCATCTTGTCCATTGAAGGCAGTAGAGCATGTGCATAGTAAAACCCTCAAAAGCAATAATGCTAGTAAGACTAGCAGTTAATGTAGATAAGCCTGGTTCCATGGTCTTTACAGCACGTATGACCTCCCCAGGCACAAGGTTGTGGGATGTTGGTAGGTAGGTGGCAGACTGTTACTGTCTCACTGGCCTCCTGCTGCCTGTAGATTCAGATCTGCGAGCTGATGGGTCTGGATCTGATCCCTCTCCTGCAGGTTTTGGTGATCTGTTTCGGTGATTTGCTCCATAGGTAGGTCTGTAGTAATAGCTAAGTCACACTGGAGTCAGTTTCAGTTCAATAGCGTACAGGCTGTCCCAGTTAAACCTTCATTTGCAAGGTTTTGGGCAACTTGGAGTCCTTTTTTCCTAGCCTGTGCCATGCTCCAAATACACCCATCCGTTTATAATTTTTACTGGGGTTATATGTTGAAATTCAGGGGTTCTTGAAGCCACACTTCCTAGTAGTTTCCTGGTCTAACACAGACTAGATTCTCCTCATGTAAACAACTGGTGTCCTGAAACCAGGATCCCAGACGAGTATGTACCTCTAAAATTTTCCAATGTATTATCCAATCCCACCTGCTTCCTCCCCTTATTCCCAGATGTAGGAGTTATGGATTGATCCAGTACCCAGGTTCTTTAGTGATTTAGTGATTGTCCTTATGTTGCAGACTTGTGAATAACCTTCAAATTAGGCTTTTCATCCCTGGAGATTTTTACAATTTTTAGAGTTTACCCTGCAGCAACCATGGCTAGCTTCTGTCTTTATGGAAAAAAGAGACAATGGATATGTAGAACTAAATTTGAGTAAAGATGTAATTCAAAAAGAGTCACTGATTTCTCTCAGAGAAGTATATGATGAATACCATGTCTTCTTTTAAAATAAAATAAAATAGCTGACAATCTTAAAAGGAAAAAAAAAACAGATGATAATGACTGTGAGATAATTTTGATGATTTTTGAAAAGTGCTTAGTCTCACTTTAAAATAATGTTCCTTTAGGCAACTTGCTGTACAGGAGTGCCAATGCCAGAATCACGCAATCTCATATCAATTAAGCTCTACGTTAAGAACATCATCACCTGAACGTTCCCATTATCGACCTCCTGATTGGTCTCTGGACTGACCCCTGGATGGATAAGTGGTCCAATGACATTTAAGTTCCAAATACTGATGGTAAAAAAATAAAAGCATGAACTCTTGTTGAAATATTGACTGAATTCCATGGAATTACATTGCTCCAAGAAAAGTTACAAGAAGATTCAGGATCACAATCTTTTGACAATGCTCCTTATGTTTTGTTTTATTGAGCTGTATTGAAAGTATGGGGTTAATAGCAACTACTTGCACTGGGATGCTATAGTCATAAATTCTTAAAACCACAATAGAAATAATGCTACAGAGATCTCGACTTGCCACCATTTTGTGCAGGTGTAGATGCAAATGTTTTCATCTTTCCTACATAAAAGCTGTTAACTATCCAGCCTTTCTTCTTCTAGTAGTTTTCAGGATAATTTTTACTCTATATACACATTTTTTACAAGAAACATCAATGCATTCTAAAAGTCTTCAAACGCTTGTAACCCTGAGAGCAAGGCCAGCTTGCCTTCTAACAATCAGTGAAATGGAGCCTCCACAACATGCAGCTACTCCCCTGTCAGTTCTTCATATTTTGGTAGCTGCATGCTGGTTGCATCACACTTTTCGGTGCATGGCAGCATGCATTAAAAAAAAAATATTGCCAGCTGGGAGCGAGGAAAGCTTCAATTCATGACTTGCAGGAAATAATTTCTGCTTTTGAGATGGTTTCATACTTCCAAGATGAACTTTGTTAAGACTTTGTTAACTGAGATTATTACCTTCAGCACTTGATTAATCTTTGTTGTCAAAGGCTCCTCGAAGTACACAGGTCCTAAGAGTATGAAGAAAGTTTCCTCTGGTCAGTGAGCTGGTTCTGTTGCCCTTAGTAGGAAGATGCAGCTGTGCAAGACAGTGATTTTGTAGCTATTGCCAGTCCTTGATAGCAAGGTACAGGGAGTCTTCATTCCTCTGATAGAACCAAATCTACTCCTCATTAGTCTTGAATGCAGCATAGCTCTGATATTTGTTGAAATAAGCACTGTATCATTTGGAACAGTGTGATTTACTTTTAATTACTGTAATGCTTTCTTCCTTTTGATATGGCATTAAGAAAAGGGATCAATCCATGTAGTCATCACACTGATACCAATGATTATGGTGCTTTTTCTATTTGAATCACTCCCTTTTCAGGGTGATAGAATTCCTTTCTAGTTAGTAAACTTCTAGCTAAATATGAAATCAAGAATAATCTTCTACAAACTAGATTATGAATCCAACTCATTTCTTGTAGGGGTATTTTGTTTGGTTGGTTGTGTTTTTTTTCTTTTCTTCTGGCTGGCCTTATGTGGCATGATCTGCTTTTGCACATTCCTAGGGAGCAGCAAGTTTAAATAAGGACTAAAAAGGAAATGCGTGAGCCAGGTATGAATACTTGGTTTGTTTAAAATCTTCAGCTGGATTAAGCTAAATCTTTCTCAATTAAATCAATGTAGCTTTTGAGTGCAAATGAACTCAATTTTTTTTTTCTGCTTAATTATTTTCTGGTTTTGAGTGTTCAAGATACTAGTATAACTCATAACTTTTTTCCTCATCCAGCTCTTTGTTATATTTTTTTTTGGCTAAGTAGGAAGAACTAGAGTTGCTCCAGACCTACTTACTTACTTATTTTTACTAAATGATTTGGTATTGTTTCCATTTAACAAAAACCCTGTGCAATAAAAACTGAAACTCTGGCAGTCTGTGCTATGTTTTAAAAGCTTAACTGGAAAGAATTCATTAGGTTGGCGTAGTGTAGCGACAGGGTGATGAATAAAATAGCCTGTTTGAGAAGGCTTTCCTGAGATAGAGCAAAGATCTGAATCTAGATCTCTCTGCCTTATGTAAGTGATTTATATTTGATTCACCTATGTCTACGAGTGCTCTAATGTCCAGAATACCAAAGTTCTTGTCAAATTTTCTGTCAAATTTGGAGTTTGTATCAAGAAAAAGACAGAATAGGAAAAATGTCTGAAATATTTAAGAATGGTGAAATCATTTCCCTCCCAGTTGACTCTAGAAAGATTCAGAAAAATTCATTCAGACCAGAACAAAAGGCAAAACAATGTAAAATATGGCCTGAGAGTTAAAGGAAGAATTTCAATGCAAATATTTGGGTGTAATCATCAGCAGAATCGCAGAATTAAGACTTTAAAAATAGATATATGGGGAATTGATGAAACATGACCTAGGTCTAAATTCCTGTTGGATTTAAAGCAGAATACTACTAGGAATAGTCTTCCAGGGGGCGAAACATCATTTTTCAATTTCTGGAAGACAAGTTACCAGGGACTGAAAAAAGATATTGTAGAAACAACTACTCACTGGTGGAGAGTCTTCTTCCACAGCTGATGTTTGACCCTGCAGTACATAAAGTACGGAGATAGCAGTGCTGGAATCACCATTAATACCCTTCCTCCTCTACAGTGTTTTGGGGCTATTTTAGCAGACAGATCATGATGGCAGATGAGACAGTCGGGAACCTTTTTATTTTATCAAGAATGTGCTATCAGGAGTAAATTGGACACTAACTTTTTCTTACTCTTCCATCTTTCTCTCTCTCTTTATTGCACCAAACACATTGTTTCAGTAAAGTGAAAAGGATGTGTCTGGTAGTTTGTTTGCAGACCTAGTGGGAAGGAAATTTTCTGTTTGATTTTCTTAAGTGTTAGGAGTCCAAAGCTTGCCTTTCACTTCAAAGCACCATATAACACTTTTGTGCAATAAAATCTAATTCTTCAAACAATCTGGATTGACTGTTGAAGAGACTGGGAAGCCTCCTCAAAGTGCTTTCAGAATCAAAACCTTAACATTTTGCACATGGAAACATCAGAAGTATTGCTGTATTCACTGAACATGAAACAAATGAGATTTCTTTCTAGGAATTCTTGTTTCAAGGACTTAAAATTTTATGTTCACAGTAGCTTGTGAAGACTCTGCACGCCATCTGGAGAGTTAAAATTTAACGCTCATTTAATTATGTTTTTTTTCTCTGCTGAATGCTAGATTTTATTAAATCTATTTCACAGGTATTTCATCACTCTTAATGTGGTTCAGTGGGAATAAATCAGTCAGAATAGCTACCTCTCCCAGCTCTTGGACTACTGTGTGAGGTGGCCCATCTCAGTAAACAGAAAAAAAGACCCAGAAGTTCCATCGACTGTACTGACAGCGTGCTTTTATTTTAAAAGGTTATTGATATAGCTGAAAAAAAATGGAAAGAAAAGAACAATATGAAACTTTACTGGGGGGAAAAAGTGTCTATATTCAGGTGTTACAATTGGGATGTATTTTTGCTGAACTATGTGAGTATTATGCTTGAGGTAATGCGGTGCCATCTTGGTGGGGTTTTCTCCCCTTCAAACCTGACTGACTTCATAATTTGGATAATTAAGATAGTAATCCCAGCAGATACCAGTGTTTTGATATTCATCTATGAATATACATATTTTTTGTATGTTTCCATACATACAGGAAGTGTGCTCAACTTCTAAGAGTTGTATTAAAACTGCACAGTTTCTACTTAGAATTCTTTAATATGAGTGAGTACTGTTTCGTGATAATCGCATTTAAGCTTGCTCAGAATTTCTGCACTTTATGTCATAACATTTGTCTATGTTCTGTATTCGCACACATTAAATGCAAGAGAAAATGTAAAATGCTCTCCTATAAATCATCTGGCAAATCTATACTTCTGTATTTGGAAAGAGAGAAGTAATTCCTGTTTAATTCATTAAATTATCCATTTTCTCCATGGATTCATTCTTTTTGCTGTCTTCATAAAGGAATTTTAAAAACAGTCTCCAGTTTATTTTTGAAAGCAAAGGCACATTGGTTATAATGGTTTAAACATACATCTTGCATGTATGTTCCTTCGTATGGATTTTGTTTGCAATAACCTGACCACTAAACAGTAACATTCACATCTGAGTAATGATTAAAGACAATATAAGCTATATGAATGCTCCTAACTGCCTTTTAAAAGCTGTTGATGTAAGCTGTAGATATGATTCTATGTTGGTATGATTCTATGTAGATTCGATTATTTTTAGGAACAGGTAAAACAACTGTAAAAGGTATTTTGATGACTAATGTAAAAAAAAAAAAAAGAAGTAAAATATAAATATATACCTGTAACATAAATGCTAGGATTATCTTCCATAAGAGTACAGGTGATGATTTTAATTTGTAGGTCCTGATTCTTCATTGTTTATTTGGGGGACAGCCACAGAAGTAATTTCAGCAATCACCAGCGTTAATGTGACTACTTGCAAGTAATAAAGACTGCAGGATCAAACAGAACAATATTAACCATTTCCACATTATGCATTTATTAAAAGGCATATAGTACACTTTTTCCAAAGGAGACAGGATGATCATATCATCATCCCAGAAGATGAGAAAATGATTTGGTTTTTGAATTGTATTGATTTTTTGGAAGATGATCACAAAAAAGTTTGAGAAATGTGATCTTAATCTATGAAACTAATAGCCTATAATTTAAAAAGATGAGAGAGATTAGATAAACATAAAGTAGATAAAACTGAGTTCTTTTGGGGAGTGGATATACTGTGCAGAGGTCCATGTCCTAAAATAAAATTCCTTAGTTGCAATAATGATAGTTTTTACATATAAGATCATATCAAGTCAGTAAGGAAGGGCTCCCCTACATCATAAAAGTGCAATATTCTTAAGCAATTTGGACTTTTAAATTCTTAAGTAGAGAGGATTAAGGGAATATGAGATTATAAATAGCCAGATGTAGTAAACTTACTTGGGGTAGAGTACTCTGATAAAGTAATAGCCTTTATTATTAAAATCAGCCTTTGTGTAGAAAATGTTAGGAAAATGAGAGCCTTGTTTTTCTGCAGGCAAATTGTCAAAGGGATCATCAGGTCATGGGTGGGACCAAAGGAACTTTTGTCAGTGGTGATGGGATATAGACTTCAAGTGACTTCTCACAGTAGTTAATTGCAACGTAATTACTGACGATTAAAAAACCCAATTCATTCAAGTGAGTATATTCAGAGAGCAACATCTCTGTATTGGCAACTCCCTCACACCTAACCTGATGCAAAGTCACAAACTGAAAGACTGAAAAAAAGTGAAACAATTAATTGAATTTGCTGGTTTGCAAATAATACCTTTCAGTTTAACAAAACACCTGCTTGTTGGCGATGTCTGTAGTAATAGCCCAAGAGGACTTGAACAGTGGGTGTTGGTTGGGAATTGTATGTATCACTCCAATAGTATATTCTAAAAACCTTCAGACTGTCACTGAATAGGAAACTGTTTCATTCTTAAGTAAAGATAGATAATGAGCTCAGAGTATTTACAGTTCTTTACTTTTGGTTGCAAACACTCTTAATCTGTAACACACCTTAATTTTTTCAAAACTCAGGAAGTAATATTGAATGTGCCCAAACTGAAATGTGTTACGCATTTTGTGACAGTATCTGTTTCTTCATAATGTGAGTTATTTGTGGTAGAGAGATTTTCTTGTTGTTGCTTTATTACAATATTTTGGTTGGAAAGAAACATATACTAAGAATCTATTTATCATTTGTTTGCATTTGTGACACTTATTTGCAACTGGGAACAATGCTATACTTAATTTGTATACATTTTTAATTGCCTTTTAACACAATATTTTTATATAGACAAACCTGAAAATACAATTTGTGGTTTTCTATGAAATAAAAATATGCTGAACTTGTTCTCAGCTACTGTAAATTCTAAATTTCTCTCTTCTATCTTTTCTCTTTTCTGTACCACAAAGAATCCAATAGTATTTTAAAAGGTATTCATGCTTTTCCTTAGCAATATTTTTCTAATTTCTAGCCATTGGTTATAGAGTTGTTTCCAACTGGTTTTGGTTACTTATGGCAATGGAAACTACCGCCATTAATCAGTAGAAGGTATTTTACTTGAGCATAACTGGTTTGTTATGAGCATAACAGCATTTGTATAAGAAAGAATTCAGTGCCTCTGGTATCCTCCCTCCTTATAGCTGAGTTTTTTTATTTTATCCCCCTCCTTTACTCTGAGACCAACTAATCCCATTGGTATCTATATAGGCTCTGGAGTATTAGAGCCACATGGCTGCCAGGATCAGATGTACTTTAGCAACTCTATTACTTGCTTGCTTTTGTATATTTATTTAATCTGACTTTGATATTAGCAGATCTTAAACGATACAATAGAATGCATATAAAGTAAGTCTATATGGAATATTTAACTTCTTAATTTGCATTAGGTCCTCCTTCCACATCTTCATGATTTCACTACAAATAGCATTGCAACAAGGAATACAAGTTATTTTACAGATGCAGACTGAAGTGCCTGTAAAGAAGTGTGATCTTTTAATAAAAGGAGCAGGGTTTTCTTTTTTTTAATGTATCTCGCACTCAGTGATCTTCCCTCTGATCCACTGAACCTTAACATTAATTTCCAGCAGAGGGAGTGTGTGAAATAAAGATGAATGAATCATAAGTTGCAGTTGTGGTATTAACATACACGGTTATCAGAACACATGGAGAGATATTTCATGGTGAGTTTTACGTTTTGGACACTTTCCACACAGAAGAAAAATAGCTTGATAAGATGGATAAAGTTTTCATGTGACTTGAACTGGATTGATAATGTCAAAACATATATCCTTATTTCATTACAAGGATCAGAATTTTTATTAATAAACTTTGAAAAAACCAACATTTTCTCATAATTAAAAATTATGTGTAAGACATGGCCTGACATGATGTTTCCATCCAATGGATTTTTTTTGACCTGACTCCCAGATATACTGCAATTCAATTTTCTCACATTTGACTTTTATCATGCTTTAAAAAAATGATTTTTAATCATGCTTTCATGATTAAAATCCATGAAGCAGTTGAATTATTTGTTTCAGCAGGTGCAAAAGTCCAAGCTTAAAGTTTCCTAGCTTGTGGTTTTCATTTACACTGCATTTCCATTGCTTTTATTTCCTGAGGTGGGAGAAGAACAAACATTTTTTTTAATCTTGAATGCAGCCTACACCCAAAGTAATTATATCAAGTACATAAAGCAGAAAACTTCTTTGTTGTCAGAGCTGCAGTGCAACCCAGCAGGTGAACAATGTGCTTCCCAGATTTGCTTTATACCACAAAGCACACAGTCCTGCACACAGTCATGTTTTATGAAATTACTGTTGCCAGAATAGCATATGCATTTTACAAACAATGCTACTTAACAGAAATAAAACCTATAATTGAATTTCTTTTTTGACCCATAGTGGCTGCTCTAGAAGTAATGCTGAAATGACTTCTCATTCCAAGATAGAGTGTGCATTTCATTTCATTTCTGCTCCCCTTACCACTGCCGTAAGAATCAAGCAAGCTCCACACCATTTTTCATTCTAACATTTTTACCTTGGACTGCGAGGTAATAAAGCGTGGCATTTCTTTTTTTTTTTTTTCAGGCAACACCTGTGTTTTCTGTGTAAAACTGCTGTTTTCAGGCTCACTGACTTTACACCAGGAGACTCTGTAGAGACAAAGATGCTGTGTATGTGCTGAAACAAGAACTTAAAAAGTTTGAGAGAAATTTATTGAAATAGACGCCAAAGCGGGAAAGCATTCCGTTGACATTATTTTTGTTGTTTCTTCTGGCCAGTTCCTCCAGCCTTCCTTTCTCACTGCTTAGCATGGAAACTAAGCTTCAAACACGCTATTTGAATATCCAAATGTACAACTGTTCACAGCGACAAGCAACTGCAGGCAGAGCCTTTGGCTCTGACACTGCTGTGAGGGCCTTGGCCGATTTTTCATTTGGGCCTGACCTGCTTGCGGCAGATGGACCTACTGACTGCAGCGACATGCTGCCATTACCCCACCAAACCCCTACGGTTTTTAACTCGGTTGAGAAAAAAAACCCAACACCTGGAGATGGCCAGTGGCTACCTCACAAAATCAGAGAATCACAGAATCACCTAGGTTGGAAGGGACCTTTAAAGATTGTCTAGTCCAACCAGTGGAGGAAAAAAAAAACCAACAAAACAAAACAAACCACACAACACAACCCAAAAAACCCACCACAAACACACACCCAAAACCAACACCAAGCCACTACTAATCCATATCCCCAAGCACTACATCAACTCGTCTCTTGAATACCTCCAGGGATGGTGCCTCAAGCACTTCCCTGAGCAGCCCATTCCAATACCTGACAACCCTTTCAGTAAAGAAATATTTCCTAATATCTAACCTGAACCTCCCCTGGTGCAACTTGAAGCCATTAC